>JADRCH010000014.1:5422771-5482828 GCA_019843965.1 Rhynchomys soricoides
TCACATATTGGATATTAGTTCATTCACATATTGGATATTAGTTCATTTACATATTGGCCTTCTTTTAGTGTTAGTGGCTTATCCTAGCACTTCATTCATATTAGTTCATTTACATATTGGTCTTTTTTTAGTGTTAGTGGCTTAAAATCTGGTTGGACTTTGCTAATACCTTGATAGAAAAGCATAGCAGTAGAAATACTTTGAATACTTTACGTAAGAGAAATGAAAGCAGAAAAGGTTAGTTATAGGTGCACGTATATGATGTCACTGGTTTTTCCAGTTGCCTTCAGTTCTCATTTAAAGAGAAAAATAGGTATGTTATTTTTCTTTTGAAAACAAGCATGCTGGGTTCTTTGGTTTTGATTTTTGTGTTGCTGGGGCTCAAACCTAGGACCTTGTATGTACTTACTATACAAGCATTCTGCCACTGAGTGGTCTCCCTAGCACTAGTGCTTATGTTTTTAATGCTGTAGTGTATTGCTTTTGTTTTTTAGATTTGTTTATTTCATGTGTTCCTGTATGTTTGTATATATATATGCACCATGTGCTTGCCTAGTGCCTGCAGAGGTCAGAAGAGGGCATCAGATCCTCTGGAACTGGAGTTAGAAATGGTGTGAGCCACCATGTGAGTGCTGGGACCTGGACTCAGGTCCTCTGCGAGGGCTCTTCATTATTGAGCCAGCTGTCTCTAGCTCCTATTGCTGCATTTTACAAGAAATAAATGATAACTTCTAAGTGCTTTTTTACAAAGTCAAGTTTCTAGCACTAAATGCAATGAGATATTTATTAAATATTGATGAGTTATCTCAAGAATTGACTCCATATTTGATTTTTTTTTGAGAATACATTAAATAGACCACGCTAAAGGTAGCTAGCAATGTTATTTACTGGTGGAATTTGCATTGACTGCCTCTCTGCTTCCCTCCCATCTCCACCATAAAGAGGAGGAGAACAACTGAGCAGGCGTTGTTAGTCTGGCTTGTCCGAGGGCCTGTTCAAGCTCCATCATTTCCCAAAAACAAGGGAAAATTTTTTGCTTCTTTTAATTTTAAACTTACAAGTTTAAAAATGGATGTCATATTGAAAATTAATATAAAGAGATCACTCCCCATGGGCTGATGTGGTTATTTTGTTTTAATGTATGAGTGCTCTATTTGCATGTATACTTATGTGCCAGAAGAAGGCATCAGCTCCTATTACAGATGACTGTGAGCCACCATGTGGTTGCTGGGAATTGAACTCAGGTCCTCTGGAAAAGCAGGAAGCACTCTTATGCACTGAGCCATCTCCAGTCCAGTGCTCCATACTACTTTACATGCCCCTCTCAGCTGGACATGGCAATGCGGGCCTGTCACCCTGCACTGGGGCATCTCAAGTTTGAGGGCATCCTGACCCTGCCTTTTGCAGGGGCTTAGGGGTGAGGGTGGGAGGGTGGAAATCCTCTCTTTACAAACACCCCACTGACTGAATAGAATAAAGGCGGCTATGTGTTTAAAATGTCTTCTACAGCACCTGGGAAAGTTGCAGACAAGGTTATCATTGAAAACACTAGAGATTCAACTTTCGTCTTTATGGAAGGCTCTGAAGACGCTTATGTTGGATATATGACAATAAGAGTAAGAGAAGCTTCATTTCGAAAGACTTCTGAATTCGGTAAGTCAGTAGTTGTTATTTCAAATAAAATTTTCTACTTTTCAGTTCAACCCTGATGACAAATCTGCTCAGCATCACAACGCACACCACTGCTTAGAGATCACAGTCAACTGCAGCCCTATTATTGATCACTGTGTCATCCGAAGCACATGCACAGGTTCGTGCTCCCTTTATGTTTGTGTAGAGTGGCCCCCCGGGTTGTTCCTTAGCAGGCTTTTTAATGAATTTTTTTCTTACAGTTGGCTCTGCAGTGTGTGTCAGTGGTCAGGGAGCGTGTCCCACTATCAAGCACTGCAACATCAGTGACTGCGAGAATGTCGGGCTTTATATAACAGATCACGCACAGGTATTAATGGGACTTTTTTTTTTTACTATTTTTTATTAATATATTTGAAATTGTACTAATTTATTTCTCATTTTTGTAGGGAATATATGAAGATAATGAAATTTCTAATAATGCATTAGCTGGGATTTGGGTTAAAAATCATGGAAATCCAATTATCAGACGGAATCATATTCATCATGGACGTGATGTTGGTGTGTTCACATTTGATCATGGCATGGTAAGATTTATTCTTGTGATAAAAGCTGGCCCTGCCAATGGACAGTTTGTACCTCAGCGTTGTTTTGTATCAGAGTATCTGAATCGGAGAGTCACTACTATATTTTTAAGCCATATAATATTCATTCTATGAATTCACGTGCCCAGAGCATCATATCCAGTAAAATATGTTTATGGTAGAATTCACTGAATTGATAATGATCTTTGAAGCCTGACCCGGTAGTTCTCATGTCTGAATGTATGTAGAAATCTTGCGGTGTCCAATGGGGAAAGGGTATATGTCTGTGTGTCTGTGTCTATTTCTGTTCCATATCAAGTACAATAAGAATTTACAAAAATGAGCCCTCCACCCCCCCCCAAAAAAAGCACTTTTACTTAGCACTATAGTGAGTATAATACAGCTTATCTATAGTGTTTATACTTTGCAAATAGTCTCAATTGTTGAGGGGTTTTTTGTTTGTTTTGTTTTGTTTTGGTAGGGAGTAGTGTTGAGAAGTCAAGCCTCAGACCTGGAGAGCAGTAGGCACGTGTGTGCTATCCAGCCTCATTGTTAATTTGGTTTCCATTTTATTTCTCCTTAAGAAAAAAAATTGTATGCCAGTACCCTATAACCCCAACCCCGCTAGGTAGATGCAGGCAGGTCCAGAATCAAGGCCGACCTTGGAGATGTTGAAACGGCGCTAGGGAAAAACAAAACTACCAAACCATCTTGAACAGGCAGAAATTAATTGAGCATCTAAAAATTTTACTTAATTTTCTAGACTTGACTTTTAGAGTTTTCTAAGGTCATTATTCCAAAATAGTGATAACAGTGATCAGTGTAATGGCACATGCTTGTAATCACAGCACAGCGAAGGCAGTGGTCTCAACACAAGTGTGAGACCGGTCTGGGCCATATCGCAAGCCAGTAGGCCAGACCTACACAAAAACTGTTTTCATAGACAGATAGCATTTAGATGCTCTTTTTGATTTAGCGTCTGGTTTTCCTTGAGGTCATTTTCCGGTCCTCACACAGCATTTGCCAGCATTCTATGTTGTGGGCATCAGAGACATGGGGAAAATGGTGACAAATAGGACTGTGGGGAGAGCTGACTGCTGTGGTGTAGTTAGCTACACAACTGACCGCAGTGGGTCCGTGGATAAGGACAGTAAGGATCCCAGATGAACTAAACCATGATGAGCACCATCTTTGAAATGCTGCTTAGACCCAAAGAGTTTAGGTCAGAAGCCGAGTTCCTACATTCAGTCCTGTAACCTGAGAAACTAGTCCACCTAACGTTCAGACTATGGCTTCGTCTGTGTGGAAGGCGCACTGCTGACTCCTGTAATGTCAGTCAGCACGTAGGAAGAAGCAGCTATCCAGACCACAAACTCAAGATCAGCCTCCATTGGCTGAGAGAGAGATGGGGGGCATATTTATTGGGTAATAGAGCTCTTTTACTGACAGATGAGAGAAGGGGTCTGGGTAATTATTAGAAGCATATTGAAATAAGATTGATCGGAAGTTGTTCTCGGGCTGGAGAGATGGCTCAGTTGATAAGAGTGCTCTTCCAGAGGTCCTGAGTTCAATTCCCAGCAACCACATGGTGGCTTACAACCATCTGATATTGCATCCCATGCCCTGTTCTGGTGTGTCTGAAGACAGCAACAATGTGCTCACATACATAAGACAAAAATCGTCTCTTTTTTAAAAAAGTTTGTTTTCTGTTGGAGACACTTATTGGTAATAAGTCCTAAATAAAACTCTTGATTCTGTAGTGGAACTGTGTGTTGATAGTTTTGCCTGTGTTTTCTTCAGACTGTATCCAGATGGTCTATACAATTTAAGTATCATATTGATGAGTACTTTTATACCATTCCCAGATGATTAGAGGTACAGAGACATTGTAGCCGGACTACAAGCTCCTCCTTTATGAAGTTCCTGTCTGTGGTGATGGCTAGTCACTAAAGCTCGTTAGTGACTTCCTCCTCATCTCATACTCTGTAGGCAGGGTTCTGGGTATTTGTTTACAAGTATAACAGCATTAAAAAAAAAAAAAAAAAACCCTCAACACAGTGTTAATGGATTGACAGTTCCATTTAAGGTTGTGAGGGAAAAATAGTGTGTGTGTCCTTGGCCTGCCATGTCTTGTGGGTTTGCTGCTGTACTCTGAGTCTGGTAGAGCCATGCTCTTCTGCTCCAGCGTTATTCCAGCTTGTCCTGGATTGGCACTTCATTACTGGAAGTCATGCCCTTAACTCAGGATTACCTTTCTAAAATTTTGCTTAGTTTTCTCTAGAACTACAAGGAACATCAAAATAAACACTAAAACTACATACTTGTCTATCATTTATCTTTAAACACATTCGTATTTATTGGTCAGTTTGTAAAGTTATCTTTTTCTGTGTATACTACATGCCTTGAATTTAAATACCTATAATCCTTAAATGAATCCTAAGGGCTGGGGAGGTTTTCGTGGTGTAAAATGGATGCTGCACAGGCATAGGAACCTGAGTTTGGATCCCAGAACCCATCTAAAGCACCGAGTTACTTGCCTGTAATTCCAGATCTAAGGAGATAAGAGATAAGCAGCCAGTTGGTCAGTTAATCTAGTCAAATCCTGTGTCCAAAGGCTCAGTGAGCAATCCTGTCTGAAAAGATAGGTGGAAGAGGGCCAGAGAGACAGCCCAGGGTTAGGAGTGCATCCTCCTCACAGGCTCCCAGCAGCTTGTAACTGCCTATGACTACAACTCCAGAGAAATCCAAGAGCACCTGTACTCAAATGGACGAGCACCCACACTGATAACACATGATTCAAAACAAATTTGTAAAAAATGAGGTGAACCAAATTGAGAAAAACACTAATACTGACCCTAGCCTACACTTGTGCACAAGTATGTGTTTACTTGCTCATACACACACACATGCACGTGCTTACTTAATGTGATGTATAGAAACACCCAAATGATTTTCTGCCTTGAGATTTTTTTTTTTAAACTTTGGTTTAAAAGAAAATAGGAAAACGAAAAGTTTTGCTACATTCAGAGTTTGTTGTTATTAGCTGTGTGTTTGAGCACCCTATTTTTTAAAAAATAAGGAAATAAATATACTTTTCAACTAGATCATCTCATCACTCATAAATCTTTTGGGAGATTCTTTTTAAGATGAGGTCTCACTATGTAGCTCTGACAGACTTGGAAATTACAGTGCAGATCAGGCTGGCTCTTAAACTCACAGAGATCTATGTACCTGCTTCTACCTCCTGAGTACTGGGTTTAAAGTCGTACACTGCCATACCTAGCCTTTTTTTTTTTTTTTTTTACTTAGTGTGTATATGTGTTTTGCCTTGTGTGTGCGTGAGTGCATGTGTGTGCACACATAATACCTATATAAACCATAAGAGGGTGTCATCCTCTGGAACAGGAAACAGACGGTTGGTTATGAACCATATGTGTGCTGAGAATTGAATGCTTGTCCTCTGCAAGAATAGCTGGTGCTCCTAATAGGTGAGTGTTCTCTCCAGCCCTATAAATTCTTTTGTAAATGTTGAAAACATTTACAGTCTTCTAGGTCCAGGCCAGCCAGGGTTACATAAAAATGTCTCCAGATTCTCCTTTGATAAAGCAGTACGTACTGTCCTGTCCTGTTTGCCCATTTGTACTATTTATATTAGCCTGCTTTATGTTGCCGGTAACATAGTTGTCACAGGCTAGTGTAGAGGAAGCTGATTTTGACTCATGGTTCTGGTAGAGGATGAAGTTGCTGCGTTTGATAACAGCTGTCTTGTGAGCAGAAATCCAAAATGACCTAGAGAATAATGTGGGCCAAAAAAGAGTATGTTTTTACCCCAGTCTCTTCGCTTTCTTCTCAGAAGCCCCACTTGGTGGTCCTATCTGGTCCTAATCATGTTCCAGAGACCATGCCTCTAAACACAGCTAGCCTAAGGTTCCAAATATTTGGGGTTCGGCTTGGGGAAGAGGTGTGTTCTGATGTTTTTTGTGTTGGGTTGGTTTTGATGCACACATGAGAAGGGCCCCTACCTGTAAACAGTTATCAGCAGCTCATGTCCTCCAAGTCTTTGTTTCCCCTTCATTCTCATGGGGGGTGTGTGTGTTCTGCCTACATGTATGTCTGTGTATCATGGGTATGTAGTGCCCATGGTGCCCAGAAGAGAGGGTATTAGATCTGTTGACAGTTGTGAGCACTTTGTTGTTGGTTCTGGGAATTGAATCTGGGTCCTCTGGAAGACCAACCAGTGTTCTGAGTTGCTGAGCCATCTCTCCAGCCCTACCCTAAGTCTTAAAAACTGCCAATGGGAGTTTGAGAAAGACAAGCCAGATGTCTTTGTAACTTCAATAGAAGATCCTCTGCTTGGCTTAGTAACACCTGTTACTTGAGAACTATACTCTGAGGACATTCTGTGGTAACATCAGCTTAGTGTCCTCTTTATTCAGAGTATGCAACATTTGGCACATACTTTGTAAATTAATTTATAATTTGGGTTATGGACATTGATTTCAACGAAAACAGCCTTTTTCTTCTTTCTTCCTCCAATTTTACTTAATTTTATTTATTTACTTAAAGTCAAGGTTCTGCTATGTAACATAGGCTGGCCTTGAACTTAAGATCCCTTCTTCTGAGGTCTGGAAAATAAACATACATCACCATATTTTGGGTCTTTTTTTAATTTGGAGAGGGTTGTTTCCTGGTGAGTCTCTTGTACTTCCTACTTTGTGGTAATTAATAAAGATGACTACATAAAAATTATAAGAGATTTTATAGTTTTATATTACAAAGCAATATACAATGACTAAATTCATATTACAGTTTGGCTTTACTGAACCATTTTGCATTTATACTGGAGTTATATCTTAATAAAAGAGATGTAGTTCTTTACACTATATTTTAAAGCAAAATGTGGCTAGTTGCTTGGGTTAGGATAAATGAACCTTGGTTTATTTCTAATTTATTTTTTTTAAGACAGGATCTCATATAACCCAGGATGATTTCAAACATCTTACGTAGCCAAAGCTGGCCTTGAACTCCCCATCCTCCTGCCTCTGCTTCTCCTTTGCCCATCAGGTGCTGCTGTCATAGGCCACCATACCTAGCGGTTGTTTGTAGGTCAGTGTTTTGTTCATTAATACTGGTTTTGAAACTAAGCCTCTGTGGTGCCAGCTAGCTGCATCAGCCTGCAGGGCATCTGGGCCTGTGTGCTGTGCCTGCCTATAGGTCATCTTTTACAAGTTGAGTTATTGGAATTATTTTTCTTTTTCTTTTTATGCTCTTGAGGATCAAACATAGTAGGCATTTTATTTTTTCCACCTTCCAACCAGTCTGTTGTAATTGGTTGCATAAATGTTTTGTTTGTTTGGTTGTATGCATGTGTGTACCAAATGCATGCTTGGTGCCCACAGAGGCCAGAACACACTATAGGCTTTCCTGGAACTTGAGTTAAAGACATGATTGTGAGCCACTGAGCAGGTGCTGGGCCACTGAGTAGGTGCTGGGAACTATGCCCAAGTTCTCTGCAAGAACAGCAAGCGCTTTTAGCTGTTGCCATCTCTTCAGCCTCAGTTTGTTGGTATTTATAAAGATAATCAGCATGTATGTTTTTAAAATGAGTTCAGCCCTTTGGTAGAGGGTAATACACTTTAAGTACATAATTACATCTATTGAGTACAACTTTGTATGGTTTCTTTCTACCTTTGAATGCATTTATCTAGAGTAACTAGAAAATTTGCTGGGCAGTGGTGGCGCACACCTTTAATCCCAGCAGAGGCAGAGGCAAGCAGGTCTCTGAGTTCCGGCCCAGTCTGGTCTGCTGAGTGAGATCCAGAACAACTTAGGCTACACAGAGAAACCCGGTCTCAAAAAAAAAAGAAAACAGAGGATTTGTATTGTTTCTGTATTATAATTTGAACTTTAATGTCTATTTTTCATTTTTGTTTCATTTCTATTTAGAAAGTAGCCTTTACATACAGATTTTAACTTTTTTCAGGGCTACTTTGAAAGTTGCAACATACACAGAAACAGGATAGCAGGCTTTGAGGTAAAAGCCTATGCTAATCCCACAGTGGTGCGATGTGAAATTCACCATGGGCAGACTGGAGGAATATATGTCCATGAGAAAGGAAGAGGACAATTTATAGAGAATAAAATCTATGCAAACAACTTCGCAGGCGTATGGATTACCTCAAATAGTGACCCAACAATAAGGTATTTGAATAATTACAGATACAGGTTGGTTTTGTTTTTGTTTTTGTACTTCCAAGAAAAGTGAAGATATTGAACATTAGCTCTTAAAATATTTTTGTGTGTGAGGCTGGAGAAATGGCGGTTAAGAGCACTGGCTGCTCTTTCAGAGGACCCGGGTTCAATTCCCAGCACCCACATGGCAGTTCACACTGTCTATAACTACCACCAGGGGATGCTACACCTTCACTCAGACATAAAAGCAGGCAAAATACACATAAAATTTTAAAAAATAATAAAAGAAAGCCAGTTGCAGAATACACATACACACATATACAGTAAACATCTGATTATTATAAAATGGGTTTTTCTGAATGCATCTAAATGAGTATAATTATTTCACTTTTTATGTTGTTTGTTTTATTCTTTAATGAGCAGTTGAAAATGCTGTATTGCCTATTGTTTTGTTTTAATGAGGTACCTGGTCTTCATGTATCTGGTTGGCTTTGAACTCAGAGGTCCACCTACCTTTGCATCCTGAGTGCTGGGATTAAAGGCATACACTACCATGCTCAGCTGATTTAGTGTTAATTGTCAAGTTATCTGTTAGCTTTATGAAAGTGTATTACAAACTTTCATTATGTATTTCTAAGCCAACTAAAAGAAACTGTTTTAAGTGTTTCAAGGTAATTTTTGAAACACTATATTGGAGCTGGGAGTGATAGCAAATACCTGTATTCCTATCACTGGGGAATCAGAGGGTGGAGGAACCCCACAAGTTTGAGGCCAGCCTGGTCTGTATAGTGAGACTAAAAAAACTAAAACCAAATGAAAACAGCAAAAAGAATATTATTTAGGATCTGAAGATGTAGCTCAGAGCTTGCCCAGTAATAGCCAAGTCTCTATATTAGTGCAGCATCGCAAAAGTAGACATAAATAAATGCTTTTTCATTTTAGATAATAGATGGGTGTTTTTTTTCATAGCCCTTAGTACTAGAAAGGACTAAAAGATTTTAGAAAGATCTTAATCAGGAAGCCACATTTTGCAAATTAAGAAACTTTTAAGCCCAAAGAAGCTAAATGATTTTCATATTACCACAGATGGTAAAATAAGCTTTATTAAGTATATGATTTTTTAAAAATTGTTTTACATTATAGGGGGAATTCTATATTCAATGGAAATCAAGGAGGAGTTTACATCTTTGGTGATGGACGAGGCCTTATTGAAGGAAATGACATTTATGGTAAGCATATGGTTTTGTTGTATAAAACTTACACACTAGCCCGTCTTTTCTTCCTCCCCCTCCCTCTGTTTGTGTGTGTGTGTGTGTGTGTGTGTGTGTGTGTGTGTACACATGTGTAAGTGCAACAGACACATACATATTACCAATGAGGAGACAGGCTGGGCAGGCCCAGTCATTGGCCTCTACTTTTCTCATAGCTACCTGTATATTGCTCAGTTACTCTTGCTTCCTCTGGGTGTCCCCACCCTCGTCTTGATGAACTTGAGTACCTGCTTATTTTTGGAGATCTTGAGCAGTTCCGTAGCACACAAAGGGCATGAAATCACATATCTCTTGGATCATATGTCACATAAACATGGTATGTTTGCTGAGGTGCCTCTGTTTGCTCACACACTATCACTTTGTGGCCCACAGCCCCAGGATAGTGCAGATCTTGATTTTTGGGGTGTGGGGGGAGCACCACAGTAAGACTAGCCTGATTTCTTGATGTTAACAGTAGACTGTTTTTGAAATTATTTAAGTGAGAGAAAAGTCTCAATAGAGGGGTAGAAGATGGCTTAATGGTTGAGAGGACCGAGGTTCAAGTCCCAGCACCCACAACCATCTGTAACTCCAGTTCCAGGGCATCCATGAGTCCATGATCCACAGACAGTCATGAGAACATAATACCCAAAACAGTGAGAAAACTTACGAATACAAAGTTTCAAAGATTATTCTTTGATACTTAAACATTTATTCAATGCTGTGTATACAAGGTACTGTCCCAAATACCTCAGGAAAATGTAAATAAGACCCTAGACCTAAGGACTGTGTTTGATTTTCTTGCATTCATTAAATATCTAATAATGTTGGTTGAAGTTCAATCTACTTTGAGCTCAGTAGAAGTACCCCTTACTAACGCTTTAATTCAGCAAACTGATGTGCCAGACACATGGTATTAACATCAGTTCTGAGATAGACATTAATATCTCTAGTTGTTAATCAGAAAACAGGCAGGAAGAGGCTAAAACACTGGCTCTGTGTCACATTGGAAGCAAACAGAATATTTGACGACCTGGCTTGGTCTCTGCTGTTGATCCGCCTGTGGTGTTTCTACATCTACTTATACTCTAGTCCCCTCAACTTTCTCTCGTATGCTCACTAAAGTTCTAGTACACGGATTTCTACTATTGCCTGATGTAAACTTACTCCATACTGCTAGGTTCTAAACACTGACTTTATAAACTTTATTTTTAAATAGGTAATGCGTTGGCAGGAATTCAGATCAGGACAAACAGTTGTCCTATTGTTCGACATAACAAGATTCATGATGGACAACATGGTGGGATTTATGTGGTAAGTGAATGAGAGTACTTATGCCCGTGCATGAAAATCAAGGCCCAAGGCTAGCGATGTGCCTCATTGGTAGAGTGCGTACCTGGAGTAGCTTCGGTTCCCACCACCACTTAAACCAGGCCTAGTGGCCCAAGCCTATAATACCAGGATTTGGAAGAGGCAGGGGGGATCAGAAGTTCTAAGTGTCATCATGGGCTGTACCCTGGACACATGAGATCCTTCTTCAAGAAATGAGAGGGAAGGAAGGAGAAACTACAAAAAGTGACTTATTAAGAAACTTAATATGCATGATCTTGGAGACATCTTTCTAAGTACCTCTGTTTCTCTTAATTCTCATTGTCAGCCTTATATTAAAATAGCAAACTCCCTCTCTTGTCTCATTAAAAAAAGGTAGGTTAGCTAGACATGAAGGCCCATAATCCCAGCATGGACCTGGGGCTCCATGGTGGCTTCATGGGCAGTGCACTTGCTATTACAGGCATGATGACTCCAGAACCCACTTTAAAAAACAAGGTGTGGTGGCTGTGGATGTACTAGGAAGGGTCCCTGCAGTGAGTAGGGGACAGATTACCACAGTGAGGCTAATCTGGCTACGTAGTGATCTTGACACGAGAAAACAGAGAAACATGTGACAAGATTATATTATAAACTTCTGGATTATGAATTTGTATCTTTAGTATGTAGACTAAATTCTAGTCTTCCTTTGGATACATAAATGATTTCTGGTTCTGATATGTACGTAGCTGAGTACTTTGGGGCATAAGAGATAGAACCTCTTTAAATGTGTGTGCTTGTAGGGGTATGCACACCACTTCTTATCAGGGAGGTCAGACAACCACTTGTGGGATCAGCTCTTTCCTTCTTTCTTCTGTGTGGGTCTCAGGCATCACAGTCAAGTCAGGAAGCTCAGACCAAGCCTACACATGCTCAGCCATCTCAACTACTCTTAAAGGCTTACTTAGTGGATATGATATCTGCTTTGTGTTGTCACAGTGGAATTTTGTTAGTGTGACTGCTTTGTGAATCTGAAATTCAGTAAAATCAACGGATTATCTATGTCCACCACTTCCACCCCCGAAAGAGAACCTTAAAATGAAACAGCAACCTCAATCTTAAATTTTTTTCTGAAGGTGGTAAAAAATTTTGATATCATTGAGACCTTATTATTTTAGAGTGGTTTCACAGCAAAAGTTTTAATAACTTTGATAAATGAAACATTTTTAATATGTTTACACATTTAAGAAGTGATCCTTAGCTTTAAAACAATGCTTTTCCTCTTAGTGTGATGTAAAGTGCAAAACTATACAATGAGCATTTTAAAAACTTTCGAAGATTAAACTCAAGTAGAAGCTACCTTTAAAAAAATGTTATGACGGTGTGTTACCGCAGTTTAGGGAGAGGTTGGAGGCCAGCCTGTCTTAAAATAATGAAAGAGCTAAGGAAACTAAGAAACGTTGGCAGCGCACGTCTTTAGTCCCAGCACTCAGAAGACAGAGGCAGGCAGGTCTCTCCGATCAGCCTGGTCTACTTAACTTGTTCCCTAACCCTGCCCCGAACTACACTGAGAGGCCCTGTCTCAAGGGGGAAGGGCAATTTGGAGCCCAGTGACTTGGTGCAGCCGGGAAAGGCCTGCAGAATAGCTGAGCTTTTGAAGAGCAGAAGAGGGGACAATGTTGGAAGGAATCTGCTTAATAGTTGAGCACATTCCTAATTCACAAGTCCTAGCTTCCGTCACCAGCCCTAGGAAGAAGAAAATTGGCATCATTTCCTTACCTAGCTAAGAAAAAAATCCGAACAGTACAGCTGTTGACGGGACTGTTGGAGGGAGGGGTACACTTGACAACTAGTTGCTGTGTCAACATGTAACAATAACCAGTTTAACTTGTATTCAGCACGAAAAGGGACAAGGTGTAATTGAAGAGAATGAAGTTTACAGCAACACTCTGGCTGGTGTCTGGGTGACAACTGGCAGCACGCCAGTACTAAGAAGAAACCGGATACACAGTGGCAAGCAGGCAAGATTGCTTCCTTGGTCTTCTTTGGATCAGTAATGCTTTATTTAAAAAAAAAAGTATGACATGAAAGAGTTGTTCTTTTCTTTCCTTTCAAATTTAGGTTGGTGTTTATTTCTATGACAATGGACACGGTGTTCTAGAAGATAATGACATTTACAATCATATGTATTCAGGGGTTCAAATAAGGTAAATGCTTTCTTACTTGGTTTTCTTTTGGGAGGGACTTAGGAGTATGTAGACTATAAAAATTGTATACTTAATGGGCAGTCATTTTGTTCTGTGTGTTGTTCATTCCTCTTTGCACATGTAGCTTTTCTTGTTCAAGGTTACTGATACATGCCAGAAGAGCTCATTTGACTCTCCTGTAGTCCAAGTAGTTCAGCTGCTACCTACCCTTTACCCTATTCCTAGCATGTCATTGGCATTTTATAAAATGGAAACTTCTGTTTTTATGCTATAGTTATTAAACTAACTTTTTAAGTTACTATGTAGACCAGACTGGCTTGGAACTCAAAGAGATCTGACTTAGACTCTGCTTCCACAGTTCTAATGCTGGAAGTAAATATATCTAGCATAAATGACCGTTTATATCTACTCTTTAATACTGAATGGAATTCTAAGTTTTGGGGGAGAGGTGTGTTTTTGACTTTCGTTCTTTGAGGCAGGATCTCTATTTAGACCATGCTGGTTTCAAATCCAGAGATCTACATCCCAGATTCTGGGATTACCACACTTGGCCTAGGAATCCTAAGAGTCTTCATGATTATAAATTCAGTGTTTAACTTCTGTATAAGAAGAGATGTAAAGTCGTTTAACTTAGCTATGGAAGCTAATCTGTAGCATCTATGGCTACAGCTAGTCGATAGCCATAATCATTAGCAAAATGGTGGGAAGTATGTTTCTATGGGAAAAACAGGATTAGTCAAACTTTTAAGTACTAGCTAATTGATAAAGCGTTTTTGTTTCGTGTATGCATGTGGGCAGGTATGTGTACAAAGGTACAGATGTCAGATTCAGAGAATAGCTTTCAACTCAGTTCTCCTTCCACCATGTGAGTTCATCAGCCATGCTGTCAAGTGCTGAGCCATCTCACTGGCCCTATGTAGTTTTTGCCGTGATGAGTGTGGCTTGTTGTCGTAAAGGGTGATATATACAGATGGGAATGATTGAAATGGCATTGATTTCTTTCTCACCCATAGGACTGGAAGCAACCCCAAAATTAGACGCAACAAAATTTGGGGAGGACAGAATGGTGGAATTCTAGTTTATAATTCTGGTATGTTTAACCTATCATTTTTTTCTGCATTAATAAACTTTAGGAGTATGCCTTCTAAATAATATACCTAAAATTTTACATTTATAGGTCTAGGCTGTATAGAAGACAATGAAATATTTGACAATGCAATGGCTGGAGTCTGGATTAAAACAGATAGTAATCCTACGCTAAGAAGAAATAAAATCCATGACGGAAGAGACGGCGGCATTTGTATATTTAATGGGGGCCGAGGTATGGTGCAAACCTCGCATGAGTGAAAGCCAGTTTTGCATTATTCTCCTGATTTAATGTTCAGTGACATCACCAACTAAGATTTACAGATGAGTGAACCTTTCTCCACATCACATCCTTAGACAGTTTAGGGATTAGTGCCTGGAGTTAGACAAAGGGATAGTCGGTGTTTCCATAGGTTCTGCAAACCATCGTAACCCTGCCAGTTGTCAGCAAAGACAAAGGGATAGTCGGTGTTTCCATAGGTTCTGCAAACCACCGTAACCCTGCCAGTTGTCAGCAAAGCATTTTGAAGGTAGAACTCCTCCTCACTCTGGTCCTTTTACTGTTCTACTTAACATTAAAGTCAAGTCCAGAAGATGTGACGAATGAATGAGTGTGCGAACTCTGTAGCAAACAAGTGTTGGTTCTGTAACTGTTAGAGAACTAAACAGAGCCAACTTGGTCCTGGTCCATAAAGCCAACCCAGTCTGCCTTGAGGCCCACAGTGATTATCTTTCATAGATTGGGAGACAGTGCTGAGAGCAAAGCACTGCTGCTACAGTGTCAGCAACCTAAGACTCTATATTATCACACATGAAGAATTACCAATACTTGAAATAATTTACTACATCAGGACAGTGATGATCCTATCAATGATGGACATTCTCAAGAAGGTTAGATTTTTAATAACTCAAGAGCTAAGTAATATAACTCATAGTCTTTACCAAATATAGTGAGGATAACTCAACTGTAGTGGCTCACACCTAATATCTAGTACCTGGAAGTTTGAAGTTCGAGACGTGGCACGGGTCTAATCTGGGCTCAGTGTGTGAGGCTCTCACCACCCACCCCCTGGTCCCCAAGGCAGTTCTAGAGGGCTTGGTTTTCATTGCAGGGTGTTCTGGTGCTATGTCTCTAGATAGTCAGCTGGCTGAGGCTTTCCAAGTATAATTGCTTGCCTGTTATTTATTTTTTTAATGCCTAATGGAGCGTCTCTGTACCAAACACTATGGTAGAGAGAGCTAAACACAGTGAATAAACCAGTGTGACCTCCATAAAAATCCACCACGAAATGGAGTGGCACATGGTTAACTCAAGTTAACAGAGCTGAAGCTGGGGAAGGTTTTCTGTGCGAGTCGGGGGTTTTAACTGTCTTCATAGCCTCAGAGGGCCATGAGACAGATCAGTGTGGAGAGGTTCTTGTGTCCGGGCCTGAGGACCTGAATGTAGAGTCCATGTCCCACAAAGTAGTCAGACACCTCCGACACGCACACCTGAATTCCATGGACATATTCAATAAATGAGAATGAGGAAGACAAGCAAGCAAGCTGGTTAAAAGCAGGGACTTGGTATAAGGCAGGCAAGAAGTCATTTATAAAGTTAAAAGGAAATGGTTGAATGCCTAAAAGTGTGGGGATGGGGCAGGAGAATCTGTTCATGCAGAAGACCTGGGTTCAAGTCCTAGCTTCTACATGGTAGCTTACAGTCTTATCTAACTCCAGTCCCAGGGAATTTTAATGCCCTCTTTTGGACTCGTTGGCGTGCCCATGGTGCACAAACATGCATGGAGAATAAGTAGATGGGAATGTGTTGCCTGAGTTGTCTATTGGTTCTTACCATGCAAGGGGAAGGATGAGAGAACATTGCAGCGAGATATGATACAATGCCCAGAAATACCTGAGGTCAGATGTCTCCTGAAATAAAATGTCTACACCTGTGTAACATGTTTACTCTGTTAAAAACAGGTAGTGGTGCTTTTATTCATTATTGTTATTATTATTAAAGTCTGTGCATGCCTGATACCTAGAGGGGCCAGAGGAGAGCTTTGAATCCCCTAAAACTGGAGTTAAACGTGGTTATAGGTTACCATATAGTGCTGGGAATCAAGCCTAAGTCCCTGCACCTAAAAACAGGGTTGTCTATAAACTAGAATATACTCTTAAGATTTCAATTGCAAATTGATTTTTAAAACTCTCAAAAACTGAATATAAGAGGATCAGATGAAAGGAAAATGGTCATAATTCTGCAAATTTGAACTAAAGAAGGGCTAATTTATTTAAAAAAAAAAAACCTCTCAGCGAGAAAACAAGCCAAATAAAAGCTTGCTGCATGCACTAGGCATGGCGGTGCATCCTGTAACCAAGAGATTAGCTACATAATGAGACAGACCCTGGTTCAACAGTATCTGCTATATAGACTTGCTTTAATCCAAGTATTTTAATTGTAGGTCTCCTTGAAGAAAATGATATTTTCAGGAACGCTCAAGCGGGTGTTCTTATCAGCACTAATAGTCATCCAGTCTTAAGAAAAAACAGAATATTTGATGGATTTGCTGCAGGTTTGTAGTTTCTTTATCTATGGCTTGTTTTACAACCTGTAACTAAAAAGGTTCTTCTTGAAGAGCGGGTGCCTGTTATTTGGTTATTAGGAGAACACCTATTTGAAATGTGCTCTATGCCGGCTTTTTAAAGACATTTGAACATGAACTAGAGGAAGGTTGTGGTCAGATAAATGAATCCTCTGACAGCTTCCAGATGTTGTAGCCATTTAGGACCGTGCCATTTCAGCACACTTCTGCGTAGCGTCCCCTTTACACTGAGCTTTATCCTTCATTACAGCCTCCTTCCACCTGTTGCACTTCCCCTAGTTTACTTGTCCTGTCTGAATGTTGTTGTTGAGTAAAATAACTTGCAGTTTGTTCTTTAGCTAGTTAGCAAACAAGTGTAAAAGCACCAGCTTGGGGAGTCTGAGAATGGTTTAAAGTGACATGCACCTACTGTTTGTAAATCTCACTTCAGGTATTGAAATTACAAATCATGCAACTGCAACACTAGAAGGCAATCAGATTTTTAACAACCGATTCGGAGGCTTATTTTTAGCATCTGGTGTTAATGTGACAATGAAAGGTATGTTATGTTGTTCTTTTTTTAAGCTCTTTAATAACCACAAAGCACTGTTGACTCGTTCTGTCACTTTCCAACTTGGTAGCAGTTTTAATAGGAGTTGGAATATTTTATACAAGGAAAACCTATTTCTATTCTTACACATAATTGTATCCTTGGCTAGTTATTGAAAATACCTCTTTGTTTTTACAGATAACAAAATAATGAACAATCAAGATGCCATAGAAAAGGCTGTCAGTCGAGGACAATGTTTATATAAAATATCAAGTTATACCAGCTACCCCATGCACGACTTCTACAGGTATACTTCTAAACTGAACAAAGCGGAAGTCAGTGACTCCTTTACATTGTCATTGCCTAACATCTTAGGTTCTATTGTCTGCACTGAGCTCTAGAATCAAAGACTAAATACCAGGAGTGGGGGGTGTAAACTGATTGCTTACAAGTTTTATATATATATATATATATTATAAGCCCTTTAGTTCTGACTCTTCTCATCCCCAAGATGATAGGAACTACTTGTTTTTGAGTCAAGGTCTCCCTGTGTAGTCCTGTAACTTGCTATATAAATAGACCAGGCTGGCCTTGAACTCAGAAACCCGCCTGTCTCTGCTTCTCAAGTGCTGGGACTGAAAAGGCGTGGTTGCCTGTGTTTACAACCCAGGTTTTATGGAGTAATAAAGTGCAGCGTGTGCATCCCTGACGGTTCAGTAATCCAGGATCTTGCTTTTTAGATGTCATACTTGTAACACCACAGACCGGAATGCCATATGTGTGAACTGCATTAAGAAGTGCCACCAGGGACATGACGTAGAGTTCATTAGACACGATAGGTACGTAGCAGTGTGCATGTCACTGTGTTACCCACTTACTTCCCTTCACTTTGCTAATTCTTGGGTTTTCATTTTGCTTTAGGTTTTTCTGTGACTGTGGTGCTGGAACACTGTCTAATCCTTGTACATTAGCTGGTGAGCCTACACACGATACAGACACATTATATGACTCTGCTCCGCCTATAGAATCTAATACGCTGCAGCACAACTGAATTCCTTCTCTAAAGAAAAAGTCCTGCCATTCTAACATAACTTAAAACATCTTCTGGAAGATAAAGTACTTGCCCATGCTACAGAAAGAGACTGTACTGAAACAAATGGAGACACAGGTCAGTTGACACTATGAAGCTCAAGCTACCAAAAAGAAAGTGGCAATATATTGACTCAGGATCTCAAAGCTGGGTATTTTAGCATTACTGTGTAAAGACTTTGAAGGGACAGAAGTGAAGAAATAAGCTGCAATTTTGTACAGATACCAACTTCTGAAAAAGCTGGTGTTTTTACAACCCGCATTGAATGCAGTCTGATTTGCAGTAGTCATCTTCAAGACAAGCAGCTTTGTTGCTGCCTTCATGGACATGGGTACCAATTGCTTTTTTGTAATATGGTAAAAATGTGAGCTAGCACTTCTGCATTGACTTTTTTTTAACATGTATTCAGACTGAGAATATGATTTTAATGCTTTAATCTCATGTAGTTTTGTTTTTAATTTCAAGCAAATCTTCTTGTACTTGAACGTGCCCTGTTTTGTTAGCACACCTAGACTTGCTGTAACTGTACTCACGTCCCAGTATGTACGTTCTTTCTATGAAAGAGAAAAACACTAATCTTAAATTATATCCAGCAATGTTTCTGGTATCCTTTAAGAAAAGTTAAGACTATTATTTCCTCCCCTTCCTGTGCAGCATTCAGAAACCACCCCTAGAAAAAGTGAGTGTTTTAACGAGACTTCCTAGAAGGGACGCACTGTAAAACAAAAGTATTCTTGTATCTCAGCTTTGTGAAAGGTAAAAACTACTATGTTTTAAAAAGTACACTTTAGAAAGTCTCTTCAAAACAGTCCTGTATCTGAACTCTGTTCATAGTTTTTATTTGAACAGTTTAGACAAAACAGCTGGAAATTACAGCAGTTTCCTGCATTAAGCTGAGACCAGTATCTATACAGCTCTATACGGTTTCATAGCGCCCCCCATTTATGTGTATTGGTGACAGTGGGTATAAACAGCCTGAAAGTGTATGCATGTACCATAACATCTAGACTTAATATATTGTGGAGTATTCAATAACCATTATGTAGAAGGTAGATAAGAATTAAAAGGGTTTAATTTCCTAGAAAGAAAATGGAAAAAATGGTCATTTTTAAAAAATAAAGTTTATTAGATCATAATGTTGTCTGAATTTACCACCTTTTTCAAAAGTCAACTCAGCTTCCAATGTAGTCTACAATTCGTTTATCAAAGCCAGCAACCTATGGATAGCTTCACTGTTTATAGTTGGCCTTTCACTAGCCAGACAAACTTCCCTTTAAAAGAAAAAAGAAAAAAAATTATTTCATTTTGTCTCTGTACCAGCCTTCCAAGTCAAAGTCAGTGTAATAGGAAGATTACACTGGTGTAATTACCGAAATAGTTGTAACGACTGATTCATCCTCTCAAATTCTCTGGCTTTTCTGTGTCCCTTCTGAATAACTTCCTCCGGAAGATTAGCAAGCCTTGCTGCATTAAAGCCATAGCTCTTAGGACAAGCTCCCTTAATGAATTTATAGAGGAAAGTAATAGTCTCCTGGCTGGGGTCTTCACATTCATTTTCTACCATGCATGCCTTCAAAAAAGAAGAGTTCATTTTATCACAGTTCTACTGTTTACTCTCTGCCAATAGAAAAAGGTCTGGTTGATTTCACATACCATATGTCCCAGGCGCACATAAACATTTTTAGAATAATCTTCTACTAATGAATGATAGTGTGTAGAAAACAGTGTTCGACACTTGATGGTTTCAGCAAGTTCTTTCACAACGGCATTGGCTATCGCTGTCCCATCAAAAGTTGCAGTACCTCTTCCTGTGGAAGTGAGATTACTGTACATTAAGAGATGAATTTGGTGACAGTAATAAACGCCTACAACTCAGGTACAGAGGGAATGCCATGAGCATCATGCAACAGGTCTCCAGTACATAAGGAAAGAAGAGCTTTAGCTGTAACAAGTTAAAAACCTGAAAGCTCTCACACAGGCTATCTCAGATTCAAGGCCAACCTGGGCAACTAGTGAGACCCTGTCAAAAATGAAAAACAGCAGGGACCAGGAGCCTGATGGCCTGAAATTTGATCCCTTGATACAACTGAGCTGTCTTCTGACCTCCACATGTCCCAACACCAAAAAAGATGTCGAGAAGTTGTGAAGGGGCAATGGGGAGATGCTCAGTTAAGAGCAGTGAATCCAGTGCCAGGCAGCCTGTTAGAGTACTGCCTTGATCACAGCACAGAGGAAGGTGGATCTGAGTTAAAAACCAGCCTGCTCTACAGGAGATCTAGATGCCTCCCTCCCAAGGCACTGCATGTACATGGTACACACATGCATGCTGTTGACTGAGGGGAGGAAAAGCTGGAGACTGCAACTCAGCAGTACAGCTCTTGCCTACCAGACAAGACAGGAAATCCCAGGACAGCCAGAGGGGAGAAACACAGTCTTAGTAGCTATTGGGGACATGGGTTTTCCACTCTAATGGCATTCAAACAAAAGCTGTCTTACCTAATTCATCCACAAGTACCAAAGAGTGGGCTGTTGCGTGTCGAAGTATGCTAGCAGTTTCACTCAACTCAACAAAAAATGTACTTTCCCCTTAAAAAAAAGAAACAACTGAGTTAATAGCAGATTATATCTTGTTTGAATATGATGAGCAAGAATTGAAACTGTAAAACGTGTATGTTGTGATTTTCTTTTTTTTAATAACACCAAGTTTAAAACAAAAGGCAGGTAATCTTTATCCTTGCCAACTGAATTGTAAAGGCCTTAGGTGTGGAGGAAAAAGCAACTCACCTGACATTATTCTGTCTGAGGCACCAAGTCTAGTAAATACTCTATCAACTGGTGTGAGCCTACACTTCTCAGCAGGTACATAACAACCCATCTGGGCCATTACAGCTAACAGACCAGCCTGTGAAGATGGGAGGAAAGAGATGATGACTGGTATTTAAAACCTTTCTGTACACAATACACCTTTGATTCAAGAATTCTTAAGTAGGAATGTGGTACTCCATACAAGTAAAGCCTCGCTAAAACAAAGACCTCTGTTTGGGCTTTAACTACTACAAATGCCTGGAATCCATCCTGGATCCAGCAAATGTATCTCAAGAGAATAACCCCTACACTTGTTTCAAAGTTGAAAAATATATACAATATGGCCAATTTTGTTAGAAAATTAAATCACAATGATATGACTATAGCCTTTTCAAAATTTAAAGGTTTTAGTTCTGTGGTTGGCCAATTCTAGTAAATAATATGTCAAAATGGTGCCTTGTTTTCCCTAAAAAGACCACATCAAGGAGCACAGACAAGTCTTAATTTTTAACAGTACTAGGGGCAGTATGTCTGGCGGTATGTAGCTCAGCAGTAAGAATATGTTCAAATCACAATTTAAAAAAAAAAAAAAGAGACCCTGGGCTCAATCCCTAGCACCAAAATAAATCAGTACCATAATTTTATTCACTATGAATGTACTTTCTAAAACCTCTACTCCCTCCTTTGTTGGTCATGAGAATCCCAGGATCTCACACGTGGTAATCTTGTGTTTTCTACCACTGAGCAGTTTTCCTTAACATTGGCTAAGAGCCATCTGGCTGATGAGACAAAATTAATTATACAAGGAGATTCCTTTTGCTTCTCTTCTGTGACTTTGCTCTCTGGAAAATGGACTAGATTATACAGTAGACTAGATTACAGCATTTGCCCCTTCGTCTTACAATTACTTTTTAATTAATAGAACGTGAAGAATAAATTACCTGTCTTATGAGTGTAGATTTGCCCCCCATATTCGGCCCAGTCACAAGTACACAATAGGCTTTGCCATTTTCCTCTGCTTCTTCCTCACAGCCTATTAGAATGTCATTAGGAATAAAATCATCTCCAAAAAATGTCTTTGTAATGCAGGGATGCCGTGACCCTTTAAGCTCTAAGAAGGGACGTGTGTTTTCTCCTGGTAACAGAATTACTGGACGACACATAGGGCCATCTCCTCCTTGACTATAGTTAGCCAGGCACAGTAAGACATCTGCCAAAAGAGGGTACAAGTAAGACTTTATCATTTTGTTAACTTCTTGTTGGGTAACTATACCCACTACACAGTACCTGCTTCTATATGTCTTTTTAAAAACGGACCCAGCAAGATGGTTCAGCAGACCAAACATGCTTGCCACCAAATTCAATCCCCAGGATCCATACGGTGGGTAGAAAGATACCTCTTGGTTAGAATTACTGCGTGCCCAACCTCCCAACACACTAAATAAAGTATTGTACTTCTCAGCAAAAGCAACATGTTCTGTTTTGTCCTAAACTGCTGCTGGTGCCAGGCACAGTGGCACACATCTTTAATCTCAACACTTGGAAAGCCAAGGCAGGCATCTGTGTGAGCTCCAGGCCAGCTAAGGCCACAGTCAGATCCCGTCTCAGAATAACAAAATGCTGTTACTGAAAACAAGTTTACCAGCCTAGCTGTTTTCCATGTCTTCACGATAACCTCACTGGGAGGGGGCGGCAAAGGAGAGACACTGGGTGTGTCTGAGAGTGATACTTTACAGCTAGTGCTGTGGGTGGAAGTTGACAATGACATTAAAAGAAGTGAAGGAGCCAGATGAATGGGCCAATATAGAGAGCGTGTGCTGAGGGAGGATTCCACTACTGCAGAACATCTGCTCACTGCTTAGAGCTGTTACAGACCTCCGTGTGAGACACCAGGGCCTTAGCTGGGTGGTAGAGCCTGTGCTTGAAGCACTACATTTAATCCCCAACACTGCTGATGCCCAAATGGCTCCAGATACACTAGTCTTGATATTTAAAAATAAATTATAAGTACACTAATCAAGGCAAAAGGCTAGACTTACAGCTCACATAAGTCAGCCTTAGTCTTTAGCACCTCCCCCCAAAAATCATTTCCATGCAAATTTGACTCAAAGAAATACAAAGGAAGAACCACAAAGAACAAAACCAAATTTACTCTCTGCTTAAAAAACAAACAAACAAAAAACCCTTCAATTATAAAAGCAATTTGGGCTCAAGAATTTGGCTCAGGGGCAGTGTTTAAACAGCCCAGCATGCACAAAGCTCTAGGTCTGATCCCCAGCATGACATAATAAAATTGTAAAAGCTGACGAATAGTGGCCCTCTAAGTAATCCTAGCACTTGGGGATCTGAGGCAGGATTGGCAGGACTTAGTTCAAGGTCAGCTTGGGCTGGAGAGCCTTGAACAAATGAGGAAATTACCTAGTACCAGTAAATGTTTTTTAAAAAGAAACTTGAAAATAAATCTTCCCTCTGATAAAATTCGAAACTATTCCAAGACTGTAGAAAAAAATGTCATACAGCTATTAATAGCTGAAATCTAAGTTTTGTGCAGTGTAGTCAGTTTGATGCAAACGTGCATGTATGCGTCCACGCACACACCCATATTAAACACAGTTATTAGGTTTAGAGATGTATGTATAGCTGGGACACAAAGGGTTACTAAAGCCTTACCCAACACTGCAGTGCACTCTACAGCAGACTGCCAGTCCTTGTAATTTTTATCAAAGTTATAGAACAGACGCCGCATGCAGTCCTTTAAAGATGTGTCCCTACGTTCTTCAGCATTTATAAGATTAGATAGTTTCTTCTCAATCGTTTTGGTCCAGTATCGTTTACAGCCCTTTTTAGTAGATTTCAACTCATATTCTTCAGGTAGATTACGGGTACCAAAATTCTCTGGAATCTCTAACTGATAACGGTTCCTACCAATTCCCCAGTAGACTATGCTCTTACAGCCAATCCGACTACGCTGTTTGTCTAAGTACTCCAGGAGGCTCTGTTCATTCTCTCTTATGTCAGCAAGTGCTTGGTCATAATCTGAATCAAACCCTGCTTTGGGGGTAATAAGTCCAGTCTTTCGAGCCTTCTCGTGGTCAAAAGCTGTATCCCATCGGTTCAGTTCTGTGGTCAGATCAGGAAAACGGCCTTTAGGACTTTTTGTCTGTAGAGTAACAATCTGCTTAAGGGTTTTAGACTTAAAACCATCAGCGACATCCTCCATAAGCCCTATAATTCTACGCATTCCTTTGAATCCTTCTAGAGCAGAGAGAAAATCAATGATCTTTTTTTTGCTGTATGTGGTTTCTTCGTACATTATAGCCCTGCTGTCTGGATGGTTCTGGCTCTTTAGGGGAGATCCAACATTGTGAATCTTACTCAGTAGCCTCTCAAGATCTGGGAGCTTCTTTAGGAGGTCTGCAACTTCGGTGACTTTGTCAGGCACAGCCATCAGATCTTCTACAGCATCTAGACGGTCACTGATAGCAGAAGGGCTGCAGAGGGGGGCACAAAGCCACTGTTTTAAGAGCCGCTTGCCAAAGGGGGTATAGCAAGTATCCAGCCTCTCTAGCAGAGTCCCTTCAGTAGAGCCATTTGTCCCATTCAGGAAAATCTCCAGGTTGTTTAATGTCACTGCGTCTAGCACCATTCGCTGACTGGCTTTAGTAAAGACAGCACCAGGTTTTACTGTGCTGACCATGTCAGAATCCAAGGGAAAATACTCTTCAAAATTAGCCATTGACAGAAGCTCCTGATCAATCAGGCATTTTTTGAGGTAGAAAACACAACCACCTAGAGCAGAGAGAGCCAATTCACTCTCCTCTCCTGGTGTCAGCCCAAGAGAATCTGACTCGGAGGTCATGCCTTTAAGCACCAGGGGCAGCACTGCGCTGCTGCCCTCATTCCCAGTAAAATACCCCCCCTCCAGGAGTGTTCGCAAAGTCTTAGTGGCATCCCAAAATTGGGAGCCTGGTATGAGACCTTCCTGAAGACAAGAGGACAGTGAACCCTTCAGGACTGTTTGGGTTTCTGTTGACAGATTGCCTTTCTCAAACAATATTTGTACTGGAGGATAGTGTGCCACTAGAGTCCTAAATCTGGAACAGTGGCGATCATCTGAAAACTGGCCTATGAAAAACTTGCCCAGTGATGTGTCAACAAAGCAGACACCATACACACGAGTGTGACCAGAAGAATCTTCCTCCTTCTCTTTGAGGCTAAGGAGATACCTACTGTAGCTCTCAGAGGGGTCACCATCCAGCACACTGTAGGTCTGTGTGCCCTTGGTAATGATCCTACAAATCTCCCTTCTTACCACTCTATCAAACTTAGATACGTGCGCCATCTTCCGGCACCGTGCCTCCATCATTTCCGGAGTCTCCGTCTGTTCCACCCGTGCTACCTTATAGCCCTTCTGCACCAGGGAATCTGAGAATCGGCCAAACGCAATCTCTGGAAAACCAGAATGGGCCCAGTTGCCCTTCATGAATATCAGCCCCAGCTCATTGACGCCAATAACAGCATCCATGTGATACAGTTCATAAAACTTCCCCACCTTATAAAAGATGACAAGATCAAAGTTCTGGGACTTGAACTGCCACCACTTCCTCATCCCTGGAGTACAAGAGCTGAGGAAGTCTTCAGGCACATACAGTGTGGAGGAATTAAACTCAGGGTGATCGGGCCGTCTCCTGTGCTCATCTCTTCTCTTTTCTGGCTTAAGCCATTCTAAAGTTTCGTGATACCAAATAGTGGGCCCACTGCTGTCGTTACCCCCTAAACTGACATGGGTTTGGGATTCAGAATTCTGAGGGGCAGAGAAAGCACTCAAGGTACTCTTGGTTTCTGACAGAATTCGAGTTGCTCGTTTGGCTGAGCCTGTTTCCTTCTTCAAACTTTTCCTTTTAAGTCCACCATGAGCAGCCACTGTTCTCTTTCGCTTTGGAGCACCTTTGCCAAAGGTGCCTAGGCTTTCACTATCGCTGTCCCCAACTCCACTGCTCACTTCGTCACTGCTTCCTTCTTGCTTAGTGTCTGGCTTAAATTCTACATCAGAGCCACTAATGTCGCTCTCAGAGTCTGAGATGACCCTTCGCTTTTTGACTTGGCGGCTGCTTCGCCTAGGCCCCTGAACGTTAGGCTGTGCATCTTCGTCTTCATTGTCATTTTGATTATCCTCTTCGCTCTTATCAGATAAATAAGCCTCATGCACCTGCCAGACAAAGAAAGAGTTTTCTAAATATAAAACAGGCCCTCAGTTCAATCCCTGGTGCCACCAATAAACAAACAGATGAATAAATAAGTAAATAAAAACAAAGCAAAATTTGGTAACAACATCTGTGGGAGCCAGATGTTGTGACTCAGGCCTATAACCCCAGCACTCTGGGGAGAAGCTGAGGCATAAAGACCACTGTAGTATTTATTAAGGCCAGCCTGGGGCAGAAATGAAGCTTAGTTGGACCTGAGTTTGATCCTCAGCAATTCATAACGCAGGCATACTGACTTACACCTCTGACTCCAGTGCTCAGGAGGCAGAAGCAGGAGAATGGCTAGTTGCCCTCCCCAACCTGTTGAATCCAAGGCCAGCATGTGAGCCCTGTCAATCCTACCCATATGCTTCAATGTCACATACCTTGAGAACTGTTCTTCCCCCTAAAGATAGTTCAATTTAGTCTAACTTTAAACATAAACTGAACCTGGTATAGCTTGAAACAAGGGTTCTGGGCTGGCCTGAACAACTCAGTGATACCCTGTCTCAAATAAAAAATTGCTTTCTTCCCCTAAGGGAGTGGGTGGGCGAAGTGGAAAAGCATTTGTCTAACACATTTGAGACCCTGGGTTCAATCCCCTGGACTGGGAGACAACATGTGTAACAACCTGCAATCCCAACATTTGAAAAGCAGAAAGCAAGACGATTCTGAGCTTGAGGCCAGCTTCAGGTACAAAGGTTATCTTAAAGAGCAGACTGTTGAAATTCTAAATAAGCTAAGTTCCAATCCAGAGAGGATAGATGTCTGCATGTACAAATGAAACGGGGCACTCACAGAAAATCCCTGGTGTTTTTATTACTTCTCGCTTCATCGCCCTAAGAGGATGGAATGACTGACCTCTGGCTCTTCCTCTGGCTCTTCCGGCTCTGAAGGCTCATCACACACTGCCAGCTCAAGTCTCTTAGCTTTGTCTTTACTTAAGGCCTCGTCTGCACGTTGCATTGCTCTGAGTATTTCAGACTTTGAACTGTAGAAATGACCTCCCTTTTGGGCTTCCTTTGACTTTGAACCTAGAAATATACTTATAAATAAGAACCTGGTGGCTGAAGAGCTGGCCAGTTTACAACATGAAAAAGAAGTTACAATCAGTTATAATTTTTAATGCCCCATTTTTTCATATGCATAGATCAAAAGCTTATCAGGGAAAAGGTAGCAATGGCACCGGAATCCCTCAATCTTACTTGTTTGAACTTGTTGTTTATTCATCCAAGGCCTCTTTCTTTAAGTCTTTTTTTCTAATGTCTCAGAATCATGGGTCAAGATATGAAAATCCTCAACGTACAGCAGATACAAGTGTACTTTGTCTAGAGCTCTTTCTAAAATTGCCCCAACTGAATAACCAGGCTAGGAATTCAGTTGTAGAGTGCCTGCTAAGAATGCACAGGCCCTGGTTCTAGCCCAGTGCTATGTTGAACAGGAGTGGTATTACTAAATATAATCTCTAGCACTTGGGAGAGACAGGAGAATCAGGATCTCAAGACATATTCAGCTACAAAGAGACTGAGTTCTACCCTGGGCTGCATAAAACCGGGGGGGGGGGGGGGGGGGGGGGGTACAAATTTAACAGGGGCTATCATTAAAAATGTTCCCCTAACAACACCCAAATGCCACATTCCAAAGACCCCTGCTTTAAAATAGAACTCATTTTCATTTAAAAATTATTTCATGTGAATGTAATGTAACGGCTGGATGCTGGCCTGTCTGGTAGGGACCAATCCCTACCACTCATTTCTCATCACTGACTTAGGTGAGACCACTTCTCCATTCAACAAGCACAGTATCACAAATTTAATGTTAAAAACTATTTCTTGGGGCTGGAGAGATGGCTCAGAGGTTAAGAACACTGACTGCTCTTCCAGAGGTCCTGAGTTCAATTCCCAGCAACCACATGGTGGCTCACAACCATCTGTAATGGGATCTGATGCCCTCTTCTGGGGTGTCTGAAGACAGCTACAGTGTACTGTACCTACATATAACAAATAAACAAATCTTTAAAAAAAAAGGTAGAGAGGTTCCACTGCTTTAATCTCAGTACTCTAGAATGTAAGCAGAGGCAAGTGGCTCTCTTATGAGTTTGAGGCTAGCCTAGTCAACATAATGACATCCAAAGACAGCCAAGGCTAACCATGGGGAGCGTGTGTGTCCTGTCTGTCCTGCCCTCCCTCCCCAACCCACCTACCAACCCTCCCCCCAATCCTCACACCCCACCCCTGCACTCCACACTGAAATCGGAAAAAAAAAAAAAAAAAAACCAACACCCAAGGTCATGCACTTGTGCACACCAAACTATACCCTCAGCCCAACAAATGGGAACTTTAAAGAACAGAGGATTTTAAAGACCAAAACAGTATTTCACATACACAATGACAATAAACATTTTCCTGATCTCTTATTTTACCCAGGCAGTTTTAAAATGTTAAAATTAATCCTGAAGAACTGATTCATCATCTGATGCCATAAGAGGTCATTTTATAGATGAGTAACAGTATCATTCACCAAAATAAAACAGCAGCTAAGTAAAGAGTATAATCAAATTCCTGGTTCTCTTTCCATTCATGATGTTTTTCAGTGAATGTACCTTTTGCAGGACAAGCACACTAACCAAAAGGTATGGTTCTTAAGAAGAATTCAACATACTAGCCTGGGCTGTGTGCGAATAAGGGATGTGGCCTTCTTCACACCCAACATACAGTGTGTTCTACCCTGCAATTAGAGGGTGTACACACTGCATGTAACACAAGAGACAAGGGATGCCCTTGGCTAATGAGGTTAAATAGGCAGCACTGTCGGTGTCTGTGCAAATAAAGCTGGCTTATAAAAAGCTTTAGGACCAGAGTTCTGCTGTGAAACACAACTCAAATATATCCATAGGTTACAACTGTGGAGGCCACGTGACACGCATCTGTTATAGCGAATGTCACTAATGCACGCCACTTATCCTGCTTACATAACCTACACACTGACTTCAAAAGAGAGCTAGTTAACTCTTTACACTTCCGCTCTCCATTTCATAGTGCAGTCGCCTAAATCCCGATCAAGAGACAAATTTTCTTTAAAGGGCTTTAACTGCTGTTAAGTCAAAGGACAAAAATAAAATTTCCATAGAAAACAAAGTAGCTAAAACCAGCTGCATCTTGCCTTTTTAGCATGTAAATCTTACAACTGCTATTCCTGTAATTTGCTAAAGAAACACACACACACACACACACACACACACACACACACACGAGAGAGAGAGAGAGAGAGAGAGAGAGAGAGCACGCGAGCGGCCCAATTTCATGAATCACCCCACCCCATTTATCTCTCACCTGTATATGGCTTTAACATCCTTTTGCTAACCCAGCCCCTTGTCGGACTGTCATCAAAAAACTGTACATGAACACGGACAGATTTCCCTTTCTTCCGGATGAATGTCCCATCAAAGGGATGATTATAAACCAGGCAAGGCCACCAGGGGTAACCTTCCATCTTAGCCCAAACCAAATCACCGGGTGAGATGTCACAAGAACTGTTGCAAAAAAATAAAAAAATAAAAAAAAAATAAAAATCATATATGCACACATACATATCTATATAAGCCAGTTAATATTTGCCTACCTTACCTCATTGGCAGTTACCCACAAGTAAACAGTTTTAAGGAAGCGCTCATTAAGTAAGACTCCTTTGGAGGCTGCTTCTGGCAAGTTAGAAGAAGGTTCAAGGAACTTTTCTAGTAACACAAGCAAGCTAAGACATTGCTTATTTAACAACTAAGCTGGTACTCGATGAACAACTATTTCTTAGTCTTAAAATGACAAAATTCACACTGCACCCTGTCAGTCACAAAACAGACTTACAGTACGTGTCGTCCTACACTGTAATACCACACAGATCAGAATCCACAGGACCTGAAGTTAGGATTATTAGCTCGCTAATTGTATTATCTAATTCATTAAATTTAGCCTGGAATTGGTCCAGCGGAGCTACTATGTACTCTCAACATCCAAAGCTGTCTCCCCGCACCAAACTATTTTGTTAACAAGTGACGAACACTTGAATACACATGCCCATGAACATTTTTTCAAAGGCTCATTCTTCACAAAACTTGATTCGGTTCTTGTGGGTTGTCTCTGAGGAAAGGAAGAGACTGAGAAAGGAAACAGAACTCAGAACCAACAGACATACAAGAACCCTGTCCATAACAGAAAGGCCACTAACAACCATTCCTGCCCAAGTGTATGAATTAGCAATAGCAATTTTCTCCAGGCCCACTCAAAAGTTTTTCTCAGCACCTTACAACATTAAAGTAAGCACACTGCTACAGCAAGAATACTTGAGACATTTCTGGAGCAGTCAGTTCAAGTCAACTAACTTAGACCCAATCATGAAGTAGTATTGCTTCAGAAAATAGTTATCACCAACCAGGCATGATGGCACACAAAAAGCAGGAGGAATTCGATGATTGTTCTTAAGGCCATCCTTGACTACATTACAAGATCTGTCTCAAAAATGTGTCTGTATACACACTCATTTGGGGGCCATAAGTACAGCCCTTGCCTAACATGGGCATAGGTGGCTATGGCCACTGTCCCCAGCACTCAGAGGGGGAGAAATCACTTTTAGACTGCCACTGTAATAACAGGAGCACCATCTTATACTGCCCCCTTTCTGAGAAGGCCCAGCTCTCAAGCTCAGGTCCTAGTATCCAGTACAATAGTTTATGAACATTAACTCAGGCTCACTTCAAGGGTCACCATTAAGTTGTATGTACCTGCACAATTCAGACAGCCACATAACTGTTGCCTAACCTGACCTGGTCCAGCAAGTTTTTCTTTGGTGAAAAAATAAAGATATGGGTCAGGAGGTCTTGGGTACACTATGCCTAGGCCAAGCACACTTATTAAGTATAGCGTCTAGAATACAGCTTGGAGGGGGAAAACTGGACAAAGTAGGCAGCTAACTAGTCAGGCAGTTTTGTAAAAGGGAATTCAGGGTATCTCAAGTGCACAAAACTGCTTTGGGACTGAACACCATAGCCCTTGGCTGCTGGCACTGCAGTAGGAGGTAGGCTGCTTCCAGGACCCAGAAGCTTCCCCAAAGCCCTGTTCCCAGGCTATTACTGGCCTTACCCAGTTTTAGACAAGAAACTTATTAAAGTTCCTTCTTTATACACCGGCCTCAGGGAAAGGCCTAACCTCAACACACCCAGTTAAGGGTCAGGGGTCAACTACAGGGTCAACTAGAGGTTAACCTTCTATCTTATCAGACTTTCCCTAGTCGATTTAGCCACTCCACAAAGCCTATCACATCCGGAAAGACAAGTTCTCTACATCTTTTTTTTGGTTTGTTTGGGTTTTTTTGTTTTGTTTTTTAGAGACAGAGTTTCTCTGTGTGGTCCTGGCTATCCTAGAACTTACAGGGATGGCATCAAACAAGAGATGCCTACCTCTGTCTTCCAGTGCTGGGATTAAAGGCAAGTGCCACCAAGAAAGTTCTCTGTTATCTTTAAGAGGGAAGAGAACACAAACTTTCTAAGCATTCTTTTATTTATGCTGTTAACTGTCAATGGATGTATTTCCCCACTCGGAGCAATTTTCAGGGTTTAAACTCTGTATCAGCCAAGATGGACTTTTCTGCCGCCTATGGGGTCAAGCCTGGCTAGTATTTTCCAAGAGTGGTACAATAAAACGGACATTTGATACATGCATTTGATGTATCAGACTTCTTTGTGTGTGTGTGTGTGTATGTGTGTGTGTGTGTGTTTGTGTACATAAGTGCTGTGGCATGCATATGGATGCAGAGGACAAATCTCCTTCCACCACATAGGTCCCAGGATTCACACTCAGGTTATCAGGCTGGCAGGAGCCACTTTACCTAATAAGCCATCTTGCCAGTCTCAAATTTGTCTAACAATACTAAAAGCTTAGCTTTGTGTGTGCCCAGGTGTGCACATTATATATACACAAGGGTGTGGGGCTCAGAGGTCAGCCTCAGGTATCATTCCTCCATTACTAGCCACCTTGTCTGTCTTGAGACATAATCTCTCACTGGCCTAGAACTTGCTGGCCAAATAAGGATCTGACTCCCCAGAGCCAAGGACATCTGCCACCATGTCCAGCTTATTTTTTTAGGTGGCTTCATTCTGTGTATTGAATTAAAATCCTCCTACCTGCAATCCATCCAATCTTCCCAGTCCCTATATATACTGATGATGCACAGCTTCGATCCCAGCACTTAGGAGGAGACGGGGCAGATCTGTGAGTTCACAGCCAGCCTGGCCTACATACAGACTCAGAGGAGAGAGAGAGAGAGAGAGAGAGAGAGAGAGAGAGAGAGAGAGAGAGAGAAGAAGGAGGAGAAGGAGGAGGAGGAGGAGGAGGAGGAGGAGGAGGAGGAGGAGGAGGAAGGGGAGGGGGGGGAGGGAAGATGGATGTGGATTCAGACTAAGCCAGAGTGATAGTTCAGCAAGTTGAAGTGCCTGGGTAAAAGTGCCTCTCACAAATTGTCCTGAACTCCATACACACCCTGTGCCATTTACACAGCCATATCCATTTCCCATACTCCCCCCCCCCCCCATAAATCGTGTAATTATTTTTTAAGAAGAGTCAAGACATCCAGGTGTGGTGGCACACTCCTTTAATCCCAGTGCTTGGGAGCCAGAGGCAGGTGGTCTACAGAGTGCACTCCAGGACATCCAGGGCTGCACAGAGAAACTATCTAAAAAAATACCAAAGACAAGATTTAGCCTAGGAGATGACTCAAAGTATGGCCTGAATCCTATCCCCAGGACAGGTGGTGGACAACTCCAAATTGTCCTCTGGTTTACACAGCCTACAATAGCATGCAGACACACACTAACAGATAATTTTTAAAAATACAGAAATAATGGGGCTGGAGAGATGCTCAGCAGTTAAGAGCACTGGCATTCTTCCATAGGAACCAGGTTCGATTCCCTGCACCCAGATGGCAGCTCACAACTGTCTGTAACTCCAGGGGCTGAGGACCTCCTCTGACCTCCCGCAGGCAGCAGGTATGCACACGGGTACACATACATACATGTAGGCAAAATACACCTCTGTGTTTACCCATCCTGAATTACGCCATTTATAACCAAAGGGAAGGAAAGAAATAAGTGAGCCAAAATTATCTGCCCCAATAGCATACATTGGCTTTTCCTGATGCCCAAGCTGAAATGCAAGAATACTGGACTCCATAACTTTTTAAATTTTAAATAAGTCACTGGGCATTGGCAGGGCACACCCTTAATCCCAGCAAAGTCAGGTGGATCTCTGAATTCAAGGCCAACCTGGTCTACAGAAAGAGTACTAGGACAGCCAGGGCTACCCAGAGAAACACTATCTGGAAAAACCAAAATACCCAGAAGCAGGGGAATCAGAGGTTCAAGGTTGTCCTCTATTACACAGCAAGTTTTGAAGCCAGCTTAGTATATGAGACTATCTCAAAATATTAATTAGGGGACTAGAGATGAGGCTCAGAGATGAAGAGCACTGGCTATTCTCCAGGTTCAAATCTCAGCACCCACATAGGAGCTCAGGACCATCTGTAACCCTTCCATCCTTCACAGGCACTAGGCACACCTGTGGGGAGGACATATTGTACTGGCCTGGAACTCTCCAAATAAGCTAGTTTCTACCTTACTGAGACCCATCCGCCCAAGTGCAGGGGCTAAAGGGGTGTGTCACCCTCTAATAAGTGAATAAAATAGTTGCCAACAAACATGTTATTTAAGCCAATTAAGAGCATAAGAGTCCTTTAATAATGCCCAGACTAAGAGCAGACTAAGGCCTCCAAAATGTCCCTCAGTACTGAGGCTCAGGGGCACAACATTTTTTAAAGACAAAAGCACAATTAAATCAGTGTTGAGGGCGGAGGGGCCAGGGCTATTATGGAGTAACTTTATAACATTTGTCTTTTTGCAAAGCTTAGCAGTGTTTTCCAGACATAACACTAAAGATATTTTTTTATTTACTCGTCTTAGCTATTTTATATGTTAGCTTGTGCAAACATTACTTTGGTTACTACATCTGGACAGTGGTCAGAGTAACAGTAAGAGTGTTGCCAAGGCACATGGTTTCTGGGTGAGGTGAAATATCTAGGTGGACACAAAAATGGGAGTCGAGGCAAGATGGTGTTACCTTAGGCACTTGAAAAGCATTTGCGAGGTAGCAGCCCAGTCACAAGCAAAGCATTTCCTGGTTATCTAGGAGACTCCGGGTTACACTTAGTAGTGTGGGACCAACTACTAGTTGTAAACCTAACTCATCAAAAAACATTTTAACTGACTCTTTGAAAAAAGAAGCTAGACATGGAAGCACAGGCCTGTAATCCCAGCACTTCGGAAGAGAAAACAGAAAAATTAGGAGTTCACATTCATTTACATCTCTGTATGAAGTCCAAAGAACGGTGTAGGGCTGTACTCCCGCATTCCAGGTGATGGTGGGAACATGTTTCAGGAACACTGGGAGACAGGGTTGGTAAATTCAAGGCCAATGTGGTCTACAAAGCAATACGCGGCAAATCCAAACTAGTTATACTGTATTAATAAATTCTCCAGACAAACCTCTAATACATACGTACGTGTGTGTGTGGGGGGGGGGGTGTCTAACTGAAACAAAAAAGACCAGAGCCTGCAATCCCAGTAGATGGGTCCAAAGACATTTATTTGGACTTAGTGGTATGGATGGAATCTACTTGCACTCTTTAACTGGCTTTGGGTCAGTTTTTACTCAGGATACATTAAAATACATAAAGTACCTTACAGTAAAGTAAGTACATGCCTTTATTTTGGATACCACAAAACAAATTTACATCCAAGTAAGTATGCATTTCTCACCAGATGCTACCTTTATCTCCTCCACAGCAGGCCTAAACACACTAAGCAAGTGCTCTCAGTTATAATCTCCAACCCTAGACCACTCAAGTGGCCTTTTCCGGTATTTAAATACACAATTGCAGGCTAGACATGAAAGCTCGGTGGTACAGCACGAAAAGTCCTATGCTCCATGCCCAGTATCACAAAAACACGAACATCTCCCCCCCACACACACACACACGGAGACTGCCCCTACAATTACAGTTAAATCTTGGAAAACCAACATTTCCTGTAGGACACCTGGAACACAGCTAATCAGAAATCGCTGCGACGACCCATTAGCTATGGGTTTGATCTGATTATTTTTGAGTCTCTTATTTAAACGGCCACCATTACACTGTGTGTTTAAACAAAAGAGGGCTTTTAAAAATGTCTCTAGTTGCTCCTACAGAGGACAGCCAAATTCACAAAGTGCGAGTACAACTCCAGACAAGCTTCCCCAGGCAACCTTCTTGCTCAGGACTTGCCAACACTCCGAAGACCCAATAACTGCGAGAAAAACCTTCCGCACTCTTCCCTCCTGTGTGGTCCCAAACCGGAACACCGCTTTCACTACATACAAACTTCCACCTGTAACTCAAAGAGTTTCCCTCCTGACGCCTTCCCTGTAGACACACCACCCGGAGGAGCGCCCCGCCCCGCCCCGCCCCGCCCCCTCGGGCCCCCGACCACAGCGGGACACACTCCCCGCCCCGGACAATTCCGGGGTCGGTGTCTCTGCACCCGAGCCTCCCGGCCCACTCCACCCCCAAGGTGGGAGTGTGCTTGCAGCGTCTCCCGAGAGTCCCAGGCACTAGCCCCGCTTCTCCCGGGCAGGCCGCCCCTCCTCCCGCCGCCGCCTGGCACTGAGCAGCCTCCCCCTCCTTCCGGGCGCCCCGCGCGCCGCCTCAGCCCCGAGCCCGCTACCTGGGAGGCACGGCCGGCGCGGCCGACCTCCGCGGCCCTCCGTTGAGGTCCTTTGCCTTCGGCGACGAGACGGATACCGCCGCCGGCCGGGACCCAGGTCCAGCCTCGCTCCAGGCCGCATCCCGGCCGCGGGAAGCAGAGGCTCCGGAGGCGGCGGCACCTTTGCGTGAGGCCCCGGCCGCGGCCTCCTTGGTGTCGCCGAGCGCCGGGGACTTGGAGAAGAAGCTATACAGGGTGCTTTGTCGCGACATGATGAAGGCTGACGAGCCGACCGGTCCACCACTCCGAGCGCCTACGGGTACCGCATCCAACGCGCGGCCGCTGCTGGCGGGAAAGTCGGGGGGAGGCGCGTCCGACCCGTAGCCCGGCGGCCAATCCGCAGGCGTCTGGGCCTGCGCGGTGGGCGGGGCCCAGGACGTGCCCTGGCGTCGGTGGGCGGGGCGACGAGGGCCCCGCCCTCAGGCTCGGGTTGGCGGGCCTTGAAACTGAGCCTTTGCAAAGCTGTTGAGATCGCGGTGGCTACCTTGGCAAGTCTGCATGTAGAAGACGGAAGTGGCTAGCGCGGTTGCAGGAACGGCGAGGTGCACCCTGCGGGAAACCGCTTCGAACCTACTCCGGAAACACCTGGCGCTGCGGGCGGTCCTGCGGTTGGACTGAAAAGAGCTGAGAAATTGTTACCTGTTTGCCAGGTTCACAGAGCGGTGTGCAGAGCGGCACTTGTGAATGCCAAGTGCAAGACCTGCTATCCACAAAACTTTCTTTGGCCTCTCACTGCCTCATCTAGTTTACTCCTCACTATATGAGGTGGGCAGTTAAGGTCCACAGTCTTATCTGAGCCCTTTGGCATAGGTGTGCAGAATTTTTTATATTTTAGAAACTGAGATTGCAAAAGTAATGTTTAGCTTCAACGCCTGGGCCCTAACAACCCTAACAAGCTAGATTCTCCCCTCATCCTCAGTAATTGAATAAAAGAGACAAATAGCAAAAACCAGAGAAAGATTTATTCGAAGGGCCACAATAGGAAGAAAAAGTTCAGATCCCCCTCAAAGTTCATCTTTGGGGTACCGACATGAGGCTTAGGTTTAAACGGGGCAATTAGAACCAGAATGGTCTTGGCAAGAGGTAGTCTGGCCCACCATAATCTCTGCTCCAGACTGTTGTACAAAAGTGATTCAACGTGTTTCAGATCTATGTACAATCTCTTTCTGGAAACCAAGCTCTTCCTCAGACTAACTCGAGGCTTTGCCTTACCCTCCCCACCAAGAAATTCCTGAAGAAATTTCCATTCCTTGGGGTCCATTAGTTTTACTGCCAATATCCAAGGGGAAGGGATTCAAGTGTCTCTCCTCAGAAGGTCTTCCTGCCAGGTTAATTACAAGACTTTTAGAAAAGTAACGCTTCTATTCAAATTCAAGAAAGAAATTGGAGCTGAGCAGGAATGTGTATGCCTCTAACTCCATCTCTCCAGACAGAGGCAGGTGGAGCTCTGAGATCAAGGACAGTCCTGACTACAGTTTCAAGACAGCCAGGGTTCTGTTACACAGAGAAACCCTGTCTCAGAAAACTAAATCAGAAAAAGAAAAAGAAATTGGGAGGCTTAATTTAGCCCTAAGTAAGTATAGAATTAGCTCTAGCTAGCAACACCTTCACTTTTGGTAAAAGGGTAAAAAGATTTGCTTTGTTGGGCAAAGACAGCTCAGCATGTAAAGGTAGGTGCTTGGAGCCATGCCTGGTGACCCGAATTCTGTCCTTGGAATCACACTGTGAAGGATTCCTGCAGATTATCCTCTGGCCTACACACTTGGGCTCCATAGGATCGGGGCGAGCACGAGTGTACACACACACACACACACACACACACACACACACCGGACTAAATAAATGTTAAAAACTAGACAAAAGAAACTTGGTATGGTAGGCCACACCTTTGATCTCAGCACTTGGGAGGCAGGGCAGATGGATCTCTATGAGTTTGAGGCTATAAGGGGTGGCACAGAGAAACTATGGAGCTAGACCACTCTGTAGACAGAAAAAATTTATTTAGGATCAAACTGCTAAGGCCATTCTCTTGGGGAAGACTTTATGACAGCAGGGGGAGGGGGAATCTGAGCTGATACAGGCTATTCTGTTATTCTGATAGGTCAAACCAGGTGGCATTACCTCTTAGTAGTTGACCTTCCAGGAACATTAAGGGAGGTTCTTGCTGGGCAGTGGTGGCGAACACCTTTAATCCCAGCACTTGGGAGGCAGAGGCAGGTGGATTTCTGAGTTCGAGGCCAGCCTGATCTACAAAGTGAGTTCCAGGACAGCCAAGGCTAAACAGAGAAACCCTGTCTCGAAAAAACAAAAAGAAAAAAAAAGGGGGGGGGGGGGGTGGAGAAGGAGGTTCTTGGTAAAGAGGAACTACCTTAAAAGATTTGCTAACAGAAACCTTTAGGCTTGTTCACTCAGTAACAGTCCTATTTATCCAAAGGTCTTCTGTTTAGGACAGTGTCACCAGCACTATCTGTGGGAGTGGTGCTTTGGACCTGGCAGAAGCCAGCCTGGTCTACATAATGAGTTCAGGCCAGCCAGGGTTATGCAGTGAGACTCTATGGCAAAATAAATAAGTAATTAAATTGATTTTTTTAAAAAGAGTAAATGGTTCTCTGTGTTCGGGCAGACCTGGTTTTCCTTTGCGTCTTCGCAGTAGGTGAGTGGCTGCTGTCCTCTGATCTATCAATTTCCATACATTAGGCTTTTACACATGTTCTCAGTTTACCTTGTTATTTACTCGTTTTGAATCAGGTTCTTGCTGTGTAACCTAGGTTGACCTCAGGGTTCAGATTCCCTAGGGCTAGAGGCATGTCACAACAGCTGTCTTGAAATGTTCTCATTGTAAAACCAAATTCTAGGTAGCTTGACGATTCAAAGTCCGTGCTGCTTTTGCAGAAGACGAGAGTTCAGTTCTTAGCATCCAAGCAAGATAGTTCACAACTTCCTATGACTCAGGCTCCAGAGGACACAATATTCTCTTCCAGCCTCTGAAGACACACATAAATAAAAATAAAGCCTGAAAAAAGTGACAAATTCTATTGTTTCTGGAAGGAAACTTTACAAGGCTTGAAAAAAAAAAAAAAACTTGAAATTTTTATGTCCCAGAAGTCAAGACAAAAATAGAGCTCTCACCTTATAGGGAATAAGAAACCGCTTATTCTGGAGCCATTTTAAGTGACCATGGCCTGGGAATCAGATTTAGGTCACCCCAAATTCTGTGTTCCAACATAAAGTAGCTTCATGCATTTTTATAGTTTTACTTAACAAAGTCAAAAATCAATGCAAATTTAAAATACAGAGAGTCAGGCATAATGAGATGGGGGTGGGGGGAGCTTTTCTATAGGCCTGTCTGATAACAATCTTGCTTTTAGGTTGGTGGAAGTAGTTAATTGATTCCAAAAGATTTTTATTACTTTACAAAATGTACAAAATGTTAGTGTTAATCACACAGACATGAGGACAAAGGCCACTGGCCCAAATCATGGCCAAATTAAAGTAAACTTTACTTGTGTACATGGGCTGACTTCCCCTACGGCGGGTTTCAAGAGATCAGCACTGCACGTGGGGAATAAGGTTTTTATAGCTCAGGAGTAAGGATTTTCCAAATGGGAGATTTGGTAGGCATATAAGCAGAGGTCACAGACTCAGAACATAGGCATAACAAGTTGGTCATAAAAATCTCCTGAAACAAAGGTAACATAATGACCATAATGAAGTGGTCATGCCAACAGGTGATATAACAAGGTGGTCATACCAACAGGTGGTCATACCAACAGGTGATATAACAAGGTGGTCATACCAACAGGTGGTCATAACAAGGTGGTCATAACAACAGGTGGTCATAAGAAGGTGATCCAATCTAGAGAGTCAAAGCAAAGGAGTCATAACAAGGGAGTTATGGCAAGGGGTCATCACAACATGGGCATCATAAAGTGGACATAACCAGTTGGTCAGAAAAAGGGAGTCATAACAAGGAGGTTATATCAATGTGGTCATGACACAGGAATTGTTAAAAAAAAAAAAAGAAAAAAAAAAAAGGTCATGACAAGGTGGGCATAACAATCTCCTGAAACAAATTCATGTTTGCCATTTCCTGGAAGAGCAGTACAGAATCATTTGCAGTTAAGGTACCAGTTGAAGCATAGCTTAATCCTTGGAAAACAGATATAAGAATGAACCTAGTTTGACTTTGCTATGAGATTGTTTTCAAGCTCAATATGGAAGCAGGTTGGCTTATCAGGTAGTTCCAACACAAGAGATTTGAAAGAAATGGCTGTTCAGAGTCTGAAGCTTGGCAAAGATGAAGTAGTGAGACTCTGGACCTACAACACCCCCATCCCAGCACACTACAGCAGTTTTAACCCATCAGTTCTGCAGACATAGCTTCTTTTCAAGAGTTCTCATTTACACAGATATGTCATTAGTAAACGTTTAAGGCTTGCATCTATGTAAATACAAGAACAAGAAACCTTGTCTCAAACAAGTGCAAGTGAGGACCAACACCTGTAAGAATGTGTGGGGGGTTGAATATGCTTAGACCAGGGAGTGGCACTATTAGGAGGTGTGGCCTTGTTGGAGGAGGTGTGTCACTGTGGGGGTGGACTTCGGGGCTCCTATGCTCCAGCCCTGGCCAACATGAAGAAGAGCTTCCTCCTAGTTGCTTACAGAAGGCAGTCTCTCCTGCATGTAGTTGGATCAACATGCAGAACCCTCAGTTCCTTCTCCAGCATCATGTGTACATGGATGCTGCCAGGCTACCTGCCATGACAATGATGGACTGATTAAACATCTGAAACTATAAACTAGCCCCAGATAAATGGTTTCCTTTCCAAGAATTGCCATGGTCATAGTGTCTCTCACAGCAATAAAACCCTAAGACAGAATGTAATATTAGAATCTAGCCACATCTTTATGACCTAGACTGGTTCAGGGAGTTCACCAGAGATGACCACTTAGATACCTGCTACAGACCACCCCAGTCGGGTATGGGGTTCCCTGGGACGAGGGTCCTTGAAGGATAGGTGGGTAAGGATTCAGCAGTGACAAACAAAACAAACACAGAGGCAGTTTGAAACTGAGTGTATTTTTTGCAGCTCTCAAGCAAGGGTTTTTATACATAAAAAAACAAGTATTACAACCCTGAAAAGATATATTCAGTGAAACAATCATGAACAGAACAGATGATGTTATTCGGCACAGTAAAGCACAAAAGTCATCTAAGTAATACAATTCTAAAAAGATGTATTCAGTAAAGCAATCACAAATAAAACAGGTAACATCATTTTTAATTGGCACAATAAGAATCATCCAAATATTACAACTCTGAAAGGGTGTATTCAGTGGGGCAGTCATCCAAGGCTAGTGGCATATTTCCAAGAGCAGGTTAATAATTTTTATGGTCAGTTATTGTTAACATCTAGTATCTGGGGCTGGAGAGATGGCTCAGTGGTTAAGAGCACTGACTGCTCTTCTGAAGTCCTGAGTTCAATTCCCAGCACCCACATGGTGGCTCACAACCATCTGTAGTGGGATCTGATGCCATCTTCTGGTGTGTCTGAAGAGAGGGACAGTGTACTCATATACATAAAATAAACAAATAAATCTAAAAAAAAAAATCTAGTATCTGATTTTTTGTAAATCTTCAAATGTAAATTTAAACTATTTTAATTAAGGCTTTCTTTACTATATACCAAAGCCCACTTCTGATGACACACATGCAGCCATATGGAACTTTATTGTTGGGAAAGTTTTTTATCTATCATAATACTATTATGTAATTTTATAAATGAGTTATGAAGTAAAGCGCTGGTTTTCCCGGAGATAAGGTCATAACTAATGACCCCACCTCAAGGGATGGTTTCTTACCCATTTCTCTTAGCCTAGGCTAGGCTATCAGGAACATGTTGTAAATAAGAAAAGGAATAAAAGAAAATAAAACAGATAAACTGCCATGAGAACTACGGCTCAATGTTTTGTTCCAGGTAAGAGTTCCACAGCCAGTTCCAGGAGGCTTCCTTCTTTTGAAGTTTTCGCCTCAGTCTGTGGGACTTGTCACACAGATTCTACTGGAGTTGGTGTGGCAGATACCATAGTTTATAGCCCATTGAAAGTCTTTATTCCATCTTGATAGAACTACACTCAGATATTTGGAGACCCAGGTATCCAAAGCACAGAGTTTTTGAAGGCAGAAACCACATTCTGGCATCTTGCTCGGCTGCATGTGGGTGGTGCTTTGTGCAAGTAAGCAATTTGACAGAAGCTAAGAGAAGCAGTTAGCTGGAGAGGGAGGTTTGTGCAAGCAGGCAGTTTAACAGAATCTAAATTAATTGGTTAGCCGGAGGGGTTCCATACAAGCAGAATAAGATACAACATCCTGACATTTGTTTCCTAGAACAGAGTCAGGTAAATTTCCATGAGATTCTATATCAAGAACACCACATTTTAGTTAAACCTGAAATGTCCTTAGCAAGAATACAAGATGGAGGAACCTTTTCATCATCTTGCCCTGTCACAGGACACGTTCCTGAGGATCCTGTTCTTGGCCCAGGGGATCAGAAATAAAGAAGACAGAAAAGTCAGGATCAGGAGATCTGCATGAGCTCATGACTTATGGAAGCAAATTTATTAAGTATTGCATCATATATACTATTCTCAGGGGGAAATGGAGCAGAGTCAGCAGAAAATCACAACATAATGGGACAAGGTCAACAGGAAGCTAATGTCCTTGATGTCGTTGCATCATCACAGACCCAGCACACATAAGACTTGAAACTAATAACAAAACCTTCTAGAGGGGAGGACTTGAGATCCAGAATCACAGCTCCCCCTGTGCCCTGATCCCAGGCTATTACCGGCCTTGCCAATATGTTCCTGGTTTTAGACAAGGATCCATACTCCTTATCCAAACATCAAATCCTCAGGATAAGTCTTGGTTTGGCCTGGTCCCCAACAGCTTCACAGCAGCTCTTCTCCTTTCACGGCATCCTACAGAGACAGTGTGAGTCTTAGCTAACTAACTTCCCAGTGCCTTGACCACTCACTTGGGAAGTGAGTTTACATCTAAGAGGTGCCACATCCTGTGTTTGTTCCCTTCCCTGTTTCCTGCCTGGGAGCTAGACTGGTTGCTGCTCCTGCTGTGAAATCTATCATCCTCAGAGAGCTGGCTCTAAGGCGCTCCATTCTCTGCCAGAGAGGCTGGTTCTCTTCAGAGATCCCACCAGGCAGACTGTCTCTGGTCCGGGGCCTGGACTCTCCTCCAAGCCCCCAATGTGCTCTCATCCATCACTCTGTCTACCCATGCTATTACTCTTCTAACAGCTTCTTATTCTCTAATCTGCCTTACTTTCCTCTTACATAAAGCCATCCAAACCAGAAGACATTCTATTAATCCGAAAGATAGGCAGAGAAAGACTACTGACCCAAATCATCATGGCCATTTTTTAAAATCCATGTACACAAGCTGCTATCCCCTAAGGTGGGGCTCAAGAGGTCAGCATTGGATGTGAGGAAGACAAGGCTTTTATAGCCCAGGGATAGGGAGGGGGTTTCCAAATGGGGGACATGGCTGCAAGGTGGGCACAGCAAGGTCGTCATCGGTGGTCATGTAACCTTTTGAAACAAAGGCAAGGTTATAAGATGATTAGAAATAACTTTTTAAGACAGAGACATGATTGCCATTCCTGGAACCATCTGTAGTTAAGGTTCAGGCTGGTCACAGCCCAATCCTTGAGAAACAGAGGTTTAATCATAAACAGGAATGAACCTAATTTGTCTTCACTATAGCATATGCAGCTTTTAAGCCTAATACAGGCAGGTTTGTTCTTCAATCCAAGATTATCCTCCATTCTCTAAATATATACATACATACACACACATACATACAAACACATACACACATATACACAAATACAGAGAGAGATATATACACACAGAGACACACACCATATATACACATGTACACACACACACATATACATACACACATACATATGTACACACATACACATATATACACACATATACATGCATACATACACACATACATACACACATGCATACATGTACACACACATACATACATACACAAATACACACAGAGAGATATACACACAGAGAGACACACACCATATCTACATACATATACAAACAGACACACACACACACTGTGTGCATCCACATACATATTTCATACATATTGTTTATAGCTGTCCAGCAGCCATGGATGAACTGGGTCTACTTGAAAGGGAGGCTGGAAATGAAAAAGGGACGGGGTGGGGGAGAAGAACGAAGCCAAGACAAAGTTTCTGATCAAGGCTTGAACTTTATTGTTCTGTACTCCTTTTAAAGGGAAAGCCCAAAGACCCAATACTTTGTTTCAGCAAGCTTGGTGGGCAGCCGACTCCTCTAGGTTCCTGTAGGAAGTTGCAAATGCAGAGGCCATACTGGCTCCAGCCAGGTTTGTTTGTCACACTCAATGCTGGGGAAAGGGCACAATTTTTGGGATCTGGCGATCACCACACAAACTACTCACACGTTGATCTCAGTCAAATGGGGATGGCCTATTGAATGCCACACCCCAAGACTGATCAATCAGGGACACAGTCCAGACTCAGGAACTGAACTGTGTCTCCTATAGGATTCTAATCCTATAGAGAGATTTTAAGCCTAAAATACACAAACATTCATGCCAAGTTATTCCACCAATCAGGATTTAAGGATAGGGATTTCCTTAGGAACATGCCTTTGCTGTACACTTGTCCTGCTCCCAGTGGCTGGGGTATTCAGCTGTGGTGGGGGACTTGCCTTGTCTATCATCCATGTTCTAACTTGCCAATCTGAATGTCAGTTACTCATATACATGTCTCTTTCTGCCCTAATAGAATGTCAGTTCCCGGGGAGGTCTTGGGGACTTAAACTTTACTTGACCCCTACTCAATATGGAAGTCTTATTCCAAATGGCTTCTTACATTGGTGCAGGTGTCTCTCTTAGGTTGGGGTCCATCCCAGGAGCAGCTTATAAAGGCAAAAACCATAAAAGCTCATAAATAGGTGCAGGAAGTGCTGGTGGGTGGGTGTCCCAGCCAGCAGGACCTAGTTATTCGTAAGGATCGAGGAGGACTAAGCCTGAAAAGAAAAATGGGTGAGAGAGAGAAGGGAGGCTAGGCAAAGTTCCGTCTAGGTCTCACTTTATTTTTTACACACGTTTGCTTTTAAAGAAAAAGGACTGTAGAGGGGAGGGGAAAGGAGGCACATGGCCCCCTCCCGATTGCCAGACCATCTGACGTCAATTGTTTTATGGTCAGCCTATCTCCCGGAGGTAGGAAGGACGGCTTATCTTACAGAAACACAGCTAGTTCTCAGATCTTCAGGGAAGGCGTGAAGGGCCTGACTCCAATGTCTCCAGCTTATCTTGTACAAAGGCAGCTGGCTCTCATAAAGTCTCAGATTCTCAAGGACAGTGTGGAGGCCCAGGCAGATTCCAAGGGAGGGTGTTAGGGCCTGGCTCCTAACATATCACCCTTTCTTTTACAATGAATGAGGAGCAGCTAAGAAGGGTCGGTGGAAGGCCTGTCTTAGGCTATGCAGTGTGCACCCATGTCTCATGCCCGATTTTTATTAGGGCAGGGGCTCTGTCTTAAGCTATATAGATGGCCCCCATTTCCGGCATCGACCTTTTATAGTCTCGATGTGCACCCGGATAATGGATCCATAATAATCCCGTCATTGAGTTACCCTGCAGCCTTTAAGGGCGTGCGTTGAGAATCATGGCACTGCAATACATTCCCGTCATTGGCCTTTCCACAGCTTATGGCCCAAAAGCCACTCCTGTTGACTGAGGGCTGTCAGGAGCCGTAAGTCTGTTTAGGAAAGCCTCCATAGCCTGCGATACCAGGGAATCTCTGCCTCTGCCGCTAGGGCTGAAAACTGTAGACCGTCAGACGAAACATCAGAGGGAGGGTCCTCGGTGGATTCTTGGGTACTGAGTCGATGATAATGAACAGCAGTCAGCTTCTGGAAGGCGGAATAAATCTGTGACTTAACAAAGTTGGTTAGTCTATTAAAAGCCCAAGGGCCAAATGTCAAAAGCAGTAAGAGGCCCATAAGGGGTCCCAGGATGCTGGGGAGTAATGTAGAAAGCCAGGGAGAAGTGGAAAACCAGTTTTGATACCAAGCCTCAGCTTGTTCTCTCTTTCTCTTTCTATCTGTTAGGCTCTTTTTTATCTTTTCTATGCTGTCATCAACTAACCCTGTCTTGTCTGCATAAAAGCAGCATTCCTCTTTAAGGGCAGCACATAGACCACCTTCTTGTAAAAAGACCAGGTCCAGCCCTCTTCTGTTTTGTAATATTACCTCTGATAGGGATGCTACAGATTCTTTAAGATACTTTAAGCCTTGTTGTAAGTCACGGATATCATTGTCAGTAGCTATGGAAAGTTGATTATACTGTTGAGTAGAAGAAATCAAGGAGGCTATACCTGTTCCAGCTCCTGTGGCAGTTAGGCCCAAAAGGACGGCCAGTGTAATGGCTGTAGTAGGTTCGCTTTTGGCACGGGTTGCACCCCGCTCCCAAAATGTAAGTAGGTCTTCTGCATGGTGAAAGGTAATTTTTGGAATAAGAAGGACCAAAACACAGTAATCTCTGTGTGTCAATAAAGAAGCCGAAACTACATAAGGAGTGAGTCCGGTGGAACAGATAAAATAAGAACTATCGGGTGCCTGAATGTACTGAAAGGTGGAGTTGACAGTAATTGTTTGATTACAAATGTCGCTCAACTGACGAGGGGGGAGCATATTAGGGGCTAATAAACAGAGGCCCAATCCGGAGACTTGGGAAAGGGTTAATCCAAGGTGCTCAGTATTGCCCCACCTTAGCTGACTGGGATCATTAGTAAAGAGAGGTTCACCAATAATAGCCACTCCCTCATAGAAGGGAGGTCGAGGGGAGCAGCAGACCCAACATTCTAAATAGTCTGTCTGATTGTTGTCTCTCAAGGCCTTAATGGAAGCGTTAACTAGATCAAGTATAATGTTGGATGACAATGGAGGTCCCACAGGGAGGGTCGGTTGGAAAAGGGTACTAGCAAAGGGCTTTAAGGTTGGCCTTATAATAACTGAGGGAGCCCCATCTTAATTTTTGGGCTCATCTGTCCAGGATGTAGGGCTGTGTTAGGTCCAATAGCTATTGTAGGGCCCTGTGGAAGTGTCTTAATGAGTTTAATTTTAAATGTGAGGCCCAAGTCACATCCTGGCCTATAGAGTTTCAATCCCCATTAGTAGCCTCTGGAATTATCCCAGGAGGCCTTTTTCCCAGCATTGGTGAAAGTGATGGAAAGGGGATTGCACCAGTTAAATATGCATTCATTAGCCAGGGGGGCAGGTCCACCGGTAAGGCTGTATGGGGACGAGTTTATTCTCTTTACTGTAATATAATCCCATGAAGTGGAGGGTTTCCAATAAGTATCTCCAGAGGTCTCGCAGCCCCAGGAAGCACAGTAAAAATCAAGAGAGAAACTGCACTTTGTGCCAAGAGAGCGGTCTCCTATAGAGGGGGGCCATTTGTAGGAGGGTCCTTTTCATTGGGGATCCACATCCCGGTTGCCATACTCGCCGTAAGACAGGATTGGGGGGCTTTCGTTGTGGTACAAAGAAGTTCTGGTAGTCCCAATAGTCATGAGCCCCAAGGGCCAGCGCACATAGATCAACCTGTAAGGGGCCCCACGGGATATTAGCAGAGAGCCGAGAGGTTGAACTAGCTATGTCTCCTGCCTCATTAAGAATTACCCATGTAAAGTTAAAAAGCTGATGTGGTGAGGAAGAGCTGTTCACGATGTTGAAGCATAGCAAGGCCTCGAGGAGAATCCAGGGAGAAAACATCTTTGGAAGGAGGGACGTTCCTTGTTCTTTTTCTTGCCTGAAATCAAACACAATGAGAAATCTTCTCAGGGGGGTCCCTGGGTGGATTATAGGGTTTTATAAGTCGATCTGGGAGCCATCTGGTATTTTATGCCTCTGTATCATAGACACATGTGTGCCCTTTTCCCCAAATGAGGATTGGGTTTGGGCCCTGCCATTTGTTGGATAGGGGGTCCTTCCACAGCGCCTGTGCATAATTATCGGCTGTGGATGGGTGCCAGAGGCAGTCTGCAGCAGATCTGCCCACTGAGTCATATGTAAGAAAGTTTAAGACAAATAAAGCTTGATTAAGGAGAGTCTTAAAATTACCTGCTCTGGGGTAGAGTGCTTCTCCCCCAGACTGTAGTTTGAAAAGCATGTTCTTAAGTGTCTGGTGGGCTCGTTCAACAATTCCTTGTTCTTGAGGGTTATAAGGGATGCCCGTGACATGTTTGATGCCCATTTGAGCACAGAATTGTTTAAAGCTGGAGCTGGTATATCCTGGGCCATTATCTGTCTTAAGAATTTTAGGTATTGGGGTGGTTGCCAGGCTGGCAAGGACATGGCTGATAACATGTTTAGTAGCTTCCCCGGTCTGTAAGGATGCATAAAGGAAGCCACTTTAGGTGTCTATAGAGACATGAACATATTTAAGTTTTCCAAAGGCAGAATAATGTGTAACATCCATTTGTCATAGTTTGCCAAGGACTAGCCCACGAGGGTTTACCCCCAGATGTTGTTCAGGCAAGAGGGTCAGACAGCCTTTGCACTGTCGGACGATCTGGCGTGCCTGTTCACGGGTGATGGAGAATTTAAGCCGCAGGGTATGGACATTAAGGTGGTGTAAGTCATGGGCTTGTTGTGCAGCAGCGAGTGGGGGAACAGAAAGAGCCGAAGCAATTATCTGAGTGGCTTGATCTACTTTATCATTGCCCTCAGACAGTGGTCCAGGCAATCCAGAAAGGGCACGAATGTGCCCAACGAAGAAAGGGGCATCATGGGCAAGAATCAATCTTTGTAGTTCAGAGAATAGGGGAGAGGCATTTGTTGAGGGGCGAATATATGGGACTGTTTCAAGAAGAGGCACAGAGGTGGCTACATAAGCACTATCAGTATACAAGTTGAAAGGCAGATCTCGTAAAACCTCAAACACCTTTATAATGGCTGATAATTCAACAGGCTGTGCTGAAGTCTGTCATAAAGCGAGAGACTGTTCCATTGATATTAAAAGCTGCCATACCCGAAGAAGAAGACCCATCAGAAAAAACCAGTGCAGCCTCAGTGATGGGGGAGGCTTTTGTCCTTTTAGGAAAAACAATTGGCGTCTTTTGTAAAAACTGGACTAGCTTATCAGCAGGGTAATGATTATCTATGGTGCCCTGAAAAGAGGTGCAACTAATGGCCCAATCATCATCGGTCTGAATGAGCCACTGGACTTGGGAGGCATTATAGGGAACGACTATAATATCAGGGTCTCTGCCAAAGAGTTTAAGGGCAGCCTCCCTGCCAAGACGTAGCAGGTGGGCGACCAAGAGAGGGTAGGTGGGCAGCACGCGTGATGGGGATGCTGGTAAAAGCACCCAAAATAAAGGCTTTACTTGCCAAAGTAGGCCAGTAGGAGAAAAGGGGGTGGGAAAGATGAGGAGGCGAAGGGGCAATTCTGGAGAATAATAACCAACAGATTGATTGACTATGGCTTGTTCTTCCCTGGCTAATGCCCTCTGGGCCTCTAGGGTCAATGTTCGCAGGGATGATGGATCAGAATCTCCTCGCAATATATCAAATAAAGGTTTTAATTCACCTGTAGTTAGCTTTAAATAAGGGCACAGCCAATTAATATCACCCAGTAGCCGCTGAAAATCATTACGTGTTAGCAGGGAATCACGCCTCAGTTGAATTTTTTGGGAAAGAATCTTATTGGGGAACAGTTCGAACCCCAAGAACAAATGGGGAGGGTATACTTGTATTTTTTCAGGGGAAACTTGGAGCCCTTGATCTTGAAGGGCAGCAATAAGTTTTAATCCTGCCTGATGGAGCTGCTGCTCATTGGGCCCTGCCAGAAGAACGTCATCCATGTAATGTACCACGTAAAGGTCAGGGAAGAGTGACCTGAAGGGGTCAATGGTTTGAGCTACATATTTTTGGCAAAGAGTAGGACTGTTGGCCATGCCTTGGGGGAGAACTCGCCACTGGAAGCGAGGGAAAGGTCCCACACAGTTGGTTATGGGAAGACTAAACGCAAAACGTTTGCAATCTTCAGGGTGGAGGGGGATGGAAAAGAAACAGTCTTTTAAATCAATGACTAGTTTTAGGTATCCATCAGGAATGGCCACAGGGGAGGGTAGACCAGGCTGTAGGGCACCCATAGGGACCATGGTCTTATTGAATGCTCTGAGATCCTGTAGCAGGTGCCATTTACCATTTCATTTTTGGATGACAGAAATAGGTGTGTTCCATGGTGAAGTAGAAGGCTCGATATGTCCCGCAGCCAGCTGTTCCTGTACTAACGCTATGGCTGCAGACAATTTTTTGGAAGGGAGGGACCATTGGTCAAGCCAGACAGGAATGTCATCTTTCCAGGTGATCTTGTCTGCCTGGCGTGCAGGAGGAGCAATGGTCCTTATGAAAAATGGCTGTCGAACCCTAAGCCTGTGCAATCTTTTTTATGAGGGGGGGGTCATGGGTGTAGGACTTCCCTGGTTTTGTTTGCCAAGCTCCTGTCCAGGGAGGTAACCCTGCGCAAGCATCTGTTGGGCAATCACCTCATTGGGGCTGCACATAAGGACTTTCATCTGGGAGAGGATATCTCTGCCCCAGAGATTGACAGGAAGGCCAGGAACAACAAATGGCCGGACCGTGCCCTTATTTCCCTCGTTGTCTTCCCAAGTTAGAAGCTGGGAAGTCTGTAAGGTATTTTTGGACTGCCCAATTCCTTGTAGATGGGTCATGGAGGCTTGTAAGGGCCAATGGCGGGGCCAAGAATCCTGTGACAGTACAGTGGAATTGGCCCCTGAATCTAAGATTCCTTCAAAAGTCTTTCCCTGAATTCTAAGGTTTAACGTAGGGTGCTCCCTAGTGATAGTCTGAACCCAATACAAGTCCGAGGAGCCTGGTCGGGAAGGGCCGCGTTGTGTGCCCAGTGCAGGGTGAGAGGTGTCTAAGGGTAAAGGCAGAGCCTGGGCCAAACGTTAGCCCTGGGAGATAGATATTGGACCCCAAGGGGCGCTGGCCAGGACCTTAATCTCCCCAGTATAGTCATTGTCTACCAGGGAGGGGTGGATGCTGAGGCCGCTCAAAGTAGATGAGGCACGGCCCAAGATCAGAAAATAAGTATTTTTAGGGGGAGGCCCAAAAATTCCTGTAGGAAGAATCTGTACTCCGTCCTCCGGTCTTAGTATTGTGTGGGCGGAGGCACACAGGTCCACTCCTGCGCTCCCCAGGGTGGCTCGGTAGAGGGCGAGAGGGAGTTTATTGTCCATCTATTCCCCAAGGCCGGAGGGAATGGGGTGACTAGCGGGACCTGGGGCTGGTCCCTCAATCCATTTTTTTTGAAGGGGAGGCAGTGGGCGTCCGGAAATGTCAGTGGCGGAGCGATAGGTGTTTGCCCAGTGTTTGCCTCGCCAGCAGCGCGGGCAAAGGGTGAAAGGCTGTGAGGACCTGCCCGAGGGGCCCGAGGACACCTTCGGGGGCTCAACTGACCCTGGGACGCTGGGGCACTGACGGGCAAAGTGGCCCATCTGGCCACACCTAAAGCAACCCTTTTGAGTATTCTGAGCCTGGAGTGCGGTGCCCACTTCAAGGTGGACAGCCTGAGACATTTTAGAGGAGAAGGAATCTACATCGCGGCACAGGCAAATCATTTCATCGAGTGTCTTGTCTCTGGTTTTTCCGAGTAAGGCGGCCCTGCAGGCTGAGTTTGCATTTTCATAAGCCAACTGTCTGATAATCTTATCATTGGAAGCCTCCTGGCCCAAGGTTCTCTCTGCAGCCTCTAGGAGGTAGCTCACAAATTCACTATAATCCTCTTGAGTTCCCTGAGTTATTTTAGTTAGAGGAGTAAGTGCTGAGCCGGCAGCCAGAAAAGCCCGCCAGGCACCGAGAGCAGCGTTAGCTGTCTGGGCCAAGAGACCAAGGGGCAGACGCCTTTGTTGTGTCTCCGTTGAATACTTTCCCTGAGTTTGTCTATGGTCCATGTCCCAGAAGGCGACTGTGGGGATCTTAAATTCATGGCTGCAACTACCTGGCATTGGTCAATAAAATCCGCCTTCCAAGTTAGAAATTGACTGCGGGTGAGAACCGCTTGAACTACATGAATCCACTCTCCTGGGAGCAAATAGCCGCCCCGAGACAAGGAGTCTAAGACTGAGAGAGTAAAAGGGGCGTTTGGCCCATACGTTCTGACGGCAGTATTTAATTCCTTTAAATTTCTAAAATGTAGCTTGTGGAACTCGCCGTGCCCATTAGATGGCGCTAGCGGTTCATGGAACTCGCTGTGTCCGCCGGACGGTGCTTGTGGTTCATCCTCTCCTTCACTTTAGCTTTCTCGGACTCCCTCCCCTTCACCGTCAGGGTCACTCAGTGTGTCCTCAGAGGGATCAAAGGAGGTGGAAGGGTGTTTAGGTGCCCCGGAAGAATGGGTTACCACAGGGAAAGCCAAAGAAACGCTGTGAGACCCTCCAAACCCCCTTTTAGGGGGTTTGGAACCGAGGAGGTGCTTATTAGCTGATCCTGAGATGGGGCGAGAATGGTCTCATGAAGGGCAAATTGTAAAGAGCTGAGTTCGGCGGAGAGCTGGGCGAACTGCTTCTGTAACTTTAGGACTTCTTTTAGTTCGCTTATCTGTGCCAAGAGTTGCTTTTTGGACTCAAGGAGAGACGAGCTAGGGACAGACAACGCAGGCGTATGTGGTTGCCGGAAAACACAAGGAGGAGGTCCATGGGGTGGAGCCGAAGGCTGCAGCAGCCTGCCAGGGTTACAACCTGTCGCAGTTTTGTCATCTAAAATCTCGGTCTCCACAGGACCCAAGGGATTATCGTTCAGCTTCCGGGCCACAATCGGGAACGTCAAGGCAGCTCAGGGGTGGGAAGGAGGGTGCTGACCCTGAGAAAGAGGGTGGTTTACTGTATTTCTAAATTGGTTTTGGCAGGGAAGACCTGGTTTTAAATCGGAAAGTCCTGGAGAAAGTCCGCTGAACAGAGGAAGGTTTTTTCTGGGGTAGGGCGGATAAGGAGGGCTCGGAGGGGGTGCCCTTGCCCCCAAAGGCTTAGGCTCCGAGTGGGGATGTCTGAATTTGTGGACCTGGACATATCTATAACTACAGAGGGAGACTTAGCAGGGACTTGGGTGTCCGATTGCTTATCTGGGAGGGAGGCTGGGGATTTTGTACTAGAAAGAGGGTGGAGACAGTACTCCGCAACAGACAGGAACTGTTGTTTGTCTGGATCGGAAGACGCAGCTTCGACTATATCTCTTATTAATCCCCAATATGTAAAGACTGTGTCAGGGACCGCATCCGGCCCTTCGCGACTCAGTTTCTCATTAAGATCATGTCCCACCTTTTGCCATTTTCCCTGGTGAATTTCTGGCCCATTTATTATGAACCAGGAACAGGCTTTATCTATAAAAATAAAAAACTTAATTAAATCTTTCTTTTTAACTTTAACTCCTCTCTCTCTGAGTGATCCCTTTAAGTCTTTGATAAAGACTGCTTCTTTAGTCAACTTTTGGCCCATTTTTATGAGACGGATGAAAATCACTTACCGAGGACGAAAAACTCTTTCACAGGGGTCCTCAACTTTTCTGGAGCTGCAGCGACGCCTCTTTTGGGCGGAATCCATCTGGCAAAATCTGTGCCTCGAGCCCCACGTTAGGGCGCCACTCTGTCCCAGCCAGGGGACCTAGTTATTCATGAGGATCGAGGAGGACTAAGCCTGAAAAGAAAAATGGGTGAGAGAGAGAAGGGAGGCTAGGCAAAGTTCCGTCTAGGTCTCACTTTATTTTTTACACATGTTTGCTTTTAAAGAAAAAGGAACGTAGAGGGGAGGGGAAAGGAGGCACATGGCCCCCTCCCGATTGCCAGACCATCTGGCGTCAATTGTTTTATGGTCGGCCTATCTCCCGGAGGTAGGAAGGACGGCTTATCTTACAGAAACACAGCTAGTTCTCAGATCTTCAGGGAAGGCGTGAAGGGCCTGACTCCAATGTCTCCAGCTTATCTTGTACAAAGGCAGCTGGCTCTCATAAAGTCTCAGATTCTCAAGGACAGTGTGGAGGCCCAGGCAGATTCCAAGGGAGGGTGTTAGGGCCTGGCTCCTAACAGGTGGGTGGTTCAGGTCCAAGCTTATTGTGGCTATCTGTGCAAAGCAGTTCTACTGACTTCTGTTGAGACTGTTTTCCAAGAACACCAAATAAGGATTGTGATTCCACAGGAGTTGCAGAATTTTTACACTGTTATAAGAGATTTATTTATGGATGATATATCATCCGAGAAAAAGGTTTCTATATAAGTAAGCTGGCTACCATCAAAAAGTTATTTAGCGTTTTTCTAACATCAAAACAATAACGTGTATCGTTGCACTGAGGCATGATGGGAACAACATGAGGATATAAAGGGAGAAAGAAGCTCCCACTCTGGCATCTGAATGAAGCCTCTGCCAACTGAGAAGCAAAAAGCTCTGTACAATTAGCGTTTGATATAAAGGCTGCCATCATAGAGTTAATGTTGCTTTCATAGACAGAAAAGGAGGCTAGCCAGTGCAAAGGCCATCCTCCTTTTCCCGAGAATCTAGAATAACAGAGAGGAGTTTATGAACTACATTAAAACTGACGTTTGGTTAAATGCTGTGGTCATTTGTTTCAGCCTGGCCACACCCTTCTTCACTGCTGCTAGGTGTTCGCTTCTCCCCCTTGGCATAGCCAGCCTGCCGTGCACTGGGCTGGGCTGCAGGGAGGGAAGTTTAGCTGGGTGAAATGCAGGGCCTTGGTTGGCAGTGGATTGCTTAGGCAAAGAATACACAAACCTGAGAACAGTTTTAGAGAACTGGTTAAGTTTATTGGGAGAAAGAGGTTATTTATGCCCCTGGGGAGGTGAGCAGGGTCTCGGGGGCAAGGTTTGTGTGACTATGTACAGTTGGCCAGGGCACAGGTGTTAAAAGATACTTCATCTGCACACTCAGAGGCTGGGGGTTGTTGTGGTGAATGGTGGTGTAAAAAGCCTTATAAGGTCAAGTAAGAACTGAGTCCCGATACCTGTCAGGTAGTAAATTCTTGCTGTGGTTGATGGTGAGGCAGCTGATTTTCATATGAGGTATCCAGGATTGAAGCTCTCCTTGACCCTATCTCCATTAATCCTGGGACATTATGGTCCCACACTTCATCTGTAAGCTGAACAAGGCTGCACGCGAGCCATATTACTCTTACAGAAGAAGATTCTTTATATTTTCATTTAACATTTGTTACTTACTTGTTTGTTTGTTTACCTTTGAGACCTCACTGTGTATCCCTGCCTAGCCTGGAGTGTCCCTGCCTAGCCTGGAACTTGCTTCAACTTACAGGGACCCACCTGCCTCTGCTTCTCAAGTGCTGGGATTAAAAGTGTTCAACACCAAACCTGCCCTTTACTGATTTTATTTATTCATTTATTTTGAGGAAAGGGCTTAAAAGTCCAGGTTGGCATCGAACTGGATATGTAGCAGGGGATGGCCTTGAACTCCCACTCCTCATGTGCTGATAGTATATGAATGCACCGCTGCACCATTCTACTGTTCTGTGAATCAGAGGGCTTTGTGTGTTTAAGACAGACAACATTCTACCAACTAAGCTAAATCTCAACCCTACTTTTCTTTCTCCCCATCTCCCACACCCTCTGTCTACAGACAGAGTCTTCCTGTGTATCCTGGCTGGCCTGGAACTTGCTATGTAGACCAGGCTGGCCTTGGCCCCACAAAGGTCTATCTGCCTGTGACTCAGAGTGCTAAGATTAGAGGTACACACCAACACTTATAGTTCCGGGGCTTATCTTTCTAAACTTCTTATTGCCTAATCTGGACAAAAGTGTGTGTAGGGTGTGTGTGTGTGTGTGTGTGTGTGTGTGTGTGTGTGTGTTTGATATGTTTGAGTACTTTTTTGGCTAGGTGTGGTGGTGCATACCTTAATCCTGGTACTCAGGACCAGAGGTAAGTGGCTTCCCATGATTTTTAAGGACAGCCTGGTATACATATGAAGTTCCAGGATAGCCAGAGCTATTTAATAGAGAAGCATTATCAAAAAAAAAAAAAAAAAAGAAGAAGAAGAAGAAGAAGAAGAAGAATTGGCATGAGTCTTCCTGAAAAAACATGAAGGACCAAGAGAGGTCATAGAGGGTCGTCTGTGCCCTTCCCCCAGCCTTGAGTGTGACTAACAAACCTGGTTGGAGCCAGTCAGGCCTCTCTGCATTTGCAACTTCCCACAGGAACCTGGAGGAGTCCACTGCCCACAGAGCTTGCTGAAACAAAGGATTGGGTTTTTGGGCTTTCCCTTTAAAAGGAGTACAGAACAATAAAGTTCAAGCCTTGATCAGAAACTTTGTCTTGGCTTCACTCTTCTCCCCCACCCCGTGCCTTTTTCATTTCCAGCCTCCCTTTCAGGGAGACCCGGGTCATCCGTGGCTGCTGGACAGCAGAGGTCGTCCATCCTCCTCTCACCATGTAAAGTTATTGAGGGGCTTCCATAGCTTCTCAGTTTGGGTCCTCTTTCTGTTTTCTTTTTCCTTTTCTTTTCCTTTTTCTTTTTCTTTTCTTTCCTCTCCTTTCCTTTCCCTTTCTTTCTTTCTTTCTTTTTTTTTTGTCAGCTAAGGATTTTTTGGCATAAACGCAACCATATAAAAACATAAGTTATGAGAAACACAGTCACGATGTACCCTCCCATCCCCCAAGCCCATCCCCTGAGCTCCCTTCTGCAGGAGGACCTGGCATCTCCTCAGCGCATCCAGTAGTCGGTGGAACAAGAAAGCTCACACAGCTGACCCTTGAAGTCCAGGTCGATGGTAAAGTCCAAGTCACGATTATTTTTAGTGTTGGGCCTCATTCCAATGGTGCCAAAGATCTCCTCGCCGGTCTTCACTGTTAGGTAGTCTTCCATGTAGAACACCGTCTGCTTCCAGTGTGTGTAAGGGGACTCGGAACTGGTAGAGAAGCCAGTCCTCTTGTGGCAGCAGGTGAACTCGATGTTGAAGTAGGCCACCAGTGCATGCACATAGTCATTCCTCTTCACTTGCAGGCAGAAGGGGGGGGGTGAAGGTCAGGTCCTCCATCTTGACTGTGTAGATGTCCACCTCCTTTATGAGGCAGGCATTGGTGACTAGCTGCTTTGGGTCCACCATGTCCACCAGGGGCTCCTTGATGGCCACTTCTTTAATGCAGGACATATCAAAGCCATATACACTCTTCCACCAGTGGATCTTGTAGTCTTTATACTGTTGGTCCTCAATGTCTGTCACATACAGGGTGGCCCAGTCTGGGAAGATGAGGCCATCGGGTGCCAGCCACTTGTCACGAGCATGCAGCATGGTGTTGAGCATGGACTCATAGAAGAGGCAGTAACCCATCCACTCACTGATGATGATGTCCATCTTCTCCATAGGCAGCTCCACCTCCTCCACCTTGCCCTTGATGATGGTCACCACATGGTCTAACTTGTTGGCTTTGACAATCTTCACAGCATAATTGGAGATACTGGAACACTCAATCCCAATAACTTTGCGGGCCCCTGCCTTGGCAGAAAACATGCAGAGCCCACATCCAGCACAACCTTGTCTTTGAAGAGATGCTGGTTGTGAAACATGGAGTTATGGTATGTGAGGGTGCGCACCTCATCCGTCAGCATCTCCTCGTGGATGCCAAAATGGGCATAGGAGTCAAAGTAGTAGTCCTTGGAGGTCATGCCCTCAGCGTTGGGCTTCTCACTACTTTCTGCTGGGCAAAGGAAACTTTCATGATACAGTTCGTGGCCTTGGCTGCCGCCATCTTCACCAGAGTCCTCCGGCCTCCGAAAACCCCCTCTCTCTTTTTCTCTGGGTCCTCTTTCTTTCTTTGTTTGTTTTTTCATTTGTTTCTTTGTTTGCTTCTTTCTTTCTTTGTTTCTTTCTTCCTTTCTTTCTTTCTTTCTTTCTTTCATTCTTTCTGTATAGGGGGTCTTCTGAAACTCATTTATGTAGACCAGGCTGGCCTCAAACTCACAGAGGTTCTCCTGCCTCTGCCCCTGCCTCCTGAGTGCTGAGATTAAAGGCATGTGAGATCACACCTGGCCTTTGGCTGCTTTGATGTCTGTCATTTTGATATACTTGATGGAATCTATGTAATGGTATCTGGGCTGTTCTCACTCAAGAGAAGGCAACTAACCAGAACAAATACTGTATGAGTCTGAAGTTTTTATTAAGTCATGCAGACCCAGCTGGGGGCACACACTCTTATGACTACAAGTCTGAAGAAGCAGTCCTAAGCTGAGTGAGCTGAGGGTTTATAAAGGTAAAAGTCACAAGTTTGGTATCCCCATTGATGTAGCTGTAATAGCTGCTAGCAAGCATGACAGGACCTGAGTTTCAATAAGAACAGGGCAGGGTTGTGTCACCATAGTACTTTGATGTAAGAACAGAAAGCCTTACAGTCATAGAATCAGTTTTAGCCCAAGGTCCAGTCAGGATTTAGCAAATATGTTTTTCTCGCTTCAGTACCAAGTCAAGCAATAAACAGCCAAGCCAATGACACAATGTTCCAAATCCCTCAAGACTGAGGAATGGGGAAGAAAAGGAATGGTAGCTAGGTCCTGCACTTAGGACTCCTCAGATAAAATGGAATGACTAGGGCCAGCAAGATGGCTCAGCATGTAAGGGTGCCTGCTGCCAAGCCTGACATTCTGAATTCAATACCTGAGCCCCCCATGGTGGAAGGAGAGAACTGACTCCTAAAGATTTTCTTTTTACCTTCACATACATATAGTAACTCTCTCTCTCTCTCTCTCTCTCTCTCTCTCGTGTGTGTGTGTGTGTGTGTGTAGCAGAATTTTCCCTGTCCAATCATTTTGATATTAATACAACAAGAAGCCTGTGATTGGACAGGGAAAAGGGAGGCGGAGTGAAGAGTTGCAGAGACAGATGGAGGAGACAGGTAGAGGAGAAGGAAGCAAGATGGAGGATGAACAGGATGATTCCGATTCCACATGGTTTTAAATAGCCACGGGTAGATATAATATCATACAGGGATAGAATAATTGGGGTAACTTGTCTAATCTAGGTGGGCAGCTTGTGTCATTATCAATTTATTGTGTGGGCATATTGTGAATTGAGAATTTATTGATATATAAATCTGACTGGTTAATTATAAGCCTCTAGAGTTTTGTTTTACTGGGTTACTGGAATGTGGGACTGCCGACCACAGAGGGTTTATGGCTGAGAAGGTGCAGGAGGCACTGAGGCAGGTGAATCATAGAAGGGAGGACTGTTGACTGGGGATAGCTAGAGGCAGGGAGACCACCGGGCAGAGTAGCTGGGTGTAGTGTGGGAACTTGTTAGTCTTTTTAATATTTCCTGCTACATGTGTTTGAATAAGCATTTTTTTTAAAAAGGAAGAAAGAAAAAGAAAAGACCAGGATGATAGCTTCACAGTGAGGTTCTAGAAGAGGCACAGCTAGACGTTGGTTGGTTGGTTGGTGGTGAGTTACTGGTTATTGTTGGTCACAGTTTGTTAAGTAGTCATGCATAAAGAAGGAGGAGGAGGAGGAGGAGGAGGAAAAAGAAGAAGAAGAAGAAGAAGAAGAAGAAGAAGAAGAAGAAGAAGAAGAAGAAG
>JADRCH010000014.1:5486803-5522541 GCA_019843965.1 Rhynchomys soricoides
GGTGGGGGGTTGTAGACAGTAGGTAGATGATGGGGGTTGTAGACAGTAGGCAGGTGATGGGGGTTGTAGACAGTAGGTAGGTGATGGGGGTTGTAGACAGTAGTTAGGTGGTGGGGGTTGTAGACAGTAGGCAGGTGATGGGGGTTGTAGACAGTAGGTAGGTGATGGGGGAAGGACTGTAGACAGTAGGTAGATGATGGGAGGTTGTAGACAATAGGTCGGTGATGGGGGAAGGACTGTAGACAGTAGGTCGGTGATGGGGGAAGGACTGTAGACAGTAGGTAGATGATGGGAGGTTGTAGACAGTAGGTCGGTGATGGGGGTTGTAGACAGTAGGCAGGTGATGGGGGTTGTAGACAGTAGGTAGGTGATGGGGATTGTAGACAGTAGGCAGGTGATGGGAGTTGTAAACAGTAGGTCGGTGATGGGGGGTTGTAGACAGTAGGTAGGTGATGGGGGTTGTAGACAGTAGGCAGGTGATGGGGGTTGTAGACAGTAGGTGTGTGATGTGGATGCTGTAGGTGATTTCTTTGCACCTTGGGGACTTCCTTCTACAGACATCCCATGTGAAGTGCTTCCTGGGAATGTTAGCTGTACTGCTTTCTCTGCACAGGGAGGAAGCTAGGAGCTGATGGGAATACTCCAGAATGGAGGCCCCAGATCTCGAGCGCCTACTATAGCCACTACCTACCTTTTGGTCTTTTTGCTGTGTATCTGAGGCAGACAAATATACGGACAATTTGATAAGTTAGAACTCCATTTCATTAGCAAAGCACGCAGCACCTGGAACCCCGTCTTAGAGTAATTGATAGCTGAGAAAAAAGACCACGGCCAAACCAACTTGGGGAAGAAAGGATTTATTTAGTTTACTCTTCCACGTCACTGTTCATCATCAAACAGGGCAGGAGCCTGCAGGCAGGCACAGACGCCGAGGCCACACAGGAGTGCTGCTTGCTGGATTACACCTCATTGATTGTTCAGGGTTTTCCTTATAGAACCCAGAACTGCAAGCTCAGGAATGTCCCCACTCCCAGTGGGCTGGGTCCTCCCACACTGATCACTAATTAAGAAACTGCTTGTTTAAAGCCCCATCTTATGGAGGCATTTCCTCAACTGAGGCTCCTTCTCAGATGACTCTAGCTTTTGTCAAGGTGAACTAAAACTCTCCGGCGGCACAGATCCTCCACCTGCATCACAGCCTGAACTGAGAAAGCAAGGCTTCTGGTCCCAAACAAGCTTCATTAGGAGAGCAGGCCTTTGCACATAGTGTGGCTGATGTCTTGAAGGGGAAAAGACAGACCCTTCAGTCAGTTGCACAACACAAAGGGAATTTCTCTGTGTCTTATAGGTTTGAGGGTGGAGCAGCACATCCCATATTATGTAATCTAGCCTATGTGCTAGAAGTCTCAGAGAAAGGCACTGTTGGAGCCGGGCAGTGGTGGCGCATGCCTTTAATCCCAGCACTCGGGAGGCAGAGGCAGGTGGATTTCTGAGTTCGAGGCCAGTCTGGTCTACAGAGTGAGTTCCAGGACAGCCAGGGCTACACAGAAAAACCCTGTCTCCAAAAAACCAAAAAGAGTAATGTTGGACCTGGAGAGGTTGTGCCCTGGTTAAAGACAATGGCCACTCACTCTCTACTAGAACATTTGTAAATCCAGGTGCTCCAATGGCTTCTTCTGACCTCCTCAGACACCAGGCACACATGGTGCACAGATATAGATACAGGCAAAATACCCATTCACATAAAATAATAAAGTTGTTTGGTCTTTTTAAAGACTAAAGTTGTAGGGATCAGCAGTGACTATCAGTTGCTTCTCTTGCAGAGGACCCCTCATTGGGCAGCTCTCAACCACCTGTAATACCAGCCCCAAAAGATCCAATGCCCTCCTCTTCTGACAGATCAAGGTATTTACACATACACTGTATACATAGTCATATACACAAATCAAAATATATCTTAAAATAGAGTAAACTTATAATTCAGGTTGGCTTGGGCTTGCTTGCAGCTTCAAGAGAGATGTCTGGTCACAGCACACTGGGGTTGCCAGCTTACTATCAGAGCAATCAGTGGGCTGCGGCCTGATTTCTGGGAGAGAAAGCAGCTAGTGGATCTGTGAGGATGGTGGGGGGAGCTCTGTAGTCACCCAAGTGACTTTGTAAGTGACTGGCCTCTGTAGTTCTGAAGAAGGAGCCAGCAGGTAAGTTTCCCCAGTCCTATGGTGGGAGATAAGACCTGTCTCTTTAACTCTCTTCATGCCCAGATCTGTCTCCACAACAGCCTCCCAAGGCCGACTCAGGTGGGCCATGCTTGCCACTGTTGGGGTTCAAAATGAAGTATGCTAAGATATTGCACCTGTGGGCATCTCTGAGTACAGTCTCTTATCTCTTAACAATAGGAATGCATCCTGAGAAATGTACTGTCAGGCCATCTGATCTGAATGTGTCTCAAGTACCAGGCATCCTGTCCCATGCCTAAAGAGAAAGGTCATATAGACACAGTAACCTAACAGGCATGCCGGATCCCTCAGTCTACCTCGGAGCAGGTGAGCATACCTGTAGCTCCGGCACTGAGAGGTAGAGGCAGGAGGATTAGTTCAAGATCAACCTCAACAAAGTTTCAAGTTGGATGTTTCCATGGCTACACAGAGAAACAGTCTTAATCAGGCAAACCAACCAACAAGCAGTCCCAAACCAAACGAACCTGACCAACCCACCCACCCACTCTTTCCAAGGCTTTCCTCCTTGCTGCTCCTGAATTACCTAAGACTAGTGATATGAGTTTATAATGTTTGCTTCTTGTCTAGCCTACAGATTTGAAAATCATCATGCGGCGGCTCTGAACCTGCATCACTTGCTTCCTTCCCGGCAACCTGCTCTTTGTAGAGGTTTGCCAGGTCAAGCAGGCTGCAGCTGCAACACCCGGTGCAGCCACCAGGGGTCAGTCTTTGCCAGGCCGTGAACCCAAAGACTCAGCTCGGTCTGAAGCTTGACTTTGATCTTTCAGTTTGGGTTCCTGGGACCCGGTTCTACTGAAGTAGCCAGCACCCCCCATATCTCGCTAGTCCCAGAGGGAAATGTGAGGTCAAACACGGGGTATGGAAACAAGGCTGTCTTATAAACATCAGAAACACAGTTACATCTGAATTCTCCATCTCCTCTCACTTCTGTTACACACACGTGCATACAAAAATAAAATATATATTTATTTGTTTGGATTGTCTGTTTGTTTTAAAAACAGAGTCTCACTTGGCTGACCTGGAAATCACTCAGAAGACCGGGCAGACATTAAACTGTCTGTCTGCCTCTGCCTCCCAAGGGCTGGGATTAAAGGTGTGTGCAACCGTTCCCAGCTATAAACGAAAAACAAATAAACAATGTTTATAACCACAGTGTCAAACATCTGGCCTCCAAACCCACTGAAATACCTACTATAGCTCACGTGGTTTTCTCTGGCCTCCAGGTGCTCACAAGGCCTATTCAGGTGTGATGGGCCTGGCCAGTGAGAACACGTTAAACATTGTGTTCAGTGATGCTTTGCATTGGTTTGGAAACAGTCCCTGCAAAGCTGCTTTTGTTGAAAAGACCTGAATTCTTGTGTGAGCACACAAATGACTGAAGGCAAGATAGTATCTCTGTACGAGACTCCATCCCCACGGACATCATCTCTGAGTGTGTCTCAATCCCCTTGGACATGATCATCTCCGCGTGTGTCTCCATTCCCCTGGACACCATCTCTGTACGTGTCTCCATCTACTTGGACGCCAACTCTCTGTCTGTCTCCATCGCCTTGAACACCATCTCTGCACGAGTCTCCAGCACCTTGGACATGTTCATCTCTGCATGTGTCTACATTCCCTTGAACATCATGTCTGCACATGTCTCAATCTCCTTGGAAACTATCTCTGCAAGTGTCTCCAACCTGTGGACATAAACTCTGCATATGTATTCATCCCCTTGGCCCCAAGCTCTGCATGTGTCTCCATCTCATTAGACACCATCATCTCTGAACATGTCTCCATCCTTGTGGACACCATCACTTCATTTGTCTCCATCCTTGTGGACACCTTCTTTGCATCTGTCTCTATCACCATGGACACCATCTCTGCATGTGTCTCCATCTGCTTGGACACCACCTCTCTCTGTGTCTCCATCCCTTTAAACACCATCATCTCTGGACGTGTCTCCCTCCTCCTAGATGCCATCCTTGCACTTGTCTCCACCCCACTGGACACACACAGTCTCTGCATGTCTCTACATCTTCTTCTACTGCATCTCTGAATGTGTCTCCACCCCCTTGGACAATATCTCTGTACCTGTCTACATCACCTTGAACATCATCTCTGTTCATGTCTCCATACTTTTGGACACAATCTCTGCATGTGTCTCCATCCACTTGGACTCCATCTCTGCATGGGTCTCAAATCCCTTGGACATCATCTCCACATGTGTCTCCATCTTTTTGGACACTATCTCTTCATTTGTTTCCATCTCCTTGGACACCATCTCTTCATTTGTTTCCATCTCCTTGGACACCATCATCTCTGCATGTGTCTTCATGCCCTCGGACAGCAACTCTGCATTTGTCTCCATTTACTTGGACACTCTCTGTGTCTGTGTCTCCATCCCTTTAAACATTTTCATCCGTGCTCATGTTTCCATCCCTTTGGGCAACATCTCTGCACATGTCTTAATCCCAATGAACACCATCTCTGTGGCTGTCTCCATCCCCTTGATCACTGTCTCTGCATGTGTCTCCATCTACTTGGATTTCATCTCTGCATGCATGTCCATTTCCTTGGACAGCATTTCTGAATGTGTCTACATCCCCTTGGAAACCATCTGTGTCTTTCTCTGTCCCCTTGGACACCATCTCTGCACATGTCTCCATCACCTTGGATATTACTGCTGCATGTGTCTCATCCCCTTAGACAACACCATCTCTGCATGTGTGTCCATCCCCTGGACACCATCTTTGCATGTGTCTCCATCAACTTGGACACCATCTCTCTGTGTGTCTCCATCTCCTTGGACACCATCACTGCATCTGTCTCCACCCCCTTGTGTTGGGTCTGTCCCTTTCCTCCTCCCCTGGCAGTGATTGGCAGGTGGCCTGCTCCCTGGCCCCCAGGCAACCTAAGCCTGGCATGCAGGCCAGTACTAGGAATCGCCAGCTCTCGGGGCTAGTCATGCGCTGAGTCTGATTGAAGCACCACCGTTGCCTCCCATGCCCGGAGAGACCCCTCATCTCTCGGTCTCGGCCGCAGCCTGCAGCTTCTGCTCTGTGTGGAAACGGTGATGGTCATAGGATGTGCCTCCCGGGCACAGGGACAGGGAGCACTGCGTGTGGCCTGGGATAATCCAGGCTGTAGGGGCAGGAAAGTGAGGGTCCAGGTTGGCTCGAGTGTGCAGGGGCCCCAGGTTCGCAGCTTCGACCATGGCAGCAAGAGCAGCTTAGGTGGCAGTGGGCCTGATTCCTCTCTGACTTGCCCTTCTGCTCTCCAGCACTGGGCGCCGTATTGCCAAGCCAAGCTGGGGCTGCAGCAGCTCTGGGCTGGGACTCGGCCCTGGGGAACAGACTGAATCAGACCCGGATGGTGAGGCACTGAGGGTGTTCTCCTCCTCCCACTGTCCCGAGGGTGAGAGGGTGGGGTCCATGGCAATGGTAGTGTTTGACCCTATTTTGTCCCTGGTTTGGACCTTGAGGACAAACTTGAGTTCTGAGACCTGTTTGGCCCTCCCTCTTCTCTGCCATTGCTGACGTGGAGCTTTGCTATTGGCCCTGTCAGTTACCCTTTACCGTTCCCTGCCTCCTACTTCATCTCTCCCCATACCTAAGTGCCCACCCCCTTTGCCATCTCTATATAATCGAGGGGCTGATACAATAATGTCTAGTTACTGCTTCGACAAGACTCCCGGCCTGGTGTGTTTCTTTTTGGCCATCGACACTCCCCATCCAGCTCAGCCCTGGACAGACCCGGCTGGACTGGGTTCTCTCCTCTCGCCTGAACCTGCCAGCAAGGAGCCGACACCTTGGATACCATCTCTGCGTGTGTCTCCATCTCCTTGGACACCGTTATCTCTGCACGTGTTTTCATCCCCTTGGTCATCATCTCTGCACATGGCTCCATACCCTAGGACACAATCTCTGCATGTGTCTCCATCCCATTTACTTTGGCAGAGGACCCTGAGAGAGCTCAGGTTTCTAAACCTGCAGTCCTTCTGGCTCCCAGCAAAAGCAGAACCTCATCAGAGAGACCCCCCTCCTCCCCAGGAGGCAGGAGTAACCATCACCTGAGAACCGACTTGTCCCCTCAGGTAAGACCTTCTGACCACTTTTGCAGGCCCTAGACAGAGACATTGACAGGCAGGGCTACATCTTGATTAGGACTCCTGACCTTGGCAGGTCCATTTTTGTGAGTTTGAAGCCAGCCTGATCTAGACAGTGAATTCTAGACCAGTCAGATCTATGCAGTGCTACACCTTGACCCTTGCCAGAATCCATCCTGTGTTTAAACTTTGCTGATGGGAGCATTTGCCATCAAACCAGATGACCCACTGATAGGAGAGAACGGATTCCTCCAAGTTCTTCTCTGACCTCCCTCACACATTCGCTGTGTGTGTGTGTGTGTGTGTGTGTGTGTGTGTGTTCATGAGTGGGTCACTGGGCTTTTTTGTTTGTTCCTCCTCCTAATGTGGACACATTGAAAATAACCTCCTTGGATGTGCATGGCGGGCTACTTTTTTGATCCCAGTACTCGGGCAGTAGAGGCAGATAGATATTTTGTGACTTTTTTAGCCAGCTTGATCTAGATAGTGAATTCTAGGCTAGTCAGAGCTACATAGTGAGACTCTGCCTCATGAGAGAGAGAGAGGGAGGGAGGGAGGGAGAGAGAGAGAGAGAGAGAGAGAGAGAACACAAAACCAAACAACACACCTGTTTTCTCTATCATGTTCCTTTAGTTGACATGATGGGTGGAGGATCCACCCTAACTTTCTGGGGCCGCCAGTGCCCAAGCTCTTGAAACTCCAATCACACGCTGTAAAAATGTACTCGTCAGTAAGTTTCCACTAGATTCACAGAACCTAGTATGCATCTAATGATCTTCAGTGATGCCAGAAAATGGGCTGAGCATTTTGGAGCGTTGTTCTTTAATTAGAAGTAAAATAATGTTTAACTCGATGGAAAATCAATGATGTGTTTGTTTAAAGAATTATAAAGCGTGGCTTGGGCAGCGAAGTTCAGCTGTTGTCTCGGGGTATGCTGGTGGAAGAGGAACGATGTATGTTGTGGAGGGTGTAGACCCCACTCAGCAACTATCCTTTCTGTCTGCTTCCGTGTTCCCCCCTCCCCCCAAAAGCTCTGTCTGTCCCTGGGTCCCCTAACATATTTTGTAAGTGACAGCACTGTGCAGTAGTTTGAATAACAATGGCCCTCATAGGTTCATGTGTTGACCAACCCAGTCAGTAAGTTATGCCCAGACCTTGGCGGGATTCCCAGGAGAACTCTAAGCACTGCAGTCCCAATGCAGAGGCACAAGAGTCTTTTTATTCGAGTCAGACTTGATCGCAAACCTTCCCACAGTTTGAGGAGAGGTGTGAGATCCCGCTTCTGGAGGGCTTGGTGTTTCTATACAAGCATACTCAGGGATTCTTCAGATTTTAGGGTGGCAGGGGAGGTAACAAGGGAAGTCACCTTTCAAACACAGTATCATTTGTTCAGGCAACGGGGCAGAATCGCCCAACTGAGAGGGAGAACTCTTCTGACCTGGGAAGTAACTTTATGGTGCTGTCAGGAACTGGTGTGTTTTTACGGCTAGCCACAGCTGTCTGTGGACACTTAATTGCCCTCTCTTCAGGGCTCAAATGTGAGGCATTTTATCTCTCAAGGATGTTTGGTTTTCGATCTTCCCAAGGACAAGCACCAGCTGTGCTGGGAAGTGCTTGGCCATCTATCAACTAGAATGTCAGTCTCTGGGACATGGGGGCTGAGGGGTGCTGCTGTTTGTCCGTCCCTAAGCCTGTCTTTCTCTTCACCTTCACATAATAATGCAGGAACCAAACATGGATAAAACCATCTGACGAATAGGATGGTTAAGTTACCTGTTCTCTGCAGGATGTCTTAGGTTATCTCTGTGTACCTTGATCCTGCTGTTATAGTCTGACTGGCTGTTGCTTAGGGGGTTTGCTCCAGTGGACTTTGTGATTTTTCTTCCTGGAATTGGAGTTTAGCCCCTAGTTTCGCACAAAATGGAGTTTCTTCAAAAAAACAGGGTTGGTTGGGCTTTACAATGGAAGGTGTGGCCTTGTTGGAGGAAGTGTGTCACAGTCACTTCCTGTTGCCTGCAGATGTAGAACTTAGAACTCCCAGCTCCTCTTCCAGCACCATATCTGCCTTCATGGTGCCGTGTTTCCCACCTTGACAATAATGGACTGAACCTCTGAAACTGTAAGCCAGCCCTAATTAAATGCTTTCCTTTATAAGAGTTGCCTTGGTCATGGCGTCTGTTCACAGCAGTAGAAATCCTAATGAAGACACCACCTAACAAGACAGTGAGCTTCCCTCCTCTTAGCTATTCAAATTCTACCCCACTTAAATGTCCCATGCCAAAGCCACATAGTTTTTCTTAACTGCCACAAAAAAGCACCCTCCCCCCCTTCTCAGCAGGGTTACTCTCCTTGTGAACTGGCCTGCTATGTTTATGTCTGTTTAATAGCAGACTGCTTATTGAAACCTTTATCTCACTTCGGTAAGAATTTTCACCACCTCACTGTGACTGATTGTTGGCACAATGGTGACATCACAGCCAGCAGCAGTCTGTTCAGAGCAAAGAAGGTGAGTATAGTTCACTGGAAGAGCAAGAGGCTGAGCTATCAGCAAGGCATCTGCTGCTGCTGGCTGCTGCCGGAGAGAATGCACATTGATGCTAAACAGCAACTGTGCTCTTCAACACTGTTCATTCTTCCTCTAATTCAGCGCTGAAGGATTACCTGGGGGATCTTGAATCACCTTCAGGGGCTTGTAGCACACCCCTGAAGAGATTACAGTGATTTCCCCCGAGGATTGCTTGACTTAATGATAACTCAGGAAGGAATGAAGACAGAAACAGTATGTGCAGGAGAAAACAAGGATTGCCTTCCACTAGAGGAGGGTGTGGGCTGCTGCAGAGACACAACTTGAGGGAAATTCAGCTCCTGGAGGATGGGGAGGCTCTGTGGGTTCACAGTCCAGGTTTCATCCCAATCCCCTGGCTCAGGGTTCCTTGCTGTGGAGCACACTTCTTTCATCCTTCAACACACTCTAAATGCAAGCTCACTTTGCTGGCAGTACACTTCTTTCTGAATCAAACCAGGAAATGGTAGACTACAGTGAAGCACAGGACGCTTTTCATCCTCTGTTCTTATGCTGGAAAGATTTGCCCACATCTTTTCAGTGCAATAGGTGTCAGAGCTCAGATGCTGTGTCAGTCACTTGTCTTGCTGTGACAAAATGCCTGATGAAAACAACTTAAGAAAGGGTTTCTTTAGCTCACAGTTTGAGGTGTAGTCAGTATAGAGTGACACCGAAGCTTGGGGCAGCTACAATAGAGAAGAAGAGAAAGATGAAAGGTTGTGCTCTGGTGGGTTTCTCCTTTCTGTTCAGGCTAGGACTTAGCCCAGGGGATGGTGCTGCCCACAATGGGCAGGTCTTCCCACCTCTTTAACCCAATCTACATGACCCTCACAGACAAGCCCAGAGGTTTGTTTCTAGGTGATTCTAAATGCTGAGTAGTGGGATTACAGATATGAGCCACCACGTTTAACCTATCTTCACCTACATTTTAGAGTCAGATTGGTTTTGCTTTTGTTTTTTGAGAGAGTCTCATGTGGACCAGGCTGGCCTCAAACTCAGAGATCCAACTGTCTCTGCTTTCAGAGTGCTGATATTAAAGGCATGCAGCACCAATGCCCAGCTTCCAACACATTTTTTAAAATATGCTATTATCTTCCAAAAGTGTCTTCATGGTTTTTGTTTTTTTTTTTTGGAGACAGGGTTTCTCTGTATAGCCATGGCTGTCCTGGAACTCACTCTGTAGACCAGGCTGGCCTCAAACTCAGAAATCCACCTGCATCTGCTGCCTCCCAAGTGCTGGGATTAAAGGTGTGCACCACCACTGCCCAGCTGTCTTCATGTTTTATAAGAGAATGGAAATGGGTTAAATGAGAAATATTTCCCCTATGGAGATAAAACTATTCACTCATAATAAAGTAGGTTTTTCTGTCTTCTAAGCATTGAGGGAAACTATCTCAGCAGATTTTGTTGTTCATTCAATTTTGGGTTAATGAGGCACTAAATATGACAGACATTGTTCTACCAATAACTATGTGAGCCGTTTAATGTTTGTTTGCATTTTCTTTCCTTAACAAAATAGAACTGAGCACACTGCCTTCTTGGGTTAGTCTGGAATGCAGGGTGGGGGATTTAATGTTGGTCAAAAATATGTCACTGGGATTCTTAGATGATTGTTCACACATATTTTCAGCACAGATTTCCACAGAGGCTTGAGAGCTGAAGGACACAGCAGCTTCCTCCTGGGCAGGCTGCATTTCTACTGTAACATTGCTTCCTCCTTCTCTGTGTGTAGGCATTGAGTCTCCAAGCTCACAGAACTATACACGAAGGTTTTACTAAGAATTTGGTCATTTTGGGAAAAACATTAAAATATTTAGGGAAAAGTATGTAGCACTGAGTTTGAGCCTGTCACTCAGCTACCTCACCCAGGTTGGTAAGTCTGAGCCTCCCTGCAGAGGACATGGTAGCTCTGGAGCACTGGGACTTTCCTCTCAGATAATCCCTGGTGCTGTGGGGCAGAAGTTTTCCACACCCAGTACAACAGAGCTCAGCCTGGCTTGTCTGTTTTGGAGGCCACTGATGTTCCTGGTGTCATAGGACACAGCAATCAGCTCAGCTGGTCCTTATCACAAGTCAAATCCCCATAGCTCACGAATCACATGTTTTATGAAGTGTGGTTATGGAGAGGAGCACCCACACAGAGAGTAACTGTCCATTGGTCATCCAGGATGGACATAGCAATTTGATAAGTTGGCTGGTATGGCTTCAAAGCCTCTAGAGGGCTCAGTGGAAAAATCTGCAGAGTCCAGCACTTGCTTTAATAGGATTTCAGAGAGGAGAAAGATGGAGGCAAAGTCAACTAACATTTATCACTGGCTTATTATGCCAGTATTGTTTCTGGTTTTCGTGGTGCTATGGACTAAACCCAGTGTCTGCTGCCTATTAGGCAAGTGCTTTATCACCGAGCTCCACCAATGGCTCCTGGTCTGTCCTTAATGTGTTAATGGAGTATACATAAAAGCCTATAAAAATAGATACTACATGGCCACCATTTTATGGAACAGAGAGTTGAGCTTAGGGCTGTCAAATAACTTCTTTGAGTTATAGAAAGTACCAGAACTAGGATTTGTGCAGACGGGTAGACGGATGCGGGCAGAGACCATGTCTCGGTAATAACCATGGTAAACGTCCAAGATGGCTGGCCTGAGATTAAAGCCTGACAATTTAAAACAAAGGCCTCTGGCCTTTGTTCTCTCCTGTAGGGCCCCCTGATGATTGAACTAGTTCAAGCCAGATCAGGACACACTTTTGCAAAAACAGACCTATCAGCCACCCCGTCTCTGTTCAAACTGACTGTTTGAACAGTCAGTTATCAAACCTGGGACTAAGGGATGAGGTGCCTATTTAACATATCAAAGTGGATGGACCTGGCCACCAGGTTCTCCCAGTATCCCTCAGTCTCTACCTGTTACAGAGTACGGCCTGATTATATGGGAAGGCAGCTCGGTCCAGTCCTGTGCTAGAGTTTAGGGTAGGGAGCTGGGTATGCCAGGGTTTGAGATTTAACACCAATTCATACTAAATTTGGGAGGAAGGCCCTTAAATATTCCTAAAACCCCAGCCTTCCAGAAGAAGTGGGACTAAAGTCTCCTTCCTGCTTTGTAGAGGGCCCTTACCTTGGTGCATCTTGTTGTGAGTTTCTTCATTCCTACTAAAAGCCTTTCTTTATGAACTGATTATGTCTGCTGATTTTGGTATTTTCTCTACTGATGCCTGTTGGGGCGTGAGAGTTTTCCCGCCTTTTAATTCTTTTTCTTTTTTTAAATTTATTCACTTTACATCCCAGTCTCCTCCTCTCAGTCACCCCTCCCATAATTCTTCCCTCCCTTGTGGGACCGTGAAAGGCAGCCTGGTTTCTGGTTGAGATAAGGTTTAAGTCCCCCCAACCCCCAGCAGAAGGTCCCTAGCAGAGGGTCTCCAGCAGGGGACAACCCTACAAGGGATGGTAGGTGTTTTGCTGTGCTCCTGGGCCCCAGACTCCTGACAAAGCTGCAGCTCTCCATAGGTCTGTGACCATCAGTCATGTAAGGGCAACACCCAAGCCCCTCCACAGGTAGAGGTGTGGTCACGTAGCCTCAAGACATCTCCATTTTAACGAGGCACCTAGAGGCTTAGCCAATAAACTCCCCTTCCCCTTCCCAGTCACTCCTCCCTGCAAAAGGTATTTTAATCTCAGGCCCACCCCAAGACTGTGGGGTATGGATTCACTCATCACCGCTCTCCGCCATGACAATAAACCTAGAACCATGGGCTGTCTCTCTTCATGGGGATCTGCCGTGGGGAACAATGGAACAAGTCTTCATCTAAAGAGCCGCATCTAGTCTCCCACAGAAGGCCTTTCAGCGCTCCCAGCCATGGCCTCTACCAAACCAGCTAGCTGGTGACAAGCCAAGGACCCGGTCCCTGGCAGGACCCAGCTGGGCTCCTCCCTGCCTTTTCCCCTCGGCTCCCTGCTAGATCCAGCCTACGGCCTCCACTCTGTTCTCAGCTCTTCCTCGGCATCCAGGGGTACCTGGGATGCCCAAGAGCCTGGGAACTAGATGGAGCTGGCTCTGTGTAGTCCCCTGGACCCCCAGGCCACCCAGGCAATGTCCAGAGGCTTCTCACAGCCCAACACCTGCCCGGCAGTGCAGTGGGGTGAGTGCAGTCAAACTTCCTGAGTCCTGCCTCTCCCAGAGGCCTGAGCCCCTGGGTCGGATGCGGGACTCTCACCACCAATAACCCAACACCTTCTGGATCTGGGGGTGCTTCTCCCAGTCTTGGCACTTTTCTCTCTAAGTTCTTTCTGTTCTGCCTCTTCTTGCTTTCCTTCCTCCTTTTCTTCTTCAGTTTCCCTGTTATGATGGACCTTCTCTGCTACCTGCACTAACTCTCTCAGAGACTTACCTTGCAATCCCTCTAGTCTCTGAAGTTTCTTTTTAATGTCTCTCGCAGCCTGAATGCCATTAGACCCAGACCCAGCATAAGCTGTCAGAGCCACCTGATTAACTGCATCCTTCCACCCATGACAGGGGAGATTTGTCTGCATCTTGACCTGCCCATGGCATGGGCAAATTGTCTGTGTATTGTTTGTCTTTCTGTGTGTTCTTGGACTGGGACTGATGAAAAAAATTTTTTGGACATGGGACAGCAACACTCCACTCTACTGGGGATTGTCTTGAGTCATTGGGATGATTTCCAGCAGTGGGCACATGACCTGTCCCTGGAAGTAAAGAAAAAGAAGGTCCAGATGTTGTGCTCATCAGAATGGCCCACCTTCGAAGTTGGATGGCCTCAGGAGGGGACTTTCGACCTCCCTGTAGTTGTGGTCATCCAGCAGAAACATCCTCCAGGCTCCCCGATGTTAAGGCACATCTGCCTGTCACTCTTGACTGCCCCAGACACCATGGGGTCTCCGAGCCCCCAGACGCTTGCAAGCAAACTGAAAGTTTAGACAGACTTTCAGAGACTATGACAAACAGGGAGTCAAACAAAGACCATGGTACCTGCCCAAGCAGAACCTCTGATTCACTGATCTCCAGTGTGTTCCCATAGGGGGTCGATTCCCAGCCAATGCACCAAATGTAAGACTCTGACAATCCTTAGCTACTGGGGACCCCCCACCCCCAGTGGACCATACAGAGCTGGAGATCAATGCAAAAGCAAGAGAAGTTTATTGTTTCAGTACTCTGGGGTTGTCCTGCACACACAGGAAAGGTGATGACCCCAGGCAGCCCATTTGGCTAGTTTTTATACAGTTTTCAGTAGAATAGAGCAGCAGCCATTAGGCACAATGTGATTGGCAGAACAGTGTGACTTTTAGACTGGTCCTTAGGGAATGAGGTAGCAAGGGCTTCCCTTATCTGCAGGTAACCAATTGTCGGTCCCCCCTGTGGTCTTCCTGAGGAATGTAATCAGCCTCTTCCTTACGGAGGGGAGGGGTGCCTGCATGCTCCATGACCTCTCTCTTCCAGGAGGGGAGGCGTGCCTACTTGCTCTGGGGCCTGGTGAAATTTTCCAACAGCTCTGAGATGACCTCTTCTCTCTTCCTCCAGTAGATCCAAAGCTGCCTTCTTTTCTTTCTTCTTTCTTTTCTTTTCCTCAATTTTTAGAGACAGGGCCTCATTATGTAGCCCTGGTTGTCCTCTGCTTCCCAAGTGCTGGGCTGGGATTATGTGTCACCCTATGTCACCACTGCCCAAAATCACTTCTCTGGCATCCATGAGTATTCAGAGATATATGCTCCCACACAGATACAGACATGAACATAGTTAAAAGATCTATTTTTAAAGCTATTTTTTGTCTTATTCATGTGAGTGTTTTGCCTGCATGTGTACCACATGCACTGAAAGAAGACATCAGATACCTTAGAACCAGAGATATTAAGTAGCTTGTGAGTTACCATGTAAATGCTGGTAACTGAGTCCTCTGCAAGAGCAACAAGTGCTCCTAACCACTGAGCCATCTCTCCAGCCCGACATTAACATTCTCAATATCTTCAGTAGTCCTTACCTCCTAGCCAGATAGGTTTAGGGAGAGTTGGGTCCTCCTGACTCTTCAGCATCAGCCACAAAACAATCCTGTGCCAACCTCCCACCCAACCGTGTCCCTTCCAATCACTGATCTATACTGTATCTCTACCATCTTGTTTCCCCTAAAATGTCCTATCAGTGGAAAAGCACAATATGTAACCTGCACTTTCCTTCACTCAGCATGAGGCACCTGAGAGCCACCCACAGGGTTTTACACATCAGTAGTTGGTTCCATTCCTTTGCTGAGTACTATTTCAGTATCTGAATGTACCATGCATTATTTGTGCTCTAATGAAGGGATATCTGGGTCGTTTCCAGAGTTGGGCAATTATAAATAAAGCTGCTATAAACATAGATTTCATTTCTCTTGGATAAACACCTAGGAGGGGGAATACACTAGGGCTACACGGTGAATGTGTAACTGTCGAACTGTCTTCCAAAGAAGCTGTGCATTTTTACACTCTGAGACACAGGGACTTTCCAGTGGCTTTTCATTCCTGCCAGACGTTTTTCTAAAGCTATTCTGACAGTTCATTCTCATCGTGCTCTCAATTTGTATTTCCCTAATTACTAATTATGTTGTTCATATCGGCGCGTACTTATTTCCCTTGCATAAATTGCCCCTGAGAAAGTATTTACTCCTTTACTCATAGCTTTAGAGTCAAGTTTACTTTTTTTGACATCTGAGGTTTGTGAGTTCTTACATATTCAGGAATCAATTCTTTTATTAGCTATGTTTTGCAAAATTCTTCCAAGGTTTTGTGGCTCATCCTTCCCTGCTCTGCCCCTTCCTCCCTTCTTCTCCATATGTGTGTGTGTGTGTGTGTCATTATGAGAGTTGTGTATACATATTTCATATGCTTGTAGAGGCCTACTGTGACAGCCAGTATCTTCCTCAGTTGCTTTCCACCTTATATATTAAAACACAGGTTTTTCTTTGCTCCTTTCTTTCTTTTTCCTTCCTCCCTTCCTTCCTTCCTTCCTTCCTTCCTTCCTTTCTTCCTTTCTGCATATGTGTGATGTGTACATGGAACATCTTTTGGGAGTCAGTCTCTTCCTGCTACCCTGTTGAGGCAGAGTTTCTTTGGTGTGTTCTAGCTGGCTCTCTGAACTTCTAGGCAATTCTCTTGCCTCTGCCCCCTCTGCACTGTAGAAGTGCTGAGATCACAGATGTGTGCCAGCACAGATGACTTTTTGTCTGGGTCCCAGGGATGGAATTCAGGTCAGCATGTTTGCTGAGTAAGCATATTTATGCTCCGAGCCATCTCCGCAGCTCCAAGCCAGAGTTTCTTGCTGAATGGAGTGTTCACCATTTGGATTAGTCTGGTTAGCCAGCTTGTCCCAGGATTTCCTTCTTTCATCACCTACACTGACATTACAGATAGGCTGTCACCCATGCCCAGCTTATGAGTGAGTCCTGAGAGCTAAACTTTGATCATCATATTTGTTCATAAAATGCTTTATTGAGGGTGCTAGAGATATGACTCAGGGGTTAGGAGCACTGCCTGCTCTTCCAGAAGACCTCCGTTCAATGCCCACCACAATATGGCAGCTCACAACCGTCTATAACTCCAGCTCCAGGGGATCTGTAGTTACATGTAGACAAAACACCAAACCACATGATAAATAAATAAATAAATAAATAAATATCTCACTGAGCCTACACCTAGCTCTTTGTTTCTTTTTGATTGGTTATGTTGAGATAGGGTCTCATGTAGTCCAGGCTGGCCTACAACTTGCTATGTAGTTACATCTAATCTTAAACTCCTTGATCCTTATGCTAGAATTATAGGTGTGCACACCATGCTCAAGATTCCCTCCTCCCTCCTTCCCTCCCTCCCTCCCTCCCTCCCTCCCTCCATCTCTCCTTTTTCCCTCCCTTCTTTCATACCCCCCTCTAGCCCTGGAATAGCAGCAGTGGGCCCAGGGCTTTGTGCACAGTGAGCACACATTCTACACCATCTGAATCATCCCAGCCCTACAAGAGACCTCTATTTTTTGTTCAAGTTAATTTTTTTCTTTTGTGGTTTGTATTTTGGTATCACATCTAATCTTATCTTAAACCAAATTCCAAGTTCACAAATATTCTCTTTTAAAAGGTTTGCCATGTAAGGTTTTATATTGTTTTTCTTTTCTTTTGTGCTTGTTGTTTCTCTGTTTTAGCAACATGGGGGTTGAACTCAGAACCTTGTGCATGCTAGGCAAGGACTCTGCCACCGAACCACATCCTCAGCCCCTTTACATTTACTTTTGTGATCCAGTCTAGGGTATTGTATATAGAGAGTGGAACAGAGATTGATCCTCTCTTACATATCTGTGTGCAGATCCAGTGCTGTTCCCTGTAAGACTATAGCTTCTACACTAGTTGTCCTTGAGGCTTTGCCAGACATCAGTTGCCCTTATGCATCTGTTTCTGAACCTTACTCTACACCAGAGACCAGTAGATCTTTATGTCTCCTCCTCAGAGCCACATTGTCTTGACTCTTGTGGCTTTAACAGAATGGAAATTGGGTCACACGAATTGTCTGATTCTGTTCTTTTTCAAAAGTATTTTGTTTCTGATCTTTTGACTTTCTATGTTTCTTTTTATTTTTATAGGAAAAAGAACGCGCACGCATGCGCATGCATGGACACACACACACACACACACACACACACACACGTATGTATACATGTCATACTGTAGGTCAGGACTAGCCTCTAACTCTCCACAGTCACCCTGCCTCAGACAGACTGATGGGATTTCAGGTGTTACCCACCACACGTAGTTCTCTACATTTTAGAATCAGATTGTTTTGGGTTTTGTGTTTTGAAACTGAGTCTCATGCAGTCCAGGCTGGCCTTGAACTCACTATGCTACCAAAGATAATTTTAAACTCCTAATCCTCCTTCAAAGTGCAGGAATTACAGGCTTGTCTCAGCTCAGACTCTGCTCTTCTCTATGGGACTCCATGCTTGTAGCGGTTATCAATGGAAATCCACACTGCTGTCCATGGTATACCACAAAGGTAGGCTTAGCTGCTTACTCCTGTAGCACTAATACTGTGGAAGTTGACATAGAAGGATCGCATGTTCAATGCTACCCTGATCTATACAGTAAGACCCTATCCAAGAAAAGAAAAAAAGGCAGCGCTGGCATAGTGATATGGAAGCATTGCTGATCAGGTTTATCTTCTCTGCTAAGGAATTAAAAGACAGCAATAGGGTCACCAACCCACGCACCAAACTTTCAACCCAAAATTTATCCTGTTTACAAGAAATGAAGGGGCAGGGGGATGGAGCAGAGATTGAGGGAACAGCCAACCAATAACCAGCCCAACTTGAGACCCATCCCAAGGGCAAGCACCAATCCCTAACATTATCAATAATACTGTTATGTTTACAGATAGGAGTCTAGCATGGCTATCCTCTGAGAGGCTCCACCTAGCAGCTGACTCAGAAGGACGCAGACACCACAACCAAACAGTGGATAGGGCTTGGGGACTCTTATGGGTGAATAGGGGAAAGATTGGGGGCCTGGGAAGGGGAAGGGGAAGGGGAGTTCATTGGCTAAGCCTCCGGGTGCCTCTTAAAATGGAGATGTCTTGAGGCTACCTGACCACACCTCTACCTGTGGAGGGGTTTGGGTGTTGCCCTTATGTGACTGATGGTCACAGACCTATGGAGAGCTGCAGCTTCTTGTCAGGAGCCTGGGGCCCAGGAGCATGGCAAAACGCCTACCATCCCTTGTAGGGTTGTCCCCTTCTGGGGACCTCCTACTGGGGGCTCCCGGGAAGGGAGGGTTTAAACCTTAGCTCAACCAGAAACCAGGCTGTCTTGCACGGTCCCACAAGCGATTAGGGGGGATAGGGTTTGGAACCCCTCCCTGAACCCAGGGTATCTCTAAAGGTGTGTGAGGGGGAACCTACTCAGTTTCTGGTACACACTGGGGTGCAACATTCAGTGCTTCTCCAAACAGATGGCCCCATGTTTAAAAGAACATCAGGGGTAAAAGGTACTACGACCAAACAATATTTATGGACTACCCAAAGATCAGTTGATCTGGGCGTGGGCCAGGTATCCCACTCATTCATGGTTATCCCAGTCTGTTCCTACCCCTTGCTTGGCCGGAACCTGCTCACCAAAATGGGAGCCCAGATCCATTTCTTCCCAGAGGGGCCCCAAGTTAAAAGCCTCTAGGGAGAACCACTCCAAGTCTTGACTCTCAGGCTAGAGGATGAATACAAGCTGTTTGAGACCTCGGATGGGGCACCCCAGGACTTAGACTGGTGGCTCAATACCTTTCCCCAGGCCTGGGCTTAGATGGCGGGGATGGGGAGGGCCACCAACCAGCACCTGCATCTATGTGGAGCTCAGAGCCCAAGTCTCCCTGGTGCCTGTGTGCCAATATCCAATGTCGAGGGAGGCCCGGGATGGAATCAGGCCCCACATTACCAGGCTCCTAGAACAAGGGTTCCTGCAGAAGTGCCAATCAGTTTGGAATACTCCCTTCCTGCCTGTGAAGAAACCTGGGACCCAAGACTACCACCCAGTACAGGACCCATGAGAAGTAAACCAGCAAGTTGCTGACACACACCCCAGTGTGCCTAGCCCATATACCCTGTTGACCTCCTTGCCCCCCTCTAGGACTTGGTACACCATTCTGGACCTTAAGGATGCCTTCTTCTGCCTAACATCGACTCCCCAAAGTCAGGACTACTTTGCATTCGAATGGAAAGATCCTGAGCAGGGGGTGATGGGACAACTCAAATGGACCAGGCTACCCCAAGGATTCAAGAACTCACCCACCCTCTTTGATGAGGCCCTACTCTAGGACCTTGCCATCAACCGTGAGTCTGACACACAAGCCACCCTCTTACAGTATGTAGATGACCTTTTGGTTGCGGCTGAGACTGAGGAGGCCTGTGTAGAGGGGACTAAACACCTCTTGGAGGAGTTGGGGGGATTAGGATACAGAACCTTAGCCAAGAAGGCCCAAATCTGCCAGAGAAAAGTAATTTGGGCTACCTGCTGAAAGATGGCTGGTGCTGGCCCCCCAACGCTCGAAAGGAGACCATCCTGCACATCCCTCCTCCACAGAGCCCCAAACAGGTACAGGAATTCCTGGGCATGGCTGGATTCTTCCGGCTATGGATCCCAGGGTTTGCTGAATTTGCTGTTCCTCTCTACACTCTGACTAAAAAAGGACAGTCCTTCCACTGGGAGGAAGAAGAACAGGCCTTTGACACGATCAAGCAGGCTCTGCTCGAGGCCCCTGCTCTAGGACTGCCTGATGCCAGTAGACCTTTCCACCTTTATGTGGCTGAGAACAGGAGGATAGCCAAGGGAGTGCTCATTCAGTAGCTGGGACTCTGGAAGCGCCCAGTTGCCTATCTGTCAAAGAAATTAGACCCTGTCGCTGTTGGGTGGCCTGCTTGCCTACAGATAGTGGCGGTGGTGGCAGTTCTAGCTAAAGATGCTGATAAATTGACTCTGGATCAGAACCTGACCATGACAGCTCTCCATGCCTTGGAGAGCATTGTTCAACAGCCCCTGGATCGATGGCTGACCAACACTCACTTGACTCATTATCAGACTCTGTTGCTAAACTCAGATAAGGTGACCTTTATGTCACCAGAGGCCCTCAACTTGGCTACTCTGTTACCTGACCCTGACCTCGACCTGACAGCTAATGATTGCTAGCAGATTCTACCTGAGGACCAGGGATGGTGAAAGGACCAGTCGGATTGGCCGCTCCCTGATGTTGAGGCGACCTGGGTCATTTATGGCAGTAGCTACCAGGTAGAGGGACAACACAAGGCAGGGACTGCCATTGTGGATGGGCACCAGGTGGTCTGGGCAGAACGGCATTCTCCGGAAACATCAGCCCAAAAGGCAGAGCTGATAGCTCTGACCAAAGCCTTGGACCTGGGGGCAGGCAAAAAGGTCAACATCTACACTGACAGCAGGTCTACCTTCGCCATTGCACACGTACCTGGGGCAATTTACCAAAAGAGGGGACTTTTAGCATCAAATGGAAGAGAAGGAAGTTAAGAATAGGACTGAAATCAAGGCCCTCCTGAGTGCCCTCCTTAGGCCAACCAAGGTGAGAATTATCCATTGTCCCAGCCACCAGAAGGGGGAGAGCCTTTTAGCCAGAGGAAACAACCTAGCTGATAAAGTGGCCAAGGAGGTAGCCCTTAAAGACAGTGTACCTGTGCTGATCTAACAAAAAAAGCTTAGCAAACTAACCAGCGGAAAAGTTAAAGAATGGCCCCATTGGGCCAAGGACTGGCCCCACCTAGTCTACACTAAGGAGGAGGAGACCCAGATGTCTAGCTATCCTACCTACTACTATGTCAAGAGTGAAGATCAATGGAAAACCCAAGAGGGAAAGGTCATCCTCCCTTGGGACCAGGCCTGAGACCTGCTATGAAAGATGCATAAATGGACTCACCTGGGCAGCAGAAAGCTGATAGAAGCCATGAAATGATCCAGGATGTTCATCATGAACCTAAGATACTTCGTAGAGGAAGTAGTAGGGAACTGCAAAGTCTGTCAACAGGTGAAAGGCTGCCGCACCAAGATAGGTACAGGAAAAAGACCCAGAGGAAAGGGCCAGGAGTCTTCTGGGAGGTAGATCTCACAGAAGTTAAACCTGGAAAATATGGTTATAAATACTTACTAGTCTTTGTAGATACTTTTTTAGGATGGGTAGAAGCTTCTCCCACAAAACAGGAGATGGCTCTGGTTGTGGCCTAGAAGATCCTAGAAGAGATTTTTCCCAGGTTTGGGGTACCCAAGGTAATTGGGTTAGCTAATGGACCAGCCTTCATCTCTCAGGTAAGTCAGGGGTTGGCCAAAGTATTGGGGACAGATTGGAAACTTCATTGTGCATGCTGTCCCCAGAGTTCAGGCCAGGTAGAAAGGATGAACAGAACCTTAAAAGAGACCTTGGCTAAATTGACCTTAGAGACTGGCGGGGACTGGGTGGTACTCCTTCCCTTGGCCCTGTTCTGAGCCCAGAACACCCCCTATCATTTCAACCTAACCCCCTTCGAGATCCTCTATGGAAGCCTGGCTCCATTGGTGACCACCGGGCCTAACCTCAAGGAGGAAATCAAGACCTTGTCAAAAGACTGGTGGCCCTCGAGGCAGTTCAGAGAGAGATATGGTCCCAGCTGTCTGTCCTTTATGCTCCAGGAACGACTGAGGTGCCCCATCTGTTCCAGGTTGGTGATGCTGTCTATGTTCACCTACATCGGACCCAGTCCTTGAAGCTCCACTGGAAGGGCTCCTACATGGTGTTGCTAATGACCTCTACAGCCATAAATGCACAGATGCCTCGAACCATGCTTCTCACGTGAAACCAGCAACCTGTCCACTCCTTGCAGACCACCTGTCTTGACAAACAACCCTTTGAAATTCAAGATCACTTGACGGGCCACTAAGAATGAAGAGTTTCCTGACCATGACGGGGATTCTGATTCTGATGAGACATCAGGGGCTGAGTGCTGAACCTAGTTCCCACCAACCAGCCAGACTGACTTGGAGCATACCTCCATGATTACTGGGGACGAGGTAATCAAGGTAACCTAGGACCACCCCCTTTCACTTGGTGGCTGCCCCCAACTTTTGACTTATGCCAACTGGCATCAGGGCTGGACTCATGGGACATACATGCAGAAACTGGGACTGACCCATCCCGCTTACCCGTTCAGCTGCAAACCCCTGAAGCCATCCGAGACAGATTGATAATAGGTTGTGGAAGGCCAAACATGAGATGCCGCCTCAGGAACACTCCATTTTATGTATGTCCCAGAGAGAGAAGGCTAGCAGGCAGAAACAACAGTGCTGTGCGGGGGGAGGGGTCTTCTATTGTAAGAGCTGGGGATGTGAGACAACTGGTACCACTTACTGGAACCCCTCCTCATTCTGGGATTTTATTACTGTCAGGAGAAACTCTACCACCCTCCTTGACTGCTGCCCAGGGGTGACCGTGGCCCCCGTGAAACCAGCGGTGCTTGTAGCCCCATAACTATTAGATTTACTGGGTCTGGACAACAGGTCAAAGATGGGTGGTTAAACAGAAAGACTTGGGGTCTCAGGTTGTATAAACAGGAATATGATGTTGGGCTGTTCTTTACCATCAAACTCAAGCTTGAAGCCTCTACTGTCCCTGTGGGACCCGATAAGGAGGTTTCAGGTGTTCCCCAGAAGCCACCCAAGCCCCAGCCCTCAGCACTAACCCAGGTAGGGTCAACTACTGTTGTGACCTCCAACATCCAGGGGACACACCCTCCTGGTCCCGCAGAACTGACCCCGCTGACTGAGCTTATCAGTAAGGCCTTCCTGATGCTCAATGAATCCAGGCCTGATGTGACTCGCTCTTGCTGGCTTTGCTATGATCTAACTCTCCCCATATTTGGAAGGGATTGCCTTTGTTTCCCCCAATATTAGCCTGTCTAATAAGTCCTCCTCCTGCCGATGGGCCCAGAAGTCGGGTGTGGGACTCACCCTACAGGCAGTGACAGGTGTGGGACTCTACCTGGGCCATGTCCCCTCCTCTCACCAGTCTCTTTGCGATACTTCTTATTCCCTGCCCAGACAGCTTTGTATGTCATCCCGCCCAAGAATGGGTGGTGGGTTTGCTCGACTGGGCTCACCCCCTGTGTACACCTTGATGTCCTAAATACTTCTAGAGATCTTTGTGTGTTAGCTCAGTTGGTGCCGAGGCTGGGTTCACCACCCTTATGAAGACACTTTAGATCTATGGGATGGAAACTTCCCTGCCAAACGAGAGCCCATCACAGCCTTGACGGTGTTTCTCTTACTTGGACTGGGTGCAGCAGAGATAGCAACAGGGACTTCTTCCCTGGCACTATGAGGCAAAAGCTGCCAAGAGCTCAGGGCTGCCATAGACTTAGACATAGAGAGGATCAGAGAATCAATCACCCACCTTCAAGAGTCCCTAATCTCCCTCCCGGAAGTCGTCCTACAGAACCGCCATGGTCTAGATTTACTATTTTTACAACAGGGAGGGCTTTGTGCAGCCCTAAGAGAAAAATGTTGCTTTTACCTCGACCACTAAGGGGTAGTTAACGATTCTATGGCAAATGAGAGAGGGACTAGCCAAGAGAAAGAGAGAGAGGGAACAGGCCCAAGGATGGTTCGAGTCTTGGTTTAACAGCTCCTCCTGGTTTACTACCTTGATTTCTGCATTGTTAGGACCTCTGCTTTTTTGTTCTTGCTTCTGACCTTTGGCCCTTACATTTTAAATCACTTAGTCGCTTTTATTAAAGACCGCATAGGTACAATACAGTTGATGGTCCTGAGACAAAAATATCAAGAGCTAAATACAGAGGACCAGGGATATGAGCTGCATGACTATCAACAATAGCTTCGGGATTGAAGCATGCACAAGAAAAAGGGGAGAACGAAGGGATTAGCTCAGAGCCATTGGAAAATTCCACCAGGTCCCAGAGCATGTAGGCACCCCTCCCCTCCTGGAAGAGGGAGGTCATGGAGTATGTAGGCACCCCTCCCCTCTGAAAGGTAGAGGATGATTACATTCCTCAGGAAGACCACAGGGGTGACCAACCATTGGCCATCTGCAGATAAGGGAAGCCCTTGCTATCTCATTCCCTAAGGACCAATCTAAAAGTCACACTGTTCTGCCAATCACATTGTGCCTAGTGGCTGCTGCTCTATTCTACCCCTGAAAACTGTATAAAAACTGACCGAACGGGCTGCCCGAGGTTGTTGCCTTTCCTGTGTATGCAGGATGACCCTAGTGTGCTGAAACAATAAACTCCTCTTGCTTTTGCATTGATCTCCAGCTTCCAATGGTTCACTCAGGGGTCCCCAGTAGCTAAGGCTCATCAGAGTCTTACAGAGCTACAGGAGATTGTGAGTCACCTGACACAGGTGCTAGGAACCAACTCTGGCTCTCTATAAGAGCACTGTCTACTCCTTCAACTGCTAAGCCATCTCTCTAGTCCTAATATAATAGATCTTTATTGTGAGCACCAGTTAGTGCTACCTAGTCCTTCAGATAGAGAGTTGTGCCCCTTGGCTCTCAGCTGTCAAACCTTTCCTTAGTCCTTGGCTGCTTAGAGCACACGCCTGTCAACCACTTATCCTTCTGGTAACCAGCTAGACTACCATCACTTCCTGACTGCTTCCAGCACTTTCCAGACACCTAGAAGATTAAAAACCATACTCCACCCACAGTAACCAGGGCTACCTCTATAACACCTGCTGCTTCAGGAGGCCTTGCTTCAGGTATGGCCACCCAGGCAACTGTATTAGCTTTGGAAGAACCCACTTAGGCAAGACAAGAGCATTGGATCCCCTGGAGAAGGAGCTACCTGAGCCACTCAGGTTAGTTCTAAAAACCAAATTCTATCCTCTGCAAAAGCAGTACCCACTCTTAACGGCTGTGCCATCTTTCTAGTACTGCCCCTCCCCTACTCTTGCTCACCCTATTTACCCTGGAGCCATTCCTACTCAGGACTTGGAGAGTACCACCTCCCCATGACTCAGCACAAAGCCTGGCACTTGTGCAGATTTCAGGCTTGTGATTGGTGCTCAGTCCTGGCTTGTCATTGGTGGAACCAGAAGCTGTGTAGCTGCAGCTCTGTGATTGGTGAAACTGTGATCCTTGCACAAGCATACCATGCCCCTCTCTGGCTGTGCAAGAAGGCTGTTTGCACTCTACAGTTAGTGAGGCAAGCAACTCTTCTGTGTGTTGTCTCCTGGTGTTGCAGCACTAGGCCTCATAAAGAAAAGAATGTTCTGGAATAGCCTGTGTTCCTTGTTCTAGGCCGCAGAGCCATCTGAGCTGACTGCATGGAGAACCAACAAAAGCCCAGGAGAGATGGTTTAGAGCACTTGCTGCCCTTCTAGAAGACCTGTGTTTGGTTTCCAACATCTATCTTAGGTAAATTACCACTGCATATTACTCAAGCTCACAGGGGTCTAATACCCTCTTCTGGCTCAGAAACAAACAGAATTTACACACACACACACACACACACACACACACACAGATCCATGATTTGCCAAAGAATGACAACCTGGACTCAAATAGTATGTAAACACAAAGAGTGTTTTATTCTGCCAAAGTCCAGCATGCTTCAGTTTCATCATTACCAAGATAGACAATCAAGTGAGCTTGCAGGCCTGATTTAAAGCACATTAGAGAATTCCGGAGTAGGTGACCTCTATGTTAATCTGTTGGGTCCATCTCTATGGCCATTCAATTCCCTGGGTGTGAGGGCTGGAAACTTGCTGGGGAGGTCTGGACACTGTTACTGAGGAAGTAGCTGAGGAAGTCTGGAAACTGTTGCTGACCCATTGCCCTTGCCCCAGGCCAGGTAGCCGGGCAGCTTCTGAGGTCTAGACTGCCTGGAATTGCCCAGGCCTTAGAAACAGAGATTCAGGCCTAGTCTCTATAACTGCCAATATGAAGCCTGTCATGGAATCAGCCTAGCCTTCACACACACACACAGACACACACACAGACACACACACACACACACACATTAAAAATAAATGTGCAGAGTATGCACCCAGGTGATTCTGATATTATTAGAAGCATGCCGGAACAGACTGGTGAGAAGTAAACAAGAAAGTTTTCCTTTAATATAACTTAGCTAGAGCCCCTTTTGAAAAATAAATAAATAAATAAATAAATAAACGAACAAGTTCATTAAAAGGGTTTCTAGCCCTGGCGGCAGCAATGAGGAGGTAGCTAAAGGTCTCCAGGATCTGAGCACTCAGGTATCCAAAGCCCAGAGCGGTAACACCAAGAGGTGGCTAAGGATATCAGCCAGTCACTGAGAGATGGGCACTCTGATACCCAAATCTCTGAGCTGTTGACACTGTGACGTAGCTGAAGAGTTCCAGAGAATGACCAGCCGCACATCCTGTAAGCAACAAGGGCTGCCAAACTGCAAGGGTAATTGAGGCCTAGTTGCTAGAAGAATGAAGGGGCTGGGGGTGGGGTAAGGAAGGACATGACTGATCCTAGGGATGGCAGAGGAGAAAGCTCATTGTAGATAAAAGGGATAGCCAGAGGCAGGGACATCTGGGAGAGTCCGGAGTGAATAGGACTCTGAGCTGGGCCATTGGAGGCGGGAGGGGGAGGCGAGAGGAACCTCAGACCAAGGACAGCCTGCTGGGCCAAGAGACTGGCATAGCTAAATGGTTTCCTTATATAAGGGACTAGAGTAGCTGGGGGAGGGAACCCTAGCCCCGGGGGGAGGGGGGGAGAAGTTCAGGGTAAGGAGCAGGGTTTGCCAGCCATACCCTGTAATAGGTAGAGACTGAGGGGTGCAGGGAGAACCTGGTGGCCAGTGTCTGCTTTGATACGTTAACTGACACTTCAGTTGCTACGTGTCCCAGGTTTGAGACCTAACAAAGAGCTGGAGAGAGCTACTAAGTGTACAAGAGCCAAGTGCCCCAGAATAGCTACAGTGCTAATCACCATGTTAGTACTCTAAGCAATAAACCCCGGCTTGTCAGCTTAGAGCAGTGAGCCTCCAGCTTTAAGCTGGAGATGGAAGCCTTTAAAGCTCAAAGCTCAGAGTTCTAAGCCTCTGGCTTCAGAAGCCGACCCTGTGACCCTCTGGACCTCAGCAGTGTCAATGATGAGATCTGCTTCTGTGCATACACAATTTCTAACCAAACAAAGCAAGACAACCCAGCCCAGTCGCTTGCCACAGGAAGACTGTTTCACATCTTGCTGCATTGGAGAGCTGTTGTTAATATTCACAGTATCGACTGGCTGTGCTGGTGTACGCCTATAAACTTAGCTCTGAGGAGGCCTGGGAGGGAGGACAGAGAGTCGCGTGTCAACCAATGTTATATAACAAGACCCTGCATCACAAACAACCCTTTGCAATGCCATTCCCTACAAAGAATGAACAACAGCGTGTGGAGATTATGCCCCTTTTGTGTGTGGATGATTGTGATACTGTGTTAGAGATATTTGACTTCAGTCCATGGCACTTTGTAGGGCTGTAAACTGAAAAGAGACGAGAGGTCATGTCCCTGAATTAGAAGGCTGCTGTCAGGAAGGCCCTGGTGGTGCGCCCCTGCAATCCAGTATTTGGGAACCTGAGGCAAACGGATTGACGGAAGAGGCTAGCCTGGGCTATGTATATAGTGAATTTCAGGCGAATACGGGCTATAAAGTGAGACTTTGTCTCGGGACAGGTTAGTACTATGGCTATAGGAAGAAGTTATGGGGTCTGAAGTCCAGAGGAGGAAGGAGGCTGGAGAGACTTGGGCTCTTCTAGGATAGAAGCTGGGTCGCTTTTCTGGTTTTGGTGGCAGGGGTTACATTCTGGGGAGCGTTACGGAAAGATGGGTTTGGGGGTCACGGGCTTTGGATAGGGTGCTGTTCCCAGGCAGAGCAACTGGAGGTTGGGAGCACCTCCCAGGCCCCAGGGTTCCACTTCTCTGCAGGTCCTGCTTTGTCAAGGTCAAGGAAACATCTTGCCCTGCCTTTTTTTGTTAACTTGAAGAATCACTGCAGCCTTGAAAACCACTGAGTCAGAGTGTAAACATTGGCACTGATTTCCCCAGGACCCACTGCAGGAGCAGGAAGGCTTCCCCAAAAGACAGAGACAGTGGAACTCTGTGGAACTGAGACACCATTGGAATAATTTGGTGAAGTCAGGATACCTGGGTATCTTTGAGAGTCAGAGACTGACTCCTGACAAATCCTCTATTGGTGGATGGCTCTGAATAAGATTTCTCTTAGCCTTAAGACAGGGTGGGAGCTGAATTCCAAGAGGAAATGGTGGGATGAGCCTAGGTTTTTGCTGTTGCTAATTTGTTTTTGGATTTGTTTTATTGAGTTTTTGTAAATAGTCAAAGTGAGTGCTTTCTATTTGAATTGGAATATCAAATTCCCTATAGCTCTGATTTCCCATGATTTATTTGTTCATTCATCAGATTATTTGCTGAACATCTACTATGTTCCAGAGTCTATGATAGAAATAAGAATTAGTAGGACAAAGGTCATTGAGAGAAAGTTGCCTTGAAGGAGCCCTCTCTAGGTGTTGAGGATAATTACCACACAGTAGATGACATTCACTGTGTGCCATGGCCCTCTGTTAGAATTAATGTCTCTGAAACTCTGTAAAGTAGAAACTCCAATAACTTTCTATTCATAGATGGGGAAACAAAGGCACAGAGACCTTGAGAAGCTTGCCAAGGGACATACTCATTTGTGTACGTAACCTTAAATGCAGGCATAAGCAATCTTGTTCAGCTGAGAGACTAGATACAAACACACTATGGCCAGACATTATTGTGTTGCTTGTCCACTCAGTGTGTAGAGGGAGATGCTTCAGAAGGAAGAGAGAAGCAGTTAAAGAGTCTATAACCTATACATGATACATAAAAAGTTTTCTGGGCAGGTCACAGTGGCACACACCTGTAAATAAGGCACTTGGGAAGTGGACGCCTGAGGCACAGGAGGTCAGGGTTATCCTTGACTATGAAAGGAAGTTGCAGCTGCCTTGGGATACAAGAGACTCAGTCTAAAAACATACAAAGTAGAACCCAAAGCCAGCAAACAAAGCAGAACAAGAAATGGACCTGTTATAGTAACCGGTAACTGGTAACTGGCCCGGGACATAGGATTGCTCATTGTGATTCAGACTTAAGGAAATCATCTGTTACGTCTGTCAAATCCAGAAAACCAGACAAAGGCTCTTGTGGTGCAACTGCCCCACAGCAATCAAGACTTGGCTAAACACTGGCAGCTTTCCCTATGTTTTAAGTGTGTGCATGCACACAGGGAAAACAAAAGTTGACTTGGGACATCTTTATTTCCTAATGGTTTTTTTTGAAAGATTTATTTATTTTTATGCATGTGAGTACACTGTTGTTCTCTCTTCAGACACACCAGAAGAGTGCATCAGATCCCATTACATTATAGATGGCTGTGAGCCACTGTGTGGTCACTGGAAATTGAACTCAAGACCTCTGGAAGAGCAGTTGGTGCTCATAACCACTGAGCCATCTCTCCAGCTCTATTTCCTAATGTTTTTGAGACTGTGTTTCATGGAATTCAGAACTGACCAGTTGCCTTTGCTGACTTGTCTGAGAGCTCCAAGTGGGAGCAGAATCTGCCCATCTCTTCCTGCCCATCACTAAGCTTATAGATATTTGTCAGTGTGTCAGATTTATACACGAGTACTGTGGAGCTGAACTTAGATTCTCATGCTTTTGAAGCTGGCATTTGGCTACCTAAGCCATTTTCCAAGCTTTTGTACCTGTTTCCAACTTAGAACTGAGTATAGAAAGCCCAGTGTGCTCTCCTAATCAACTACACAGGCTGCTCCAGTTCTAGTAAGGCTTCTGTCCAGTCCCAAGCCAACTGCCTCAACAGAACCTGTCTAGGCTGCTTCTATATTACAAACCTTTTCCCACTCTCGATCTGTCTTTGAGTTATTGCCAAATGCAAGTGACAGTGGAGACCCCCTTGTGTAGCAAGCTCTGCATAAACACGTTTGCTTGTTCTTATCAGTTGGTCTTTATATTCTACTGCAAAGGACTCTGTTAATTTCTTTCTTTCTTTCTTTTTTTAAAAAAGATTTATTTATTTATTTCATGTATGTGAGTACACATTTAAAAAAACCAAAAAAACCTAATTACCACACTCACCCCACCATACCTTTTTGCTTCTCAAGTTCATCTAACAAAACCCTTGAAAGAATAAATCATCCAATAGAACTTGGATTTTCTAGGAAATAGAGTTTATTCTTTTGAGCTACACAGTTTGGTTTTCTTCTTCTTTTTTTTTTTTTTTTAAAAAAAAAAGTCTGCACAGGAATCTTCTTGAAGCACACTGATCTTGTCCTGATTAGAGAATTTAACTCTCCGTTTATCCTGGTGCCAGGGCTACAGGCAACAGTGGTGGGGTTGTGTGGATTCTCTCACAGAATCCAAGATGGCCTGTAGATTGGCAAAGGATTTGGAATTCTTGGAGTTCTTGCTCTTTTAATGAAACAGATGTCACACTCACAACATTTGGCCTGCCCCTTGTTACTGCATGAAGCTAAGAAAGCTGCTCCGAATGACTTGTCCCCTTGCCTTCTCGTTTCTAGTAGCAGGGAGGACATCTAATCATTGGGCTTGGTTCAAACTGCAAAGAAGATATTTGGACTGAAATTGTCTTCTCTGAGGATTTCACAGGGATCTGAAGCTTGAATGTTTTGGTAGTTCTGAGCGGATGGGAGGAAGGAAAACTAAGAGCTGAAGGTTTTGAGAGTAATTGAGATGATCTTGGGGTCTGAGCAGAGAGGGGAAGGAAGTAGAACCCCTAGATCTGGGGATGGGAAAATGGAAGGCTGTGGACAAGTTGTACTCGTCTGCATTTGGAGCTGGGGTTCAGATCTGCTTCTTTTTAGCTCATAGACCAAGCACATAGTTTTTCTCTGGGACTCTGGATATCTGCAAATTCTACACATTTGCTAAAAGCCTATTGTATAGGCTTCCAAGCTGTCTTGTAAAAGGGAAGTCTGTGTAGGTTGTATATACCTAATAGAAGATTAATCCACCCAGGTCTGTATTCGCACAGCTCTTTTTAGCCACCTACTTCAGCAGCTAACTTCACACCACATTGTTAAGGAGAACTTAAATATCTTTCCAAAATTACAGCTCCTGATCTCCTCAGTCAGCATGTGTGCATCTCTCCTAGTAACCATCCTGTTGCTGTGATGGAGTAGCCCTGTGCAAGTCAAGCAGGGGAGAATGCATTTGTATGATCCCAGAGGAGATACAGTCCATCATGAAGGGGAAGGTAAGACAGCAGGAGCATGAGGCCAGTCAGGCAGTAGGGAAGCAGAGGGAAACAGGAAGCACACTCTATAACCTCAAGGCCTACAGGATGGAGAGAGATGGCTCAGAGGACTCGGGTTTAGAGCTCAGCACTCACATGGCGGTTCTCAATTGTCTGTAATTTAAGTCTCAAGGAGTCTGATAACCTCTTCTGGCCTCTGTGGGCACTATACATAAATACTGCATAGACATGCAAGCAGGAAAAACACCCATATATGTAAAATAAAAGTGAAATAAATCTTTATAAACAAAACCTGTCAATGCACATTCCCATTGACACTCTTCCTCCAGAGGCCTCATCTTACAACACGCTTACCTGAAGGTATCTATATCTGTCTCTGTGTAGCCTGTATACTCATATCTACAATAAATTTTAATTTATAAATTAGCAGATTAAGTACCTTGCTATAGACCTTATGAACTTTAGCATACAATCTTCTCCCTTCCCATATCAAGTTGAGAACTTTCACCTTTTCACTCACAAAACATACTTTGCAGCTTCCTTTGGTTGTGGGATGTAAAACCTTGCCAGGAAGCTCGGTAAGGTAGAGCAGGTTGAGACCCGGAGACTTGGTGGCCACACACCTGAGGCTTAGGTGACTCCTAGCCTGGAACATGTGCCACACTCGCCACATAAAAGAAATGTGTTATATGTAGACCCGAAACAGAGTTCTCCATGCTAACAAGGTACCTAGAGGCCTGGAGGACTTAGCCAATAAGCTTCCCTTCCTAGACATTCCTCCCTGTAAAAGGTGTTTAATCTAAGGCCTACCCTGAGAAGTGGGTATGATATAGTATCACCCATTTTCCACCATAAATAACCAATAAACAGTTTAGAACCATGAGCTGTCTCTTTCATCAAGATCCCCTGTGGGGAGCCATGGAGAAGGCACAGAGTTGCAGCTTAATTCTCCCGTAGAAGGCCTCTCTGTGTTCCCAGCCACAGCCACCAAGCCTGTCTCTGCCAAGCTATGGACAATCACCCCATGGGACAAGCTGGAACTCCCCTCCCCAAACACCTCCTAGGCTAGATGCGGTCTGTAGCCTGCAGCCCCCCAACTCCATTCTCAGTTCTTCTGTGACTCCCAGTGGTGCCTACATGTCCAAGAGTCTGAGAACCCTATGACCTCGGCCTCGTCGAAGACCTGGGGACCCCCAACCAGCTCCAGCTTTCCCACATCTCAGACTGTACTGTCCCACCCCTGAAGCATTATCTTGATGTCTTGGTGACTTCCTACAGCCTGGCACCCACTTCAGTGGTGGCATGAGGTAAGCATAGTCAACTTCCATTTTCCACCTCCCCAAGCGGCCATGCCCAGTGGCGGAGCAGTCACAAACCTATACCTGGTCACAACCAATTTAACCATCTCTACTCCTGTACTTTGAGTCATCATTAAGTAAAGTGTCTGAATATGTTACCTGAGATATCTGCACCCAAACACTGTGATGCTGACATAGTCATGTGATCCCTTTGAGAACTTAAGTAATCAATAGTAAGTAGGCTATACAATAGACAGGAGGGATCCTGAACAGTCTGGAGCAGGACAGAGGAAGATGTACCACAATCCTTCAGTGAAAGTGCAATTCAAAGTTTATAAGTCGAGCTGGTCCTGGTGGTGTGGCCTGAACTTCCAGCTACCATGAAGTTAGGGGGGACTGTTAAGTCTAGGAGCTTGCAATGAGTTTTGGTAACACAGCGAGATCTTGTTTTAGAAGTATGCAACATGCTGGGCATTTTGGCACACATCTGGGGTCCCAGAAAACTGAGACAGGAGAGCTGCTGTGATGACTTTTTTTCTTGAGGCAGCCTCAAACAATACAGATACGGGGATACAGAGTGAGCTGATGTGGAAGTTTGAATATATTTAGCCCAGGGAGTGGCATTATTGGGAGCCGTGGCCTTGTTGGAGTAGGCGTGGTCTTGTGGAGGAAGTGTGTCATTGTGGGGGTGGGGCTTTGAGGGTAATGTAGATGCTCAATCTCTGCCCAGTAGTCTTCTAGCTGCTTTCAGATCAAGATGTAGAGCTCTTGGCTCCTTCTCCAGCATCATGTCTGTCTGGATGCTGCCGCGCTTCCTGCCATGATGATAATGGACTGAACCTCTGTAACTGTAAGCAAGCCCCAGTTAGATGTTGTCCTTTATAAGAGTTGTCTTATAAGAGTTGTCTTGGTCATGGTGTCTCTCTGTAGCAATAAAATCCAAATGAAAGTCCTGTCTCAAGAAAGACAGATGGATAGATAGACAGACAGACAGTAGAGCACTCACCTAGTATGTACAGGACCCTGGGTTCCAGAACTACAAGAAAAAAATCAAACCACAAAACTTATAAATTACTTATTTCTGGGCTTTTCCATTTTTTTTTATTTTTAGGCCATGCTGTTCACACTTAGGAACAGGAAGCCAATGCAGGGGTGAGGCAAAGATTTACTTTATATCCTATACTCGACTTCTTTTTCTGCTGTTTTGTTGTGACAGATGTCCCATAGCTCAAGATGGCCTCTAACTCACTATGTAGCTTGTACCAGCTTTCAACATCTCATCCATCTGCCTCCATGTGCTGTACCACATGTCTGGTTTATCATTTGATAAACAAGTTTCTAATTTTTAGGAAGTCAAATTTTATCAACTTTTTTTTTATGGTACTGATTGCTTTCTTAAAACAAATAAACAAAACCAAAAAGGGTTTACTTTTAAGTCTCTCTCTCTCCCTCCCTCCCTCCCTCCCTCCCTCCATGTGTGTGTCTGTGTCTGTGTGAGTCTGTGTGTCTGTAGGTGCCCATGAAGGCCAGAAGCATCATATCCCCCTGCAGGTTGTGAGCTGCCTGCCGTGAGCGCTGGGAACTGTTGCTCCAGCCCCTGACTACTGCTATCTGATTTCTGTCCCAGAAATATTTGCCTAGTTTAAGATCATGAAGATTTTCTCCTAGAAAATAGAAAGTTCTAGTTTTCTGTTTAGACCTGTTTAGGCTCACGACCTATCTCAGTTGACTTGTGTGTGTAGCAGTGACTCAGGCTCCACCCCACCCCCCACCTCCACCCCCTGCTTATCTTGTAGAACTTGGTGGAAAGTTTCCTTTCCCTCTTGGGTTGTTTTGCTCTTTTGTCAGAAGTGAGTCAGCCAGCCATTCTCCATCTTGCAGTGACAACCCACTCTGGTCTTTATGATTCCCATTTCCCTGCTGAGATCCCTCATTTGCTTGTTCATTGTGTTTGCATCTGCTTTCACACCCTGACCTGATTATTCCAGCCATTTTACAGTCTGCTGTGTTGGTTATTGATTTGTTGTGTCTTGGTGCTAAATCAACATTCTGTGCTCATCCCTGTGATGTCCTAGATCCTTTAAGTTATTTCCTCTGTGATGACTGCAGTGTTAACTCTTGGTAGCAGAGGAGTCTGGGGGCACTTTGTAGGAACATGGGGTTTTCCTGAACCCAGTGCTTCCTCTCTGCCTGTCTAATTGCTGACTCCCAATACTCTGTCCAAAGTTCCTTGGCAAGGTGTGAGCCTGGTTTTAGCCCAGTGACTGTATCACTGTAGCCCTCTTGATATGAATGGCCTCTGTCTTGGGCCTCAGGCTACCATTTAAGCACATGGGCTCCTGGTGATCCGTTATATTTTAAGACAAGGTTTACAAGGAAGTGAATCAACAGGATGTTCCAAGCAGAGGTGAAATAGTTCACCTTGACAGGAAGCTCTTCTGTAGCTGGGCTTCTGGCTACTTTTTGGGTTCTTTTTTTTCTTCCACTCTTCTCCACTCCCCTTTGCCCATCCTTTCAACCACCTACCATTAGGTAAGAGAGAAAAAGGGTAGAGAGGAAAGGGGATGAAGATATTATTAGACTACTTCCTGCTGATTAGGGTTGTTGAGTTCCTTGGGGCAAGTTTGATCTTCACCATCAGGATATGGAATTTCTTCGTTTTGTCTCTTCACACATGACTCCTTGACAAACCAGACAACCACCAACCAGACAACCACCAACCAGACAACCACCAACCA
>JADRCH010000014.1:5525085-5574337 GCA_019843965.1 Rhynchomys soricoides
GGGAGCGCACCTGTGGCTGAGGAGTGGGAGAGCACCTGTGGCTGAGTAGGAGAGCACCTGTGGCTGAGGAGTGGGAGAGCACCTTCCCAGTATGCCCAAGGCACTGAGTTCATTCCTCAGCACTGTAAAAACAAACAATTGCTGGGCAGCGGGAGGCAGAGGCAGGTGATTTCTGAGTTTGAGGCCAGCCTGGTCTATAGAGTGAGTTCCAGGACAGCCAGGGCTACACAGAGAAACCCTGTCTCAAAAAACAAAAAAACAAAACAAACAAACAAACAAAAACCACTAAAAGCCCAAACCCTACTGTTTGTCTCCAAAGGTTATTGTAAGGGCTACAGTGTGACGCTCTGACCTTAGGTGCTTTGCTCATCCAACACCTTGAGCTCCTACAAATACCTGGCTCCCCAGCTCAGTATGCCCCTGGGCTTTTGAGCATTCTCTTATTTGGCAGGGCTGGCTACCTATTTCATCCTTTTTCCTCTGACTCTTCAATCCTCACAGGCTGCCCAACTGTTTAAACAACAGAAAGGAAACTGACAGAACTTACACACAGTAAACTCCAGTTCAATATCTTTCATTGTTTGTTGTTGGCTGTGTGTTTGCGACAAGGTCATAGATGGCTATCTAAACCATGCTGGCCTTGAACTCAGAGATGCCCCTGACTCTACTGCTGGAATTAAAGCTGTGGCTTTGCCCTTGAATTTTATTTATTGATTGGCTGATTTTTTGATTGGTTGTAGGTAAGAATGACCTGTAGTCCTTACACTCTCCTGCCTCCACCCCCAAGGTGGAGGCTTTTCAGGTGCATCATTCCACTCATCTAACCCTTTATGCTTTCTCCAACTTTTGACCCCACCTTCCTCTGGTCCACCTGACAGGTTAGCCCCCATGGAGGCACTTCACCTCTCACTTTTGCATTTTTAGATCCTCTAGGTCCTCATAGATGTCAGACCTCATAAGAGCCCTCTAATAGGGTTGCAGACCCTTCCTGTAATCCTGAACCAGGCCACCCTTTAGCCCCTTCAGAGGGAGTCACTTCCCAGAGGACTCTGGGCCCCTTTCCCTCCTGAGAGCTGTGTCCTATTCTCCAGCACAGCTTCCCAAGCAGAGGAGGTGACATTTTTTTTCTGATTCCAGGCTCGCACAAAGTTGCTGCCTAGGGAGCCATTTGCAGAAGCTTTCCAGGGCTTTCTTGGCATGAATATTTGATGTTTCTGCAGTGAATGAGACTGTTGAGCAAGAACCAAGTCATCTCTGCCACCCTGCTGCACACTGGCAAGAAGCTGGGGTGTTGGGGTGGCAGAGGATGGGACTGCCTGCCTCTGACCACACAGAACAATGCTCCTCCCCAAAGCGGCCCACCTTTCCCACATAGTGAGAAGGTCTGTCTGTTACCAGGCCAACGGCATTCCTGCATGCTGGCATGTGTTGGGGGTGCTCCAGAATGCACCTTACAGATCTGCTTTGTCACTCGAGTCCCTGCACGTCCCTGCAGACTAGGACTTTATGCCCGACACTGCCTTGCTGGTCTCTGTTTAGGGAAAAGAAATTAAGACCCAGGGATGGAGGCACTGTCTGAGATCCCACTTGTCTGGTGGGAATACTCCCCAGTGAGGGCTCTATCCACCCTGCTGACCTCACCAAAAGCTTTATGATATGCCACTGATACCCGTACCACCCCTGAGAAGTCTAAAAATCTTGGGAATAAAAGATTTTAATTCTCTGGAAGACAAACTGGGCTGCTCAGAGGGAGCCGCTGGCAGTGGGTCTTTATCAGTGACAACCCTGACTTAGGAAGGGTAAGTCTGAAATGGAGTCAGTTCCTGGGACATCCAGCAGAAAGAGATAATGGGCCAGAGCTGAGGTGGTCTCTGAAATTTTTCAAAGTCTCACCAAAAATAATGGAACTAACATAGTAACCAATCAGAACTGTACTAATGTCACTGCTCTGCCCCTGCCAATCATATTATAGATCACCTAACCCTTCTAGAATGTTCCCCTAGCCCTGCATAAAAGGGGTTTGCGAGCCCCTTGGGTTGTCACCATTTTAAAGAATGGTTGACCCCTGCATGCTGGTAATTTCTGCAGCATAAACACTCTTTGCCTTTGTATACTACTTGAGTTTGGGGTCTTCCTTCAGTGGTTCTTGGACCCTAAAACCCCAAACTCCAAGCCAGGATGATAAGAATGATTAAGATTTTATAAACTTTCCTGTATATGAGATCCTGTATAGGACACTTTACATGGATTCACATATTTTATAGTGGAACAGGCCTGTGAAGCATATTTCTTATCTTATAGATGAGCAATCTGAGGCCCAGAGAGGCTAGGCAATCTGCTGAAAGTCACACAGTAAGTTACAGAGCTGAGCTTCAATCCTATGCTGTGTGGCCAGGCATGGTGGTGTACACTTGTAATCCCAGCACTTGAGAAGTAGAGGCAGAAGGGTCAGGAATGCACGGATTTGAGGCCAGCAAGCCTATATGACAACTTGTCTCTAAATGGAACCAAACCAGACCTCCAAAGTCAGCATTTGTACTGTGTATACCATTCTGTCACTCAAAACCAGGTAAGCAAGTTGAGTTTACAGATGGCGTTTCATTACAGTTGTACAGGATTGTGCTGTACAGGGATTGTACTGACTGACCCCATTTCCCAGATGAGGACATTGGACTTTGGACAGAAGGACTGAACCAGTAACAGTCTCTCAACACCTGAGCAGCCCAGCCAAGGTCCAGCTCTATCCACTGGAAGGCAATCAGATCTGGCCTCCTGCTGATTGTGGACATTCCCAGCACTTAGGAGCTCACAGATGAATCCCAGATGATGGCTCTGAGGGCCATGGATTGGAGTGAGGGGAGTGGGTTGGATTCAGCAAGAAAATAAGAGTTGGAGGCCCTCAGGGGCTCAAACTCGATTGGCACCTTCACTACGCTGTGAAAAGGGAAGGAAGAAACAGGAAATAACCAGAGAAAATCAAAAGTAAACCAGATAGAGGCCTAAATGCCACCCAGAGCCAAGCCTCCTATATCCTCTCCTGCCACTGAGTTTCAGCTTGGGCAGATTGGTCCCCATCAACTGTGCCTGCTTTGGTATCTTTGCTCAAGCTGTTCCTCTGCCTACCTGGGGTGCCTCCTCACTCCTACCTCAGTTCAGCTGGCTGCCTTCTATCCACCCCAGAATTCTGCTTAGGGGACCCTCTTGGGAGGGTCCCCAGGAAAACTGCCATTAAGCCCTAGTCTCATGACCAAGACAGCTCTCTGGATGAGCAGGAATGGCCTACCTTAGCACTGAGACCATCTGTGGGAGGTACTGCCTTTCCCTCCGAGCTGACCTACCTTGGCACGGTTACCCTCCTTTTTTTTTTTTTTTTCCTTCTTGATCCGGCCCTGCTCGCTCTGGCCCAAAGATTTATTTATTTATTATATGTAAGTGAACTATAGCTGTCTTCAGACACACCAGAAGAGGGCATCAGATCTCATTACAGATGGTTATGAGCCACCATGTGGTTGCTGGGATTTGAACTCAGGACCCCTGGAAGAGCAGTCAGTGCTCTTAACCGCTGAGCCATCTCTCCAGCCCTCACAGTTATCCTCTTTAGTTTGGAGCTCAAATATCCTTCACAGGGTCATGTGTCAAAGGCTTGGACCTCAGGAGGTGCTAGCAAGAGGTGGTGGGACCTCTAGCCAGTGGGGTTCAGGAGAGGTATGCCCTAGCAAAGGACTCTGGGATCCTAACTCTTCTCCCTCCTCACTGTGCTGTAAGAGGCTTTGCTTGGTCGCATGTTTCTGCCGTAATGCTTTGCTTCAGCACAGGACCTAAACAATGCTGACAATCAATTATAGACTGGAACTTCCAAAACCATGAGTCAAGTGGTCCTTATAAGTTAAATCTCTCCGGTATGTTATTAAGGCGATGGGTGGCTGATCTTTGAACATACTAGGTACTCTGAGTGAGCCATCTGAATGAATGGTGACACACGCAGAGTGAATGTGGTGGCCTCAACATAATGTCAGGATGTCTTCCCTCCACCCCATGACTGAAAGGCTGTGAAGCTAAATTAGCATTCTGGGTCAGGGTGAAGAAGTCTGGCCTGGCACACCTGCTATGCCTGCTCCTCCAAATGAAGGAGGCCAGCTCACCTAATTAGAACAAGAATTTTTAAAGCCTCCTGACCCAGAACTAGCAGAAGCTAGTGGTGGCAGATCTCCTGAAGCTGGAGTTATAGGAGGTTGTGAGCTGTCAGATGTGGATGCTGGGAACTGTTCTTTGGTCCTCACAAGAGTGGTGCATGCTCTTAACTGCTGAGCCATCTCCTCCTTTCTCTTCTTAAATCTAAGCAAAAGAACATGGGTAGAGAAAGATAGCAGTTCCTCCAGGGCTGGAAGGAACCTCTAAGTTGGTCTCACTTGGCACCAGGGAGGGTAGGGAAGGGTGATCATGAGTTCAAAGTTATTTTGTGCTACTTGGTAGGACTTTGTCAAATAAAACAACAACAACAACAACAACAAATAGGTGTGGCAGTTCACACCTGTAATTCCAGTCCTCGGGGGCTGAGGCAGGAGGGCAGACCATCAATGAGTGTTTAATGCCAGCCTGGCTACAGAGCGAAACCCTATATCAAAACAAACAACCATCATCACTACCAGGGAAAAGTACAGGCTCCAGGGATATGGCTCCAAAGCAGAGTGCTCACCTGAGCTGTGCGAGGACCCTGGATTCTAAGCTCACCACCACTAAAAAATAAACACACAAATAAAATGGATAGAAAGAAAAAGAAAAGAAAGAAAGAAAAACAAAGAAGGTTTCCCATTTCCAAAGGTATTGTTGGTACGAAAGCTAGATTCTACTATCTTATTGGAAAGAGGGGCCATGCCCAAGGGCACAACAAGGGTACCAAAGTGGACAGCCACTGGGCCTACCTTTCATTCACTGACTCATCAGGTACAAGATTCATAGTCACAAACTTTTTTGATTTAAACCACAGAATTTTAGTGGGGTGGGAGGAAGAATTACTGAGATAAATGGTCTCCCTGCCAACTCCCTGCAGATGTCTACAAATGTCGCCGGGCTTGGACTTGGCTGGACCAGTCTCTCCATGCTTTTTTTGCTCTGTCTACCACATTCAGTTCCTCCCAGACCAGGAGGACTAGTCCTGAGTTTACACACACCTCAGGGAGAATGGTGGATTCTCAGATCTGTGTAGCTCTACTACAGGTGTGTTTCCGAGGCCTGACCAGACCTTGGGGTGAGAGTCAGAATCCCTATTGTTCAAAGCCTTTGATGATCTTAAACTCTGATTGTCCAGCCTCCAAACTCAAGTGCTAGGATTCTAGACATAGGCCACCATGCTCAAGATGGAAAATTTTAAAATAATAATAATAATAATAATAATAATAATAATAATAATAATAATTTTATTAGTAACTTAAACTATCTAAAATTTCTCCTTGGTCTCTAATATAGAAATTACTGAAAAGACATTTTTCATTTCCTTCTACAGTTGGTCTCTGGCATCTGATGTTTTGCACATTCAGAGAATATCTCAGCTGGCACCAGGTATATTCCACATACTCAAGAGCCACACATGGAAATCCATTTTAGATGACATAACATAAAAGAAAATGCCTCAGGGCCAAGCCAGGCTTCCCTGAGCAGCCTGCTCCTCCAACCTCCTGCTGCCTCTTTCCCCCACCCCCACCTACATCAGACCTGAGACTCCTGAACCATACAGGTTAGCTTTCCCTTCCCCAAACCATCTTTCCTGCTCTCTGAGCCTTCTGAGCCAAGCCAAGCTGCCCTGACTTCCATTCTGCTGCCACCTCTCTGCCCCCCTTCATAAGACCTGAGGCTCCTCAACCATAAAGAACTGCAGGTCTGGAACCAAACAGCCCAAGAACACCCATCAGAGTCCCACCACACCAAGACCAGTCAGGTTCACTCCAATACCTACTACCACAAGAACATCCAGGAACCAAAACCATCCAGATGGCTAAGGACCCTTGAAAGAACACAATTAACAAAAGCCAGGGCAGTATGATATCTCCAAAGTACAGCTACCCCACTACAGCAAGCCCTGGAAATCTTAGAACACAACTGAAATACAAGAAAATGACTTTAAATCCAACCTTATAAAGATGATAGATGCCTTTAAAGAGGAAATGAATAAATCCCTTAACGAAATACAGGAAAATACAATCAAACAGGTAGAGGTCTTTAAAGAAAACAAATAAACCCCTTAAAGACATACAGGAAAACACAATTAAACAAGCGAAGGAAATAAATAAAACTGTGCAAGACCTCAAAGTGGAACTAGAAGCAATACAGAAAACACAAACTGAGAAAATCCTGGAGATGGAAAACCTAAGGAAGAGAGCAGGAACAACAGATGCAAGCATCACCAACAGGATATAGGAGATGAAAGAGAGAACCCCAGAAGCTGAAGATACAATAGAAGAAACTGATACATCAGTCAAAGAAAATGCTAAATTTAAAAAATTCCTGACACAAAACATCCAGAAAATCTTAGATATCATCAAAAGACCTAAGAATAATAGGAATAGAAGAATGTGAAGAGTCCCAGCTCCAAGGCCCAGAAGTATTCTTAACAACATCATAGAAGAAAACTTTCCCAACCTAAAGAAAGAGATGTCTATAAACACACAAGAAGCTTATAGAACACCAATTAGACTGGACCAGAAAAAAGACCTCTTTCTTTAGACACAGAGTCTATAGAACAAAGAAAGAATATTAAAAGTGGTGAGGGGAAATGTCCAGGTAAGATACAAAGGCAGATCTATCAGAATTATATCCAACTTCTCAACAGAGACTCTAAAGACTAGAAGGGTCTGGTCAGATATCTTGCAACTTCTAAAAAGCCACAGGTGCCAACCTAGACTACTACAGCCAACAAAACTCTCAATTACCATAGATGAAGAAAACAAGATATTTCAAGACAAACCCAAATTCAAACAATATCTATCCACAAATACAGCCCTACAGAAAATACTGGAAGGAAAACCCCAACCCAAGAAAGATAAGTACATCCAAGAAAACAAGAAATAAGTAATTCTATACCAGCAAACACACACACACACACACACACACACACACACACACACTCACACACACCCCACCACCACCACCACCACCACCACCACCACCACCACCATCAAAAGAACAACAGGAAATAACAATCTAACAATCACTGGTCATTAATATCTCTCGATATCTATGGACTCAATTCCCCAATAAAAAGAAAGAGGTTAACCGTATGGATGTGGAAAAAGGATCCATTGTTCTATTGCATACAAGAATCATACCTCAGTGATAAAGATAGACATTACCTCAGAGTAAAGGGCTGGAAAAAAGTCTTCCAAGCAAACAGACCCAAGAAGCAAGCTGGAGTTGCCATTCTAATGTCTTATAAAATAGACTTTCAACCAAATTTAATCAAAAGAGACAGAGAAAGATACTTCATACTCATCAAAGGAAAAAATCTACCAAGATATTTCTCAATTCTGAACATCAATGCTCCAAACACAGGACCACCCATATTTATAAAAGAAACCTTGCTAAAGCCTAAATAACACATTGAACTCCACACATAAATGGTGGGAGACTTCAACACCCTACTCTCACTAATGGACAAGTTGTGCATACAAAAACTAAACAGAGAAATTATGAAACTAACCGACATTATGGATCAAATGGACCTAACAGACATCTATAGAATATTTCACCCAAACACAAAAGAATATATCTTCTTCTCAGCACTATTGGGAGCTGAAGCGGAGCTGAAGTCTTCATGCTGCTCCTGGGAACCTGACCCCACCAAGCTTGGCACAGCCTTGCGGTACCTTCTGAGAACTGGTCACAATTGTTTGAAGATTAATTGTTCCCCATGCTCTGGGAACTGGCCGTTCTGAAGATAGATGAGCCAGAGAGACCAGAAACTACAAGCTCCCTGCTTCCCATTCCTCCCTTTGCCTCATTCCCACCCCTCCCTTTGCCTCATTTCTGCTTTAAAAACAGCCTATGTTTCAAGAATAAATGAGACCTTGACAAGATTTTGCTTGGTCTCGCTCCTCTTTCTCACCCGTTTTTCTCAGGCTTGGTCTCCCTCGACCCCACGAATAACGAGGTCCTGCAGGGTGAGACACAGCACCTCATGGATTCTTCTCCAAAATTGACCATCTAGTCAGTCACAAAGCAAGCCTCAACAGATACAAGAAAATTGAAATAACGCCTTGATCTTATTAGAGCACCATAGATTAAAGCTGGACTTCAACAACAACAGAAACACTGGAAAGCCTACGCACTCATGGAAATTGAACAACTCTTTACTCATTAAGCTCTGGGTCAGGGAAGAAAGAAAGAAAGAAATTAGAGATCTTCTAGAATTCAATGAACATGAAGGTAAAGCATACCCAAACTTATGGGACACAATGAAAGCAGTGCTGAGAGGAAAGTCTGTAGCACTGCGTGCCCTCATACAGAAATTAGAAAGTTCACATATCAACAATTTAAAAGTATACTGAGGGCTGGAGAGATGGCTCAGCAGTTAAGAGCACTGACTGCTCTACCAGAAGTCCCAAGTTCAATTCCCAGCAGCCACATGGTGGCTCACAACCATCTGTAATGGGATCTGATGCCCTCTTCTGGTGTGTCTGAAGACAGATTACTCATATACATAAAATAAATAAATCTTTTTTTAAAAAAAGTATACCTGAAAGCTCTAGGGGAAAAAAAAGAAGCAAGCACAACAAAGAGGAGTAGAAAGCAGGAAATAATCAAAATCAGGAGTAAAATCAATCAATTAGAAACAAAGAAAACAATACAAAGAATCAACGAAACCACCATCAGGTTCTTCAGAAAAGCAACAAGATAGACAAACCCTTAGTCAAACTAACCAAGAGACAGAGAGACAGTATCCATATAAACAAAATCAGTAGTGAAAAGGGGGGGCATAATAACTGACACTGAGGAAATTAAAAGAATCATTAGGTCTTACTTCAAAAACCTGTACTCAAGAAATTGGAAAATCTTAACAAATTGGATGATTTCCTAGACAGATACCACTTACCAAAGTTAAATCAAGATCAGGTAAATTATTTAAACAGCTCCATAACCCCTAAAGAAATAGAAGCAGTCAATAAAAGTTTCCCACCCAAAATAAAGCCCAAGGCCAGATGGTTTTAGTGCAGAATTTGACCAGACTATCAAAAAAGAGCTAATACCAATACTCCTAAAACTATTCCACAAAATAGAAACAGAATGTACACTGCCAAACTCATTCTATGAGACTACAGTCACCCTGATACTTAAATCACATAAAGACTCAATAAAGAAAGAGAATTTCAGACTGATTTCTCTTATGAACATTGAGACAAAAATACTCAATAATATACTCCCAAACCAAATCCAGGATTATATCAACGATATCAATCATCATGATCAAGTAGGCTTCATCCTAGGGATGCAAGGATGTTGGTACCAGGGCCTCCGAAACCAGTGACATCACACCTAGGTGACAGTGCGACCCTCACACTTGTTGCCAAGGCAACAGTCACCATATTCCCAGAATCCACTTGGCTCACCTCCACCTTTACCTGTGGCTACATCACTGTTCATATATAAAAGGAAGACTCCTCTGATCTCGCTCTCTCTTCCCCTTCTCTTTTCACCACCACCTTGCCCTTCTCTCTCTCAATAAACCCCTCATGGAACTGTTTAGCCTGGTGTGGTCTTTCTGGAGCCGTGCGGCAATCACAACAGGGACAGTTCAATATATGGAAATACATCAACATTATCCACCACATAAACAGACTGAAGAAAAAAACCACATGATCATCTCATTAGACTCTGAAAAAGCCTTTGATAAAATCTAACACCCCTTCATGTTAAAGGTGTTAGAGAAATCAGGGATACAGGGCACATACCTAAATATAATCAAAGCAGCATACTGCAAGCCAATAGCCAACACTAAACTAAATGGAGAGAAACTTAAAGCATTTTTTGCTAAAATCAGGGGCAAGACAAGGCTGCCCACTCTCTATCTATTCAACATAGTACTTAAGTTCTAGCCAGAGCAGTAAGACAACTAAAGGAGATCAAGGGGGTAGAAATTGGAAAGGAAGAAGTCAAAGTATCACTATTTGCGGATGATATGATTGTATTATAAGGGATCCCAAAAATTCTACCAGAGAACTCCTACAGCTGATAAATACCTTCAGCAAAGTGGCTGGATACAAAATTAACTCAAAGACATCAGTGGCCTTCCTTTATACAAATGAGAGATGGGCTGAGAAAGAAATTGGGGAAACAACATCATTTACAATAGCCACGAATAATATACAATATCTTGGTGTGACTCTAACGAAGCAAGTGAAAGACCTATATGACAAGAACTTCAAGTCCCCAAAGAAAGAAACTGAAGACGATATCAGAAGATGAAAAGATCTCCCATGCTCATAGAAAGGTAGGATTAATATGGTGAAAAAGGCCATCTTACAAAAAGCAATCTACAGATTCAATGAAATCCCCATCAAAATTCCAACACAATTTTTTATAACCTTGAAAGAGCAATTCTCAACTTCATATGATAAAACAAAAGAGCCAGGACAATCCAGCACAATTAAAGACCTTTAGGAGGAATCACCATCCCTCACCTCAAGCTGTACTACAGAGCAGTAGTGATAAAAAAATAAAAACTGCATGCTATTGGTACAGAGACAGTCACGTTGATCAATGGAATAAAATTGAAGACCCAAAAATGAACCTATACACCTATGGACACTTGATTTTTGTTAAAGAACCCAAAACCATACAATGGAAAAATGAACGCATCTTTAACAAATGGTGTTGGACTAACTGGATGTCTACATGTAGAAGAATGAAAATAAATCCATACTTATCACCCTGCACAAAACTCAGGTCCAAGTGGATAAAACCAGATACACTGAATCTAATAGAAGAGAAAGTGGGAAATACCCTTGAATGCATTGGCACAGGAGAAAATTTCCTGAACGGAACACAAATGGCTCAGGCTCTAAGATCAACAATTGATAAATGGGACCTCAGGAAACTGCAAAGCTTCTGTAAGGCAAAGGACATTGGTAATAAAACAAATTGGCAGCCTACAGATTGGGAGAGTATCATCATCAACTCTATCTGACAGAGAGCTAATATCCAAATTTTTACAAAGAACTCAAGAAGTTAGACATTAACAACCCAAATAACCCAATTAAAAAATGGGGAACAAAGACTTCTCAATAAGAGAATCTCGAATGGCCAAGAAACACTTAAAAATGTTCAAAGTCCTTAGTCATCAGGGAAATGCAAATTGAAACATCTCTGAGTTTCCATCTCATACACATCAGAATAGCTAATATTAAAAACTCAAGAGATAGCACATCCTGGCAAGGATAGGGAGCAAGGGGAACCTTCCTCCATTGCTGGTGGGAGTGTAAACTTGTACAACCACTTTGGAAATCAATTTGGCAGTTTCTTAGAAAACTGGGACTAGTTCTACCAGCTATACTCCTGGGCATATACCCAAAAGATGCTCCAACACCCCACAAAGACACTTGCTCAACTATGTTCATAGCAGCTTTATTTGTAATAGCCAGAAACTGGAAACAACCTAGATGTCCCTCAACTGAAGATAAAGAAAACGTGGTACATCTACACAATGGAATACTATTCAGCTATTAAAAACAAAGACATCATGAATTTTTTAGACAAATGGGTGGAACTTGAGAATATCTTCCTGAGTGAAGTAACCCAGTCCCCCAAGGACCTGTATGGTATATTTTCATTTATAAGTGAATATTAGTCATAAAATACAGGTACCATGTTACACTCCACAGACCCAAAGAAGCTAAACAAGAAGGAAGGCCCAAAATAAGGTTGCTTGAATCTCACTTAGAAGGTGGAATAAAATAGTCCCAAGAGGCAGATGGAGGGAGGGAACTGGAAGGGAGGGGGGATGGGGAGGAAAATAGGGGTTCAGGATCAAGTGTGGAAAAGGACAGGAGAGATGGCCATGAAAATGAATGGAAATCTGCAATGGGCAGGGATAAGCAAGTGGGAGGCATCTCCAGGATGAGACAGAGACCTGGGATAAGGGAGGAACCCAGGAATCAATGGGGGTGACCTTAGCTGTGACTCAGTACCTAGGGAATATGGAACCTGAAGAGGCTACCTTCTATAGCTGGGCAGGAACCCCAGAGGTGCGATAGAGACACCAACTCACTCACAAAACTTTCAATCTAAAATATATCCTGTCTGTAAGAACTGCAGGCAGAGGGGATGGAGAAAAGACTGAGGGAATGGCCAACCAATGACTGGCCCAACTTGAAACCCATCCTACGGGCAAGCACCAATCGCTAACACTATTAAGGATGCTCTGTTATGCTCGCAGACAGGAGCAAGTTGTCCTCTGGGAGGCTCCATCCAGTAGCTGACTCAGACAGATACAGACACCCACAGCCAAACAGTGGATGGAGCTTAGGGACTCTTATGGAAGCATAGGAGGAGGAATTGTGGCCCCACAGAGGAGAGGAACTTCACAGGGAGAGCAACAGAGTCAACAAAGCTGGACCCTTGGTGTTCTCAGAGTCTGAAGCACCAACCAAAGAACACACATGGGCTGGACCTAGGCCTCCCCTCACATACGTAGCAGATGTGCACCTTGGGCCTCATGTGGGTCCCAAACTCCTGCACAGGGATTATCCCAAAAGCTGTTGCCTGTGGGATCTGTTCTTCTAGTTGGGCTGCCTTGTGTGGCCTCAGTGGGAGCAAAAGCACCTAGCCTCACAGAGACTTGAAGTGCTAGGGTAGAGCGATACCCAGAGGAGCCCTACATGCTCAGAGTAGAAGGAGATGGGGGAAAGATTGTGTGTGGGTGACCAGGAGGGGGGCAGTGAGCAGGAGGTAAAGTGAATAAGTAAAAAATAATTTTAAAATGTTTTAAAAATGCCTCACTGGGGGGTGGGGTGGGGGTGGGGGTACACGCCTTTAATTCCAGCACTCTAGAAACAGTGTCTTGAAAAAAAAAAGTCAAAAAACAAAACAAAACAGACTGCCTCTGCTCTGTGAGTTCTAATGTTCCTTTGTATCGACAGCAGCTTATTAACATCTATGTCTTATGCCTGTGTGAAGAAAGCAGCAAATCCCTAAGAAATGGCTTGGTAACCCAGGCAAAGTGCAGACTGAACTCAGTGCCTTCTGCATCCATCAGTGAGGTTCTTGTGATGAGGAGTAAGTTACTTTTCCTGTTGCTGGGCACAATTGCTGACTGGAGCCACTTAAGGGAAGCAGTGTTTACTCAGGTCCTAGTTCAGGGCAACCAGTCCATCACTGTAGGTGAAGCACAGCAGCAGAAGCAGCTGGATCTGCAGAGCTTGCAGCTGAGCACTGTGCTGACCCAGAAGCAGAAACAGGGCCAGAAGTAGGGCAGGTCTGAACCTCCAAGGCCTGCCCCTAAACACCCTACACACATCAAGTAGGTCCTACATCCTGGCCATCCCACAGCCTTCCAAAACAGTACCAGCATGCAATCATGGGGATCAAGCATTCGAACACACAGACCTGCGGGGCATACTTCAGAATCAAGTCATAACATCGGCTTTCCACCACGGACGAGAGCTCCTTACAATAGATTTCATTTAACGTGTCATCACCTTCTGGCAGCTAACTCTTAAATGCCCAGTGTGACCAGCTGCCTCCTGCCTCTGCCAACACCCCTTCACACTATGATGGACTGTATCCCTTCAAAGTACAAGCTGGAATAAACCCATCCTCTCTCTGGCCTTTTGTTACAGCAATAAGAGAGGAACTCACAGTGTTTTAAAAGGAGGAGATTTGTAGTTACCTGCTTCTCTGAATAAAACCAAACCAAACCAAAAAGCACCATTTGGGTCTTTCTTCCTTTCTAGGATTAGCTTCTGGGAGAAACCAGAGCCAGCTCACCACCTTTCTCCATGGACACTCGGTTTTCCCCACTATCTGCATTTCTGTGTGTGTGTGTGTGTGTGTGTGTGTGTGTGTGTGTGTGTGTGTGTGTGCCTGCGCACTCGCGAACGTGCATGCATGTGCTGGTGTGTGTGTGACAAACTTGCTAGGTTCTCTGGGAACTAAACAGCCCAGATGAGGACTCATTGGAGACAGTGAGACATTGGATGGCCCTGGGACATCCTAAATGGCAGATGGAAACACTGGTTGGAGGGAGCAGGGGAGGGGCTGATTTTGGAGATGAATTCTCCACTTTGGCAAGGAAGCGAGTCCACCTGGGAGGGGGCAGGTTTTCAGGATATTCACAGCCTTTTAACAAGCTAAAAAGGCCAGGCATGGTGGCACACACCTTTCATCCGGGCACTCAGAAGGCAGAGGCAGGTGGATGTCAATGAGTGGGAGGCCAGCTTACAGAGTAAGTTCTAGGACAGCCAACATTACACAGAGAAACTCTGTCTTGAAAACCAAAACAAACAAACAAACAACAAACAAAGGAAGGAAGGAAGGAGAGAGAGAGAGAAAGAGAGAGAGAGAAAAGGAAAGAAAAGAAGAAAAAGGAAAAGGAGAAGCTCTCAGGTCACCATCTGAGGCTGCACGGAAGCCCCAGTCCTTCACTTGAACCAATTCTGATAATAGTAAGTGGTCAACTCGCTGTAAGTGCCTGACACCTGGTGTGGTTTTCTCCTGGTCATTGATGGCCAAAATTGTTGCAGGAGTCTTTACAGTCAGCGCCTGGGCCCCTGCAGCCCTAACAGACTGAACTCAAGCAACCATCCTCAACAGACAAATTTAAATAAAATCAAGAAATAGTAAAAGGCAGAGAAAGGTCTTGTTCAGTGTGGACACATTGCGAAGAACAAATAAGATCAGCTGCTTCCCAAGTCCATCTTTGGGGTCCTGACATGAGGCTTACGTTTAATTAGAGGGCAAGAGAGATCCATTACTAAGCACCTGGTAACACGTGGCACTCCACTACCAAAATTGGAGTCATGGTCTGTACCCCAAGAAAGCAGGTTCATCCATCTGTCCTGGAGAAGTCAATTAAATTAACAGTAAACAGCAGAAGAAGATGTACTCAGGGTGGGAAGAGGGACAAGGGGACTGCAGCCTTCCAACCTGTACATCCATTTTTGGTCCTGAGGAGGGATTTTAAAAGTTATTTTCGTTTTCGATGTTATAATTACATCATTTTACAGCACCATTCTTCCTCCAGTCCCTCCCATGTCCCCCTCCTCACTCCCTTTCAAATTCATGACCTCTTTTTCATTAAGTGTTGCTACATAAGTATATTCATATACAACCTGTTCAGTCTGTGTAATATTTCTTGCACGTGTGCTTTCAGGGCTGACCGTTTGGTACTGGATACCCAGTTGCTGTGCTCTTCCCTGGGGAAGACTATTTCTTTCACTATCAAATTCCTTAGTTGTCTGTAGTTCTTTGTGTAGGGTTGAGAGTTTATGGATTAATTTTTTATTTTTATTTTTTGAGACAGCGTTCCACTGTGTAGCCCCAACCTATATATAAAACTGCCTATGTTGACAGGCCTCAGATTGGTTCTGACTACAGAGTGGTGGAATCACAGGAGAGAGGTGTTACCCACTTCCAAACTAGTGCTGGTAGTTTGTAGCCCTGCATCTCAGACAGCTGCCCTCAGGGAGGCTTGTTTGAAGCAGGAAAGAGAATGGGAAGTGAAGTCCTTCAGACACTTCTGCTACTGGCTCAGCTTAACTAAGCTATCAGAGCCTGTTTTGATTCCTGGATCCTTCAGGGCTAAGAGGAACTGGAGGTGGCTCAGTGGTCAAGAGCATTGGCTGCTCTTCTGAAGTACCTGGGTACAATTTCAAGCATCCATACAGCAGCTCACAACTGTCAGTAACTCTAGTTCCAGGGGATCCAACACTTTCTTCTGGACTCCACGGGTACTAGACATGCACATGGCACACAGACACCCACGCAGGTAAAATGCACGTGCACATGCAAAAATAAGCTGTTTCAAGAAGGATAAACTTTGAGAGGGAAGAGAAGTCTGGTGTGTTAGTACTCACCTTGTCAGACTGTTACCACACCCCTGGCAAGAAGCAACTTAAGGGAGGAAGGTTGCTTGGACTTATGGTTTGAGTGGATTCAGTGCAGTTGAGCATGGTGGGGCAGGTGTGGTGGCAGGAGTGTGGAGTGACTGGTCACAGTACATTTATACCTAAGAAGCAGAAAACAACCAGGAAGTAGGGTGGGACTATGAAGCCACAAGGTCCATTCCCCAGCAAGCTATTTCTTCCCTCAAAGCTGGTTTCAAACCCTTCCAAATCAGTGCTATAACATCTGGGGACCAATTGTCCAAACACAAGTAAGGGACATTTCACATTCAAACCACATTTGGCCTGGCCATGGCCAGAAATGCGCCTGATCCCAGGTCATCTAGTCTGGGCTGGGAGCTGGAGTTGCAGAATGACATTAGCATGTTCAGAGAACACGACCACAGTTGGCCAGGACCCATGGTCTAGCCACTTTAGGGAACCTGCTATGTTCCCCAGAACACGGCTCTCTCCTCAAATTCGGTAAGAGAAACCAGCACAGATTCTCACTGCTCCTAATAACATGCTCCATCAGAACAAAAGAAACCATGACATTGCTGTGTTTACTTTGGTTGAGACCACAAATAAACTCGTTACAGCAAAGTGGGGAGACTCAGTTGAGATGCCCCTGAGGATATCCTTAACTAGGAAGTTGATGGAAGCTAGTGATGATGTGCTAAGAGTTCATATCAAAGATTTCACGCAATGGTCAAGAGTTTTAGGCAAGGAACTGACAGGGCTAGAGATAGCCCCAGATAATTGGACTCTGGATCTGTGACATCTTAAGTCTTCACAATCCTGATGCTCTGGTCTGCCATTCAGCTTTTCTCTTCCTCCGGGAATGTCAGTTTACACTCTCCAGGTAGTAATGAGAGTGGCATCTCATGCCAAGGGAAACAGGATCTGCTTTTGTCTCTGCTTTTTAATGGCAAAGCAAAGCACATCTTGTGAACTTAAGCAGGAGTTTACACCCGTGTGTACATTTAAATTGAACCAGCAACACCATTAACCTTCTCCAAAGGCCATTCAGAACAATACAGATTTCCTAGCAACGTCTCTGAAGAAAGGTTCTACCACGCGACTCCTTTCCCCTCTATAGAGCACAACCATGCCCACGCACAGGCTGGTTTTTATTCTTCTAGTCCTATCTAGCCTGTTTCCATCATGACCTCTAATTCTGTAAGTCCAGGTGACCCTGTGCTGTGTAAGAAGGCTAGCTAAGCATGGGCCTATGAGCAAGCCAGAAGGAAGTGCTTGTCTGTGCTTTTGGCCTTCAAGTTCCTGCTCTGACATTAATAAATCTTTTCTTAAGTTGCTTTTGGTCAGAGTATTTTACCACAGCAACAGAATAAAACCAGAACAAGCAGCAACAAAATGCTTAAAGCTTAAATGAACTAGAAGGCTAGGAGTGTGATTTACTTTCTAGCACAGTATGTGTGTGTATGCATGTGCATGTGTGCATGCATGCCTGTGCATATGTGCATGTATGTGGTGTATGTGTGTGCATGTGTGTGTGCATGTGTGTGTGCACATGTGTGTACGTATATATGTGTGTACACATGTGCATGTGTGTATGTGTGCATGTGTGTGTTACATGTGTGGGTATGCAAGTGTGTGCATGTGCGCCTGTGCATATGTGCATGTGTGCGGTGTATGTGTGTGCATGTGTGTGTAAATGTGTGTACATGCGTGCATATGCATGTGTGAGCATGTATGTGTGCATGTGCATGTGTGCACATGTGTGTGTGCATGTGTGGGTAGCATGTGCATGTATGTGCATGTGCATATGTGCATGTGTGCAGTGTATGTGTGTGCATGTTTGTGTATGTGTGTGCACATGTGTGCATGTATATATGTGTATGTATGTGTACACGTGTGCATGTGCTTGTATGTGTATGTGCATGTGTGCACTTGTGTGCGTGTGTGTGCATATGTGGGTATACATGTGCATGTGTGTGAATGTGCACTTGTATGCCTGTGCATAGGTGCATTGTGCAGTGTATGTGTGTGTGCATGTGTATGTGCATGCATTCATGTGTGTGCATGTGTGTGTGTGCCCCTTGGGACTTGGGACAAACTACATTAATAGAAGATATAGAAGCTGCTACTCAGTTGGTAGAGTGCTTGCCTAGCATACACAAAGCCTCGGGTTCAGTCACTAACACGTTATTGGGCGTTAACACCGTGGTGATGCAGCCTTCAGGAGGCAAAGGCAGGTATAGCATTTACTTTTTACTGCCCTTCTTTAAACTCCAGGCGGACCCCACTACCAGCCCCACCCAGGTTCCCTCAGATCCATGGATGAAAGACACATACACATTAGCTTATTCTAAACCTGTCTTCTCGGCACAATTGCTGGGCGCTTCTAATCTCCTGCAGCTAGTGTGCCCTTCCCGATACTCTTACACCCTACATCTGCCCTCAGCATTGCTCAGTTACATTTAGTCCCAGCTCAAGGTTCCTAAATCTTCCTTCAGCTTTAGTTGCTACCCCAGGCCCAGTGGGGAAGTGGTCGGTGGCTTCTCCACCCGATATCTCACAAGGCTGATGGCCTTTTCTCCTTCTGAAGCATGGTGAGAACTCCTTTCCTCTCCCGTGTCTCCTCCTCCTCTCCTGCGGGGACCCTGAAATCCCACCTCTTTCCTACCCAGCAATTAACCTCTGGCATCTTTACTGATAGATCAAGAACCAATGGGGGAACGAGACCTTAGCACCAGAACCACTCCCTATAGGCAGGAGGATCAGGGGTTTGAAGTCATCCTCAGTTCTATAGTAAGTTTGAAGTAGTTCTGACTTACGTGAAATCCTATCTCAAAATAGTAACATACAAACACAACCTTAAACAATTAGAAACTTCTTTGTCTCTTTTTTCAAGAAGCTAGGGGATGGCTGGAATAGGGCAGATAACTGGGTCCTTTCACTCAGGTCGCCTTCAAGACAGCTTCCCATAGTCTCCATGTTCCAGACTGCATTGGGAAGGGAAGACGTTCAGAAAGGGCAGAGGAGACATTCCAGCTCCCTGTAAAGCAGGCTCCAGGGCTGCCAGCATCTCTTTTGCTAACACTCCATCTCTAGAACTAAGTCACTGGTCTCCTCGGGGCGCAAGCAGGGGTGGGAAGTACAGTCTGTCCCAGACGCCACACACCTGAAAGGGGGTCTCTGTAACCCCCGAAGAAGGGGAAGATGGAAGTTACAGGGAGACAGGTAAGAACTCCAGCAGAATCCTGTTTGTTTGGGGTTCAGTCATTTGTTTTAAGATAAGGTGTGCTAACATAGACTAAGCTAACCTTGAACCCCTGATCTTCCTGCCTCCATCTCCCGAGTTCTGGGCTCACAAGTGTGTATCACTATGCCCATTCCCAGAGGATGTGTGTGGTGCCTTTGCCATGGAACTGGGGGAATATGGTGGTTCTGGAGCTCCCTGGCTGGCAACTGGTGTGCAGCAGCCCATCCTTAGATCTCTTCCACCCAGAATGGACCCCTTCAGACTGCTGTCTCTCTTTCTACTAAAATCCTCAGCATTCATCATTGTGAATTTAGTCAGGAGATACTGAAGGAAGAGCCAGGCATTGAGATAACACAGAGAGCAAGCTGTGTCAGACACACAGAGAGACACATTTATGTCTTCTTTAAAATGTCAAAAATTATTGCACCAAATATATTTACAACAAATTCCCAATCTATGTCGATTTTACCAAGTGCAGGTTTCTGTTAGTACCTATGCGTGTTGTCAGTCATAGGATCATTTTATTCCAATCTTTACAAAGATGTCATTACATTTATTTATTTGTATGTGTGTGGACACATGTGCCGTGATGCATATGAGGTCAGAAGCCAGCTCCGCTACCATTGTACGTAGCATGTGGGTTCCCATTCAGGTTCTCAGGCTTGGTAGCAAGTGCCTTCCCCTGCTGAGGCACCTTGCCAACTTGTACTCCAGTGTTTTTGTTTGCTGTGGGTTCCTGAGGTTTCAGGATTAAGAGGAGCTGGGGAGCAGGGTCTCAGGTGGCATGGGTATGAGGGGAATATAAACGACCCACTGAAATAGGGGGGCTGGAGTTAGGGGGAAGGGGACAAGGACAAGGGAGGAGGTGCTTTGACAGAGGCAGGGGCCTTCGAAATGTATCTATCAGCCTGATTGGTAGACTGCTGGTCATGTGATTTCTGAGAAGCCAGTTCTCTTTCAGGGAAACAAAAGCCTAACTGGCTTTATCATAACATGGCTGTTGTTTCTATGCAGTTGGGTAGGCCCAAGCCTGATTTGGGTTAGGAAGCTAGGAGGCGGCCCCACTCCTGCTGTACTCTCTGAGAGCCGTTGCAGTGTGGGCAGCTCTGTACCATCCCTCACCTGGCTTGGGAACCCACAGTTTGTTTGTTTGACACAGGGTTTCTGTGTGTAGCCCTGGCTGTCCTGGAACTCACTCTATAGACCAGGCTGGCCTCGAACTCAGAAATCCGCCTGCCTCTGCCTCCCGAGTGCTGGGATTAAAGGCGAGCGCCACCACATAGCTTTTACTATAATTTTTATTACTAACATTACCATTTAGATCACTCATTATATTTCATGATGATGCGTTTTAGGAGGCTGTGAGTGAGCTAAAGAGGCTGCAGGCTTGAAAGAGACTCCAGAAGACACAAGAAGGAGAGTGGACATACATGTAAGAAGAATTTTCTGGGGACTGGGGAGAAAATTTGCAAATCACAGGCACAAAGCTGTTCTAGTAACAGAATTGCCTCATGTACCCCAGGTAGAGGGCAAGACACTTGTCCTAGTGTAAGACTCTGGGAAGTCTTAACTTACCGACGACCCTCCGAATGGATACACGGAGTAGGGGATTGATGCAAAATGCAAGAGAAATTTATTGATTCATCAGCATGCTGAGGTCGCTCTACATACCAAGATGGGAGGGCGACCTCGTGGAGCCCATTCAGGGACCTTATATAGGATTTTAGAGCAGCCGCCATTAGCTATAATGTGATTGGCAGAACAGTGTGACTTTTAAACTGATTGGTCTTTAGGGAATGAGGTAGCAGGGGCTTAATCAGCCCCTCCCTTCCAGCCTACGTGCTTTCTAACCTGTTTCTTCCATGTGCTCTGAGGGAGGGAGGGGACCCTGGTGGAATATCTCAAAGTTCCTGAGCTGACCTCTCATTAGCATAATCTACAGGGGAGCCAGGGGCGAGAAGGTTCTGGAGTGACCGTCCTGGCTGTCATAGAGATTGAGGATGAGGGGTGTCGGTGTAAGAGTGACCTTTAGCATCTGCAGTTTCCAGTCCCCATGTGCCATGGTTTAGGACAATGTTTACTTAGGCAGCTGCTCCATTCGTTCATAGTCTTGGATGCATTAGCCGAGAAAGTCCCTGGACACAGGGCAGTGACATCAGTCAGTGCTCTCTGAGGAAGTGTTTCTAAAATAAAGGAGAAATTGAAAAGGAAATGTCGATTAGGATGGCAGTGAGCACTGCTCTGAGCTGCCCATTTCTCCCTCAGCTCAAGTGGGTTTTGATTTGCTCCAAGCTAGAGCAGAAGTTAATTGAAGGCCATTTTTCTTTCTTTGCAAGGATCAGTGTACAAGGGAACAGTGAGAGTATGGCCTTCCTCTCTCCGTTTGTATGAAAGTGGCCTTGGGGGATGGATGTTTAACAATCATCCTGTAGCTGGAGACCTTTCAGGAAGGACAGACCCGGTATAAGTGCTTAATGCTGAATCCCAAGGCTGCCTATCCTGGAGCCTTCCCGGATGAATCGCTTCTCCCGTCCAAGGCTACTTGCCAGTGGGGTCTGCCCTTTCCAAATGGAAGGCAAAGGAAAGCCTGGGCTCTGGTTGTGTTTCGTTTTGGTGGGGAAGTTTTTGTTTTTTGTTTTCGATGGAGGAGCACAGTGCAGATGCAAATCAGAAATGTCCCTCACCGCCCACATCTGGGCGTTGTTCTCTAGTCAGTGGCACAGTTTAGGAGTGGGGGAGTTTTTAAGGGTGGGACCCAACTGGCAAAAAGCAGGTCACTAAGGTCAGGCCTTTGAAGGCTGTGGCTTTGCTGCTGCTTTTGGCTGGCTTTCTCTGGGTGAACAATCAGTGTCACACAGGAGCCACATCCCCCGCCTTCCGCACTGTCCTGGGTGAAATCCCTTTAATTCTGAGCTAAGAGAGGCCAGTCCTCTGCCAGTCGGAGTTGGCAATCACATAAAGTAACGAATACAGGCCACAAAAGACACAAAGACCACCCCTCTACTCCAAATATGCTACCCAACACTGTGCTGCTAATCAGACTCGGGTTGCTTCCCTTGGCTTGTGTTCAAACAAAGCAAGAAGAGAAGTTGGCATGCACATGCCCATAACACAGTAGAAGCCGTTGCTGAGGCATTGAGAGTGGAGAAACTTAAATAAAAAGCAACTAAAAGCTGAGACGCTGTCTGAGCCCTGTGACCCTGCCACTGCCACTGGCTCTCTGTTTCTCGCTAGGCCCCGCCCGGCTTTGGTCATTTTCTTGTTTTGAGGAAGGCTCTCACTAGGTAGCACAGATTGGCCTTGAGTTTACCACAGGATCTTTCTTTCTGCCTCAGCTTTCCTAGTGCTGAGACTACAAAACTGTGTCAAAACTTGTCAGGCCCTTCCTTCTCTTTTATGAGCAAACTCCAACATGTATGCACCCACACACAAACACACTCACACATACACATTCACACACACACATACACACACACACACACACACACACGAACACATTCACACACAGCCATGCACATATACACACTTACACACACATTCATACACACAATTACAGAACATACACACATATTCACACACACACACACACACACACTTGTTCTATACTTCTGCCTCAATGCTGGGGTGTCAGAATGCACGGATGTGCTGCTCGGGGGAGGTGAACTACAGGGGCATTAAGGCATTTCTTCCTTGTCTTTTCGGGGTGCTGGCCACTGATACACTGCTCAAGGAAGGTGAAACACATAATATTGTGGTCCCAGCCTGTGTTTCTCTAGGTGAGAAACAGCAGGGACTGAGACAGAGACTGTGGTTCATAATCTCCTGTGTACCCAGATGCCTCTGGGAACCCAAGGAGTTGGGAATGGGCCACAGGCCATCTATGAGCCCAGGACAGGGGATATCTGGCTTAGCTCCAAGTGATAGCCGGGAGTACAGAGGCTTAGTTGCAGTTCTATATGATTAAGCGAGCCCCCCACCCTCACCCCCTTCATTCTTGAAGGAGACAGTCCTTGCTTGTCCAAACTGTTTTATTCATGGCAGAAGAAGATGCATACATCTTATCTTACTCTGAGTGAACCAGAAATTAAATACCTTCTGCAGGAAGGGATACACAAGAAGGGAAGCTCATTGGCTAAACATTTGGGGCCTATCTAGACACCTCATTAGCTTCGAGAACTCTAGGCTCTATGCTAATTGACTGGTTGTCATGGTCCTCTTAGTGGGGTGTCATGGTCATATACTCCAGGACAGGAACCTGGGAGGAACCAGTTCCAACTCCTGCCATTCTCAATTATGAGATTTATTGGGGTTCTGAACTTGCTACAACCTTACAAGTTATTCTGTCTGTTGGAACTGTCCACCCCCCCCCCCCCCAAACACACACAGCCATCATCTGCAATATTTTGTGAGAAGTAGGTCAACCTTCCCTTTCTTCAGATCTGACCTCAGGTCTACATTCTCCCTGCAGACACAATGTCATTTTCCTGAACAAAGTCAACTCCCCCTAAGCCAAGGTCTCATGCTGCCAGTTAAGATGGTTGACCCTGCTCTCTTGCTCTGCTGAAAACATTTAAACATTGAGACTGGGGCTTGAGAGAAAGAGAGAGCTCTGTGGTGAGGAGCAGTGACTGCTCTTCCAGAGGATCCCAGTTCAGCGCCTGACGCTGATATCAGACAGCTCACAATCCCTGCAACTCCAGTGCCAGACACTTAGGTTCCCTCTTAGGACCTTTATGACATGCACCATGCATTCACACAGACACAGACACATACATTTAAATAATAAAAATAGATCTTTTTTTAAAAATGTAGATTAGATTAAGGGTTTTGTTTTTTGTTTTTTGTTTTTTGTTTTCCTTTTATTTTCTTTTATTGTGACACTCATGTAGCGCAACCTGGCCTTGGATTCTGTGTTTGAGCTGTCAGTGACCGAGACCAGGAGGGCAAGAAGACAAGGAGCTGAGTGTGGTGGCTTACACCTCTAACCCCAGCAGTTGTTCAGGATGACACAGAGGATCATCAAGAGTTCAGCGTTGCGCCGGAGAGGTGGCTCAGCAGTTAAGAGCACTAACTTCTCTTCCACATGGCGGCTCACAACCATCTGTAATGGGATCCCATGTCCTCTTCTGGTGTGTCTAAAGACAGTGATGTAGTCATATTAAATAAAATAAAATAAGTAAATAACCCTTAAAAAAAAAAAGAGTTCGGCGTCAACCTGAGCAAAAGAGGAGGAGGAGGAAGAGGAGGGAAGGAGAAGAATGGGGCTTGGTCTGGGGTCGGATGGGAGGTGGCATAAGGCCCTGGACCTGGGGAAGTTGAGGATTTTGATTCTGAGGGAGCATGATTTCTGGGAAAGGTAGCCTTGCTCCTGTTCTGGCCTTCAAGGCTTGGCAGAGGAAGGAAGGAGCACTCCCTGACTTTCTGGGCAAACTGATTCAGGCAAATGCCAATGAGTATCCCTAGAAAACTCATGGACCAGTTTTCTCCTATTGCTGGGACAAGTTCCTGTTACCTTGTTAAACAATAGGATTCTATTCTCCTACTGGCCAGGCATGGTGGCAAGCACACCTTTAATCCCAGCACGGGAGGGGTGAGCGGTGGGTGCTGGGAGGTTGGAGTGGGCAGAGGCAGGTGGATATCTGTCCAGCTAGCAAGTTCCAGGACACGAGGTACATAATAGAGAGACTCTATCTCAAAACCAAAACCAAAACAAAAGCAAATGTATTCCATAGTCTCAGAGGCCGGAATCCACAATGACATGTAAGCAGGGTGGATCCTTCTGCAGGCTCCAAAGAGAAGCAGCTTCTTCCATTCCTCCAGGCTCTAGAAGGACACTTTTGGTGTTAGGGAATTCTCAGATAACCCAGGATAAGCTCCTCATGTTGAGAGTCTTACTTTATACCTGCAGAGACCTTTTTCCCAACTGGAGACCTTTTTGCTATATAAAGTAGCATTTTCTGGCTCTGGGGATCAGTGTGCATCCATCTTTGGGGGAGGGTATTTGCTGGTCTATTACAGATTTCCCTCCTGAAGACAACATCCCACCCATCTCTGGTCCTTGCCATCCATCCATAGGTGTGAGCACGTGTATGTAAGATCTTATATCACAGTTTTGAGGCCTGTTATAGTTTGAATATGAAGCACATCAAAGAACACTTTAGCTGCTACTGCTATTTTGGGAGGCACCTAATTGGAGGCAGTGAGTCACTGGAGATGCGTCTTTGCAAGTATATGTCGCCCTGGGCTCCGTTTTCTATCGCTCCCTCTCCCTTCCCCTCCCCTTCTCTCTCCCCTTCCTTCTCCCTCCCCCTCCCCCTTCCTTTTCCTCCTCCTCCCCTGCCCCTCCTCCTCTCCTTCCCCTCTCTTTTTCTCTCCTCTGTCTCTCCCCCTCCCTCTCCCTCCCCACCCCTCTCTCTTCCTCTGTCTCTCCCTCTCCTTCTCCCTCCCCCTCTCTTTCTCTCTCCCTCTCCTCTCCTCTGTCTCTCCCCCTCTTCTCTCCCCTCCCCCCCCTCCATCTCTGCTTCCTGAGGACCATGAGCTGAAGAGCTCTACTCCACTGTGCTCTTCCAACCTGATACTCTGCTTCACCACAGGCTCAGAAATGCAGCCAGATGACCACACCTGAAGCTCTGAAAGCCTGAACCCAGATAAACAGTCCTCCCGTTAAGCTGCTTCTCAGCCTGGAAGACGTCCAGGTGGATGGCTGCATTTGTTCGTTTATTTGTCTGTAGCCCAGGTTGGCCTTAGAATCCTCCTATCCTATCCCATCATCTCTGGAGGGCTTTTTTTTCCCTCAAGTTCAAGGCTTTGGAGTCTTGGAACATCACATATGGCTCAGAGTACCAATTTGAATGCATCGATAATAAACTTAGTCATTAGTAATGCAGTTGTGTCACATTAAGGACAAAAATCAATAAAGCACTGCTCCTGTGTCATTTGACCAGAGTAAGCATAGTTTTTAATTCTTTACTTTATTCTGTCTTCTGGCACGCCTGCTATGGTATGACTCTGACTTTGTGCCTGCCTAAATGCTGTTTTGTGACTCTGTCCCTGTAATTCTGTCTGCATCTAAGTGTCTGTCCCTAACAAAGAACTCGGCTCTCTTTTTCAAGCAGCACAGAAAGCATCCCATGTAAAAGGAATGGGGGATATTTTATAGGTATCTTCAACAGAGTTTTATAAGGAATGAAGTTGCTGACTCCAAATGACCCCAACTGACCCAGATAATAAACAACAAATAAACAAACACTATCAAGTATAGCCAATGCACTTAGCATTCACAGTGGGCATATGTTTTACAAGATTGCTTTCAACCTTCATTTCTGTGTTTAGCAAAGAATTATCATATCACACATAAAAACACACATTCATTACTCTTGGGTTAGGGGCATGGAAGATGTGTCTTTGCTGGTATTTCTTACCCACAAAACTTACAGTTACAGTTATGCATTAGCCTAAGCAGTAGAAAATAATTGGTTGCATGGGAAATCCAAGACAAATAAGGTTGATCAAGGCATTGTTCTCTAAAATGCGGGCTAAGCAGACAGGCTTAGTACATTGTAGCAAGTAAGTAAGCCTCAATAACTTCAAAGTGTATTATTAATTCAGCTGTGAGGTCTAGCAAAAATCCCACTCTTTTAGAAGGTAAGGGATATATTTTTTAAATCATACTTAATGCATTGCTGTAACTAAGCCCTAGGCTGATGATAGACACAGAGGACCCCTCCAAAGCCTCACAGATACAGAGGACCCCGCCAAAGCCCCACAGACACAGAGGACCCCACCAAAGCCTCACAGACACAGAGGACCCCGCCAAAGCCTCACAGACACAGAGGACCCTGCCAAAGTCTCACAGACACAGAGGACCCCGCCAAAGCCTCACAGACACAGAGGACCCCGCCAAAGCCTCACAGACTCTGATTCCACAAATAGAGCCACTTGTCTATTCTGGATCAAGTCTCAAAGCTGGAATAAAGTAAATCTCTTTTCCTTTGGTTTTCTAAGACAGGGTTTCTCTGTGTAGCCCTGGCTGTCCTAAAGCCCACTCTGTAGACCAGGATGGCCTCAAATTCACGGAGATCTGCCTGCCTCTGCCTCCCGAGTGCTGAGATTAAAGGTGTGTGCTACCATTACCTTCTGGGCGTAGGATCATAAAGAAACACATCTTACAGAGATCGGAGTGATGAAGGCTAGCCTTGTGCCCTGATTCAGGAGCCTTGCAATCTCTGGTGTCCCCTAGTGGGGTTGAGTTGCCAGCTCTCATAGTATCTGCCTGCCTGTCTGGCACAAACAGAGTTTACAGAGCTGGTCAGGATAGAATGGGGAAATGGTATGCTTTGTTCTGTCTTTCTGGCTCATTAGGCCCCTCCTGGCCCCCAGATGGTTCAGCTGGAACAGAAATCCAGCTGAAACCACCCATGGGGGACAAAGAAAGCAGCTCCAGACCCTTAACCCACCCTAGACCTGGTGTACATATGGGTGGGTGGCAATGAGGGTCTTCCTCCAAAGAAGAGGGCCAGAGCACTGAGTACTGCCTCTGGTATGTCAAACTCTTGATCCAGTGTCCCCGGCTGACAGGGTTTCAAAGTGAGCCTCCTAGGCTCACCTGCCGTGTGGCCCTTAAGGACAGGCATGTCAGCAGTGGCCACAGGCCAAGCAGTCTTCCCTCCCATTTTCTCTTCAAAGGCTCGCTGCTAGGGAAACTATCAATATTGGCTTTGGGCTATAATTCAGTAGATTCAGAAAGCTGACCCAATCACTGACAGTCACTGTAAAACTGTAGCAACCTCATGGTGTACACGGCTATGTCATGTCTACCGAGATGGAGGCAAAGGGCTGCAGTAGGGGAGCAAGCGGCTGCCTCAGCATCAGAATCAAGGGACCTATGTGGGGATGGAGGTGCCACTCCTTCTTTTCAGGGTCTCCAGGACATCTCCAAGCCCACACTGGGCTGGATCTACCACCGGCGTATTTATAGCTGGGCTCCTCCTCCAGCACATCTCTAACTCTTAGGAGGATGGCCAGGAGACAGGGCAGGATATAGACCAGCTGACAGATGGGCCCATTTAGTAAGGACCAGCAAGTCACAAAGGCTTCCCAAGGAAGGTACTTGTGCTGGGCCAAGTAGGACAGGTGGCATTGAAGGGGAAAGGTTGACAAAGACAAACAATAATGTTTTGGGGGCCGGGATATAGCTTAGTTGGTAAAGTACCTATGTAACATGCATGAAGCCCTGACATCAACCCCAGCATGTCTGTAATCTCAGCATTGGGAGGTGGAGGGAAGAGGACCAGGAGTTTGAAGCTAGCCTGGGCTATATGAGATCCTGCCTCTCAACCAAATAAGCAAATAAAACAGACCATCGTGGCCGTTTGAGAGAAGTGGAGTTTAAAGGAGTGTGCTCAGGTTATCACACCACAGACACCCGTCAGACAGGTGACAGGAAGTCAAGGCACAAGCTGAAACTCACCCAACGGTTTGCCGCTTGTGAGTAAGGGGCTGCAATGTCAGGATGCAGCTGTAGAGGTCCAGAAGAAAGGTCTCAGTGGTCTGGTTCATGCCCTAGTCTCTGCATCCCTCCACAATCAGGGGATGCTCTAGGGAGCCAGGCCTCCGGATCCTTATGCAAGCTGACTATAAAGAGCTGCCTTTCTGCTCCCCCTTCCTGAGGACTGGGAATCCCTCCATAAGTCATCAGGGGAACCCTTGTGAAGGGTTAAAAGACAGGACACATGAGGCTGGAGAGATAGCCCAGTGGTTAGGAGCACTGGCTGCTCTTGCAGAGGACTCAAGTTGAGTCCTAGCACCCACATGGCAACTTACAACAGTCAACAGTCTATAACTTCAGGGAATCTGACATCTCTTTGCCTCCATGGGCACTCCACATGCACACGTGTGTGTAAGTGTGTGTGTGTGTGTGTGCCCGCTTGTGTGTGTCAGTGTGTAGCAGTAGTTAATTAATCTACTCTACTTGCCCAGTGGTGGCAGTGCAAGTTCCTTGATATTGCCCCTATATTGTGGATTCTCAAATGAAAGACACACACACACACCCTTATGCTTAATATGCCTTAAACACCTCAATGGTTGGGCACTTCCAAACCTTACTGCAGCCAGTACGCACTCCCCTCTGATACTCCTGAATTATTACCTACTAAACCTATACTCCGTCCTGGCTGCCCCAGACCCAGGCCTGCAGCCCTCCTGGACCACGATCTCCATCTCTTACATGTTGGCTGTCTCTCCGTCTTCTACTTCTCACACCTGATCTTTCCACGGCATGGTGGTTCTGCCTTTCTCTTTCTCCTGTATCTCTTGCCTGGGAATCCTAAAAGTCTCTTCTCTGTCTCCCTGCCCAGTCATTGGCTGCTAGTAACTTTATTTACCAATCAAAGCCAACTGGGGGCAGGGACCTTTAGCATCCTACGTGCAGATGTGTGAATTCCCGTGTAATTTTGAGAACCCAATTAGCATAGTATAAACAATAAAGAAAATCCACATACATGTGTATGCATTTATTCATATATATGCAGAGAAGACACTTGTGCATAAGATAAATAAATGAAGTAAGTTTCTTCGAGAAGCATGGGAAGACGGTTTTTGGTAACCGTCATCTTAGCGTCTGGTGTCCGTGTCTAGGGTAGTCACATCTGGTATCTCAGGCTAGCAGGACCTTGCTGCCTCACCCTGGGCTGCACTCCTAATTTCTGAGCCGCAAGCTTTACTGTTACGTGAAATGATTCTGTGAGCTAGCCCCAAAATATCACCAGATTCTTTTCCTGCTTAAACCTGCTGTAAGCAAGACTGTAATCAAGATACACAGGAAGAAGCACGTAACATGTATCACGGAAGTGTCCGCTGTTGACATCTGAGGCTCCAGGCTGAAAAGTCAGAGATGCTCCCTACCCCATCTGATGGCTGCAGACAGCCATGGCGCTTGGACTTTTGGGTGTGTGCAGCCCCCAAGTAATCTTAGAATGGAAGATGTTTCCTCAGTGGTGTCTCACGCACGCACGCACGCACGCACGCACACACCCTCTGTTCCACACCCCAGCAGAAGACAGAAAGCTTGGAAGGAACAGCAGCAGGAAGGGTGTCGTGAGGTCACTCCATGTCCCGGCCATTGCTATTATTGATAAATAGGATGTGGTAGCCTTTTAGGTCCACAGCAAGCTCCAGAACACATTTTTCTATCTGTCCTCAAATCTAGGAGAGGGAATAATGTGCCACTGTCTGACAGAGGTTGAATGGTTTGCCAAGGCCTCCCAGGGCAGAGCACAGTAGAGTGGGGAAAGAGCTGAGGCCTGCAGCCTTTGGCTTTGGGTTGTCCTGAGCAGCCTACATGCAGGCCAGGCGTGGGGGCAGACCTGTCATTCCCATCACCTTTAATAGGAATGTAACAATCACGTTAGTGCTCCGCTGCATTGCTGACATCCTGCCAAGGTGAATGCCACATTTCCACCTGCATGACACCTACTTCTTAAAATGACCTTTGCAGGAAACCATTCAGTCCAGGGCCAGGAGGTCTGTGGCATCTGAAGATGAACCCAGCAATGCTACTTGTAGCGTGTCTTGTAGACTTATTTCCTTGCCTGTGTGACAGGTGTGCACACAACGTTAGCCTTGGCAACCTCATTTGCCGTAATCCAAAACAGCCTGTATGTCTTGGAATTGGGCAATTCTCGTAGATCAATGGAGCATCCGCTGGAGCAGGCTCTCTACCACTGAGGCAGAAGGATCCCCCAAACACAGTTCAAGGTGGAAACAGCAGACTACAAACCCCGGCAGAGTGGCTTCCAGTTATGTGTGTATGCACAAGTACATGTGTGCCTCTGAGAACACGCAGGCTGCAGGCTGACATACCATCCCATCAGTGGCTCTAGGGGAGGTAAACTGAGTGTTTGGGAGACCAGGTGGAGGAGAAATTTCCATGAAATATCATTTGTTCCTTCCAAATGAGGCTGTCGTCTCTAGTCAAAAATGCCTACAATAGTCCTGCAGATTTCTTTTTGTTTTGCATTTGATTTACCGTAGGTACTGGGAATAAAATAGAAGCTGTCAAGCATGCAGAGCCTGTGCCCTACCCAGCCCCTTGACGTACTTTAATAAACTGAGCCAAAATGAAAAGATTTTAGAAGGTCAGGTTTCAGCCACTAGTAAGGACAGTTGGGGAACTGGAGGCTTTCTCCAGTCTACAGGTGCTGGCTTTGTATATGGACCAGATGACTAAGAGGAAGAGGGGCTGGGGTACAGCTCAGCTGTACAGCATTTACTTTATAAGCAGGAGACTGTGGGTTCATTTCCCACCATCCTAAAAAACAAACACATGAACACTGTAGAGATAAAAAGGGAGGGTCTCTGCCAGGGGTCAGGGGTCAGGGGCCAGGGAGCTTTCACAGTCTCTATTCTTAGGTGGGTCTGAATCACCTCTGGGGCACACAGCTGATCACCTTGCTGCCACAAAGGCAGAAGGGCCCAAGGGGAGCCCGGCTGTCAGAGCTATGCAGCTTCTTATCCCCTGTTGCATAGCACAGCTTGACAGGGCTGCTGACCCTCAGCCTGCAGATCATCAGAAGACCCCTTATGAGAAGAACAGCTCTCCTGGTAAGCGTTTCTTATCCTGTGAGTTGCAATCCTTCGGGAGTCAAAGGACCCTTCACAGGGGTCACACAACAGATACCCTGCATATCAGATCATAATAGTGGCAAATTTACAGTTATGAAGTAGCAATGAAAATAATTTTATGGTTGGGGTCACCACGACATGACTTGCTGCATGAAAGGTTTGCAGCTTTAGGAAGGATCACTCTCTGAGGGTTAAACTGCATTTACAGGTAATGTCCTGCCCTCCCAAGCTTGGCTTTAAAGGTGTACACACGTTAGCTGTGGGTCAAGAGGTAAGCCACCTAATAGCAGCTTATTGGCAGGTTCCCAAAAACACTCAGGACAAATGGCTAAGAGTGGTGTCTACTTAACATCCCAGGCTTTCAGGCTCGATCTGCTCTCATCAGTACCCGTTACAGAGTCCTGGCTCCTCTCAGCACCCCACCCCACCCTCCACTCCCTATCCCTACCCTCTGCCCTAAACTCCTCCAGTCCCTTCCCCTCCCCACCCTCCCCTCCCCTTCCGCCCACCCTTCCCTTCTCTCCCCTTCCCCCAGCTTCTCCTTTTTACATAAACCTGCCATTTTGGCCATGCTTTTTTGGTTATCTCCCGCTCTTGGCTGTCTGTGCTCTCTTGGTCCTTCTCCCTCACAGCTATAGTAAGCACCTCTCTGCCCCCATACCTAGAGTGGCCATGCCCTCATTTTCATTCACTTATCAGACCTTTCTCCCACAAGAAAGAGCTGCAGGTGGCATGGCAGGCCTCTGCCAAGGGTGAGTTTCGGTCTTCTCAAAGGCTACATCACCAGGAACCTCAGGATGTGATCTTATTTAGAATCAAGAACTCTGTAGATGTAATTACATAAGACTGTTGTGATGAACACATCCTGGATTAGGTTGTGCCCTAAATCCAATGAGAATGTCCCCAGAAGGGACAGGAAAGAGACAATCACAGGAAGAAAAAGCTGCCTGAGGATGGGGAGCTGGAGTCACCTGTCTGCAAGCCAAGGAGCAGCAGTGAGTGCTGGAGCCAGCACAGAGCCTTCCTCAGAGCCTCCAGAAAGAACAACCCTGAGACCTCTGGATTGTGGATCTCTGACCCCAGAAGTGAAGCAACAGTGGAAGGGGGGACCTGGCTTCTGAAGAGGACACAGAACTTTCCCGAGTTAATTAAAGGCTAGGCCTGCTGCTGTGTGACCCAGGAAGGAAGCTAGAGTGGCCCTGTTTGCTTGAAGAAAAGTGTCCAGGGCAGGCTAGGCCACTCCAGGTCCTGGGAGCAAGAGCACTGTCTGCAGTTGGTGTGTCTCTAATGGGGAAGGTGTGGCTGTCCTGTCGCTAGGAAACAGACAGCAGGGCCTGCAGGCTCTCAGCCTGGAGCGAAGGCAGATGGTGACAAGATTAAATAGTGCCTTTCATTTCAACATAGGAAATGTTTTCAATTCTCCTTTCTTCATGTCTCTAAAAAAAGGCAAGTGGCGGAAGCACCCCACTGGAAATGTATTAACAAAAGCCCAGGCAGCCCCGAAAAAGCAGACTCTTTTCTTTTCAAGTATTTTTCCAGCCAACCGGCAGTCACTTTGAGGATGGGGGCCCTTGTTTTACACCAGGACTGCCATCTATCTCCTGAGTTTCATTCAGTCCTGTCCATCATCGGGGAGGCATTGCTCCCTCCATTCCACAGATGAGATGGACAGGAACAAGTCCCCTCATCCTTGAGGATGCAGATGCTACATATGTCACAGATAGTACATATGTTGTGATCTTTTAAATACATACCCATGATAAAGTTTAATGTTTAAGTTAGGCAAGGAAGCTAGAATGTCAGCACCCTGAAAGTTGAGCAAAGAGGGTTACAGTGAATTCAAAGACATCTTAGACTACATAGCAAGACCCTCTCTCAAAAATCAAAACACTAAATATATAAATAATAATAATTCATCATGGACTGCTGGCCGCTAATGAACTAGGGTTATTATAACAATGTGGTTGAGAGCAGACTGCACCCGCCCTACATTACTCCATCAAGGTCTTCAGGCTGTGCTTTGCTCTGAGAGACTCCATTTTGAAGAAGGTTGACTCTACCTTGGTGGACATGTGGCATCACCTCTGTTGTGACACAGACTGATGGATGTATCCCTGAGTGTGGAACTGGGAACGTAGCAGCACCTGAGTGTATTAAAGTCACACACTGGACACACGGCTTAGGGAGTCCAGGGCTCCTTCACCTGGAGAGGAACTCTGCCTTACAACAGCCTGTCGTGTGACCATCCTCTGTGTATCAGGGGACTAACCAGTAGAGAACTCACCTCCTTCCAGGAACTTCAGCTCAGCTCAGTCCCCACTGTTGCTGCAGCCTGTCTCTTCTGCATAGGAATGCATAGGTCTGCAGCTCCACCTCCACCTGTGAGCCAGCAGCAGCCAGGCTCTACAGTAGCACCCCTAGCCCCTCCTCCACCCCACCCCCACCCCCCATAGCCTGATCTATCCCAGATAGCATGATCTATCCTGGATAGCCTGATCTATCCTGGATAACCTGCTCTATCCCGGATAGCCTGCTCTATCCCTGGTGGCCTGCTCCACCTTTGTGCCTTGCACCTCACATCTCCATTCCTTTCAGCTTCCCAGTTTTGGTTTCTCAGAAGTCTTCATCCTAACTTCTTACAGGTATTCTATAAACATATGTATGGCTGTTTCCAGAAATGTACTCCCACTTCTACTGCCACCCGCCCCCGCCCTGCACTGTACGTGCTGTGTGATCTGAGGTCACTGTTAGTGATTAAGAGTGAAAGAATGGGTGTTTGCCTCACTCTGAAAGGCAGGGCAGTTCGACTACCTGACAGATCGCTGCCAATGAAGCTACTGGATTTTCTGACAAGGTAGAAAGATAAATGGTATTCATGTTTCTGGCGTAGTGCACCCACAACGAATACACTGTAAACAGGATGCTAGATGAACGTAACCTCTCCTCATGGTCTCTCAAAATAGCTCATTGTATTATACGTGCCCTCTCTGTTCTAATCATCCCTTGGCCTGGTGCGGCCACACTGTGTGCACTACTCACCCACTTTCCTTTAGCCACCACTTGTCAGATCAGCTGTTATAGTTCAGAGCTTGTGTTCAAGTAAAAAGATGACATATGACTTAAAGCTCATGATTTACTTATTTCTGGAATTTTTCATCTATTTTCCGACTATGATTGGCAATAGTTAAATGAAACCTTGGGTGACTGGAATTAAATTCAGACCCAACAGTGCTCCCCTTTGTTGTATGCCTCCGAGTGATACTGTTCCTGGAAGTACATGGGAATGATAAGGCCTTTTGCATCCAGAATCACATTATCATCAACTTGACTTAGTCCCTCTGGGCTGTTATAATTGTTATGAACTAGATGGTTCATAAACAATGGGAATTCGTCTCTCACGAGAAAAATCCTGGATGCTGGGTGTCAGGTCCAAAGAGAACTCCACTTCTCCAAATTCCAAAAGACAGAGGGACAAACGCCTGTTAGAATATCACGTGCATCCCAGCTCTGATCCTCCTCCCCAAACTCCCCCAGCTCATGGGCACCCCTCCCTAGCTCCTCATCCTCCATATGACCCGGCTATGCTCTCTCTGCCTCCCTCCTCCCCACCTCTCTGCTCTCCGTGTTCCTCCCTCACTCTGCTCACGCTTCTCTCCCGGCCAGGACCAGCCTGTCAGCCATATTCAGTCTACTACTTCCTCGCTCTGTTCTGCATTCTTCCGGATGCCTCTGGCTGCTCTCTACCTATGTCTACAATAAAAACCTCCCCCTTAATCCTACCATGGAATGGTCATGCCATCAGTTTATACTGGGTAGTTCAATATCAACCGTGAACAACCCTGGTGTTTGGGGAGGGCCTGGCGTGGTTCAGAGAGAGCTAACGTTTTTTACTGGAAGTAGTTGAGGGAGCCAGCCCTCAGAGGTTTGTAATATCGCCAGTCCTATCCAGGAGGGGGCAGCCTCCCAAAGGTCTTCTAACATCTCACACTGGGGATTAGGTTTCAACATGAGAATTTGTGTGGAGGTTCCTGGCATTGGAAAGGCAGAGGCAGGAGGATGACCACAAGTTTGAGGCCAGTGTGGTCTGCACAGAGAGGTCCAGGTCTGTCAGAGATAGATAATCAGACCCTGTTTCAAAAATCAAAATGACAACAAACAAACAAACAAACAAATGAACAAATAATTACTAGGGACACAAAGCAGCTCTCACTCTGTGCATGACATAACAGGTCTGTGCAGCTTCAGCTCAGCAAAGAGGAAACAGCTTTGTTTTCCTTGCAAATTAGCTTGAGGCAAAGAACTAAGTAGATCTGGGAAGACTGAACAGATGTCAGGGTTAAGATACTAAAAGCTCAGAATCAGGTGGGTGGGAGCGTCTTTCTTGAACAGGTTGTTACATATAACTGTGGGCTCCCTCTGACCTGCCTTCCAGGTGGATACCCCAAGTGGATAGCCTTAGCTGGCCAGAGCAATGCTATTCCTGCCTCCTCTCAGGACTCTTGTGTGCTTGCAGTACAGTGAAGAACAAGGAATAGACTTGAAGTCATTAAGGTTCCTGGAGCCACGTACCCAGAGTAAAAATGAATAAATGTAGGGTTGGGAAGGTTCAGGAAGGGCGGTGAAGTGATGCATTAAGCTTTTGCCACACCAGATGAAGAGCCTGGATGGTGAGGACCTGGGCAACGTCCACAAACGAAGCCTCCTTAGCCGCAGCTCCCTTTGTCCTAACACAAACACAGCTCTCCGAGAGAACGGTTCCTTTAACAGGATTACCGCGCATGTGTACAGCTCTTCTTCATAAGTGGTTTCAGAGCCAGAGTATCACTTGATGCTCGGCTCCTTCTGGGAGGAGATGGAACAGGTGCTCCTGGGCCATGTGTGCAAGGACTCTCTTAGTCAGGGTTTTACCGCTGTGAACAGAAACCATGACCAAGCCAAGTCTTATACAGGCGAAATTTAATTGGTGCTGGCTTACAGGTTCAGAGGTTCAGTCCATTATCTTCAAGGCAGGAAGCATGGCAGCATCCAGGCAGATGTGGGGCTGGAGGAGCTGAGAGTTTCACTTCTGTTCCAAAGGCAGCTAGCAGAAGACTAATTTTCAGGCAACTAGACAAGGGTCTTAAGGCCACACCCACTCCAACAGGGCCACACCTCCTAACAGTGCCACTCCCTGGGCCGAGAATATACAAAGCACCACAGAGACATCGAGATGTATCCCCTCCTAGTCCAGCCTTTGGGGCAGTGTCAACTCTCCCCCCATCTCCTTTCCCAGTCAGTATTTTAACTTGGCCCCTGTCTCTGCTTTCTGTGTCTCCCATTCAGAGTGTCCTTCACGCCACCCTTTGATTCAGCTTTCTAACGCTGTGCTTGCGGTGGTTTCTAAACATCTTGTCAAATGTCAGTAACTGACTTGTAAACTCCCCGTGATATAGGTCACCATAGGCACCTAGAGACCCACCCCGGTGCTAGCTCTCTGCCTGCTCAGGCTGACCACAGGCACCTAGAGACCCGCCCCGGTGCTAGCTCTCTGCCTGCTCAGGCTGACCACAGGAACCTAGAGACCCGCCCTGGTGCTAGCTCTCTGCCTGCTCAGGCTGCACAGGCCTGCTCTCCTCCGTCTGTGGACTGTCTGCTAGTTCATAGTTACTCTTTTTTTCTTTACTTTAAATTCTCTCTGTGTGTGTGTCTCTTTCTGTGTCTCTCTGCCTCTGTCTCTGTCTCTCTGTCTCTCTGTCTCTGTCTGTGTGTGTGTATACATGCAGGTGCTCACAAAGGCCAGAACAGGGCATCAGATCTCCTCATTACAAGTTGGAATTACAAGTGATTGTAAGCCACCTAACACGGGTGCCTTGAACCACACTCTGGTCCTCTGTAAGAGTAGCAAACGCTTTTTTTTTTTTTTAAATTATTTGTATTTTGTGTGTATGGGTGTTTTGCGTATACATGTGTCTGTGCACCATAGGCATGCAGTTCTAGTGAAAGCCAGAAGAGGGCACTGGATCTTCTAGAACAAGAGAAACAGACTGTTGTAAGCCCCCATGTGGGTGCTGGGAGTCCATCTTGGGTTCTCTGGAAGAACAGCAAGTGCTGCTAGCCATTGAGCACCTCTTCAGCTCCCTAAATATTCTTCAGGATCCAGAGAAAGGACTTCTTTCATGAAACTAATCCTATTTCTCCCAGAGACTATACTGAATTCACACCAGCACTTGTTAGCCAGCCTCAAGGATGGCCTCCAGTGACCCTCATGATCCTCATGCCCTGGTGTAGTCTACCTCAGTGAGTGGAACTGACCCAGGTAGCCATTAGAATCCAGAAGAACTGACATGCTATGAGTTCCAAGGCTGGGTCCTTGCTATCTTGCGCTTTCTTGGCTCTCCTGCTCTACAGAGTTTTAGGCAGCAGGTTGAGAAGCTACTTCTACAGCCTGTGGAAACATTTGCTCAACTATGATCCAACTACCGAGCAGCTACAAGCACAATGGCAGCCATTTTGGCAGCCATTTTGGAACTGGCTCTTCCCACCTTAAATCAAGGCTTCAAATGACTCCAGCCTTGGCTATCACCTAGATACAACTTCACAAGACACCTGGAACCAGACCAGCTAGCAAGGACTGAGGTGGGGTAGAGCACCTGCCTAGCATGTGCTAGGCCCTGGGTTTGATTCCTACCATGGGACAAGACAGGAAAGAAAGGGAAGAAAGTAAATGATTGAGCTGATCACCTAGCAAAACTCTTCCAAGCATCTTACCTGCAGAAACAGAGCGAGATGGTAAGAGCTTCCTGGTTTGTTAGCTGATAGTACTTAACCAATGCAACTGCCCTGCCCTCAGAGCATCTTCTCATCTGTCACAATTAGCTTCTATGACTCCTGATGGAAGATAGACACTGCAAACATGCAGAAGGCAGACACACTGGCCTGTGCATTCCTTCTACACACACTTATGGAGTGCTTGGCTCTTGACAAAGGAGTAAATAAGAAGCTTATGATGTCTTAAACATACATACACATCCATGCACCCACGCACACACATGCACACATACTCATGCACACACATCAATATACTTACACATTTACACACCCATGCATGCACATATATATGTACACACAGGCATGCATGCATGCATGCACATATCTGCACACAAGCATGTACACATACTTACACACGCACATGTTCACACACACTGCACATGCATGTGTGTGCACACGCGCGCACACACACACACACACACCTCTATAAAATTGCCATGTAAGTTGCATGAATAAAAAATGAAGGCTAAAGAAAAGAGGGGCTGTATCTATATCAGGGTGAAGGCTGGTCAAAGCAGGCTTCTCCCTGGAAGTGACATTTTAGAGCAGCCTTCAATGAATAGCAATCACCAGCTGACAGGAAAGGGACCAAGGGAAAGCACCCTGGGCATGTGCACACGACAGGCCCACAGACTTTAGTAGTAACTGAAGTGAACTGGGTGTCACTGGCATAGGGCGTGCGGTGGGGTCTCAGGATCACAGCCCCAATAGTTCTGTGAATTGTGCTTGGTAGTTGGATTTTAGTCTTGTTTTTAACAAAACTTTTAATTATTATTACTGTTGTTGTTGTATATGGTATATGATGCTTTATGATATGACGTTGGCTCTCGACCTCTCCCTTTAGATGGGATCTGGGAAGACGCGGACAGAAGAACACTTGCTTGTAAGCCCCTTTATCCTCTGAGCCATCTTGCTGGCCTCTGAAAACTTTTCTGTTTTTAGCTTTTCAAGAACAAATTACCCATCTTCTTCATATAAATAGAGCAATGTACACATTAAAATGTTATGGGCGTTTAATATTCGCTAGTTTCAAGTTAGAATTTTTTGTCTCTGAAAGCCAATGCATTTTTAACTCTGGTTTCAAATACTTTCCACAGGCCCAAGGCATTGCCCTAAAGAGGTACGGTGCCAACGGAGGCAGCTTTTCCACAGCCATCTGGGGCAGTGAGGGAGGTGTCGGAGTTGGCATGTGGCACCTCCAGCATGCCACACAAGCCCTTGGGGGTCATCCTGGCACGCTGTGGTGTGGAGTGGTGGTGCTGGGCTCAGCAGCTGATGTCCACCTGCCACCTGGTACTAAATATAGCACAGGCACAGAGTCTTCTCTGCAGGCAACCCCAGAGTTGGCTTAATTGGCTAGAATTGCCACAGAGGGGGGCTGTTAAGAAGAACTGAAAATGGGCATCTCCCCACAATCCTAGGATGCTGAGGCGAATAGTTAAACAATGGCTTTTTCCTGTCAGGCAGCAAAACACCGCTAGTCTCAATCACTGATAGAGCCTCTGTTGCTTTGCATGTTGATGTCAGGCCAGGCACAGCTGCCTAGAACTATTCACTTTTCCCAGTGAGCCTGTCACACAGGAAATTTCTTGGAGGGTTCTGTTCCTTCAGGTAATAGACTAAATTTTTGCATTCACCCAGTGGCACATGGAATGACACAGGAATGCTAGTGTCCTAACTCCAGCATGCATGCATTTGGTAGTGGCCCTTTAAGGACATGGTTATGGTTGAAGAGGTTGAGGTCGGAAGGGTGTAGCCGGGACCCATAGGATGTGTTCTTAGAGGAAGAGATCAGCAAGCTGGCTTCATCTCCTTTAGCACGATGGTGGCAGAAAGGCCAGGGCAGTTTGTAAGCTAGAAGAAGAAGCCTCAGAATGAAATCCGTTCCACAAGCATTTTAGTTCTGGACTTCCGTCCCCCAGAGCTATGAGACATAAATGTTAAGTCATCAAGTGGGGGCTGGGAAGCTGGCTCAGTGGGTAAGGGTGATTGCGGCACAAGCATGAGGATCTGAGTTCAGATCCCCAGCACCCATGTGAAGAGCTTAGTGCTAGTGCGATGCCTGTAATCCCAACTCTGGGATAAGTGAAACAGAGACAAGCAAACCACTGGGACTTGCTAGTCAGCCAGCCTAACCAAATAATGTCAAGCTCCAGGCTTACTGAGAGACCCTGCCTCAAAAATACAGGGCAGAAAGCAATATAGCAGGATACCTGACATCCCACAGGCCTTTGCCTGTGTGCACGGGTGAGCTCCCACACACACACCCATGCACACACACACACACACACACATACACACACACACACACAGTACTGAGTATTTGGTACTTTTTAGAGTACCAAGAGCTTACATAGCACCTTGCATCTGAAGTCTGAACCTGCATCACAGAGTCCAGGCCTACACAGCAAGAGGAAGCATTATAACCTGACCTGTGAGCTGCTCCTCAGCACCTCTAAGAAGTAAGTGTTGGGCCTTGTAAGGGAAGAATGGCTGAGCTAGAGAGAGGCCTTTGGCTCTTCCGAGAGGGGTCTACAGGAAGAGAGAACACTGTGACATGAATGCTAGCTGACTTTCAGCCAGGAAAAGAATTTTAGGGGAATCTGGTCCAGTGCTCTGAATTAGGTCATCCTAATTGTGCATGAATGGAGGCTGATGTGTGGTCATGATTTGTTCCAAATGAAGGATAGTGGTGTTGAACCTCTCATGCGCCTTATCACACACGTGGTAGCATACAGGTCTCTCCCCCCTTCATCGCATGCCCTTGAGCGGCTTAATCTTAACTACCAACTCTAATCAGTTGATAATGACTATTTGGAATGCTGTGCCAAGAATGTTTCCCAAGATCTCCTCGGGGATCAGTGAAAGATAGAATCCTGGTGGATTAGTAATGTCTGCTGGGGACAAACATGGGGAGGGAGAGACAACCACAGATTTGATAATTTAGTAAGAAATGATTCCGTGTATTGCTAACATTCACATATTTATTATGCACTGTCATCTATTGTTTAACTAACATTTCCTGACTTAACTAATCATAAAGGGGAAACTGGGAAAGGGGGACAAGAAGAAGTAGAAGGATCAGCCTCCCCGATGATAGCAGCCTCCCCGATGATAGCACCAGAGTCTATTGGTTCCCTGTTACGTCTGCAGGTGACCCAGATGGTAATGAGAATATAGCTGTTATTACTCATCCATAGTCATCGTCACTGATCAATACTTGGAACACGTTGATAGACACTGATACACAGTTGCAAACTACTCTTCTGAGAAGCGCTGCATGACCAGAACTGGGCATGGCTCGGTGGTAGAGCATGTCCAAAGCCTTGAGTTCCCAGAACCCCAGCCCCACTTCATCTCCAAAGGAGAAAATTAGTGTTGTGTATCAAACTAGAATTCTTTTGGAAAAACAGTCAGATTCAAGATATGGTTTAGATGACAAAGACTAAATATAGAAAAACCTGGGGCTACGTTACCCACTTAATTTTGTTTATATTTTCTTGTGCCTGAGTGCATTGTATGATAAACTTCAAAGCCTATATATATATCAAAAATTGATTTTCAATCTCCACAAAATACAATATTAAGTCACAAGAAGTATAATTACATTATAGATATTAAGTATATCATGGCTTATTCAGTAACAGCTGTTTCTTGCTTAGTGACACAGGAAATATTAGTATTTTAGTGAATGACATTTGTATTATTACGATGTCACAGCAATGAAAACAACATATTCACAATCCACTCATCCACTGCGGAGCATCGAGCACATACCCATTCTGACGCAGAGGTTGTGCATGGGGGGAAGAGTTCCTAGTGATTCAGAGACTTAGACTTAACCAGCCTTAGTCAAGATTGTTCTGGGGCTGGAGAGGTAGCTCAACAGTACAGAGTATCAGCTGCTCTTCCAGAGGACCTGGGTTCAATTCTCAGCACCCACTAGGTGATTTATAGCTATCTGTTACTCCATCTCTAAGGGCCCAACACCCTCAGAGGGCATCAAGTGCCAAACTGGTACACATAGTGGGTTGGCCCAATGCTGCTTATATTATAATGCTAATTTAGGCCCCCTAAAACTGATTCTGAGAGAGAGAGAGAGAGAGAGAGAGAGAGAGAGAGAGAGAACGAGCATGGTCGGGCAGTGGTGGTGCACGCCTTTAATCCCAGCACTTGGGAGACAGAGGCAGGTGGATCTCTGAGTTCGAGGCCAGTCTGGTCTACAGCATGAGTTCCAGGACAGCCAGGGATGCACAGAGAAACCCTGTCTCGAAAAAAACAAAAAAATAGAAAAAGAGAGAGAGAGAGAGAGAGCACGCTCTCTCTCTATCTCACTCACGCACGCGTGCTAGCTAAGTGACCCTGCCCTCAGTTAATTCTGATTGGTAAATAAAGATGCCAGCAGCCAATAGCTGGGCAGAAGGGACATATGTAGGGTTAGGTTTCCCCAGACTTGGGACCATGAGGAAGAAGAAAGTGTAAGAGAGGAGAAAGGAGAAGCCACCATGGGTTAGCCGAGCAATAAACATGTTCCTGGAGGCTACCTGATCGGAGTTAAAAGCAGCCCAGATGGAACATAGAAAATAATAAGCAGTAACTCAGAGTTACGGATAGGAAAGAAGATTCTAACAGCGTGGAGGGTAGACAGCTGCCCGGCTACTGTGCTGCTTAAGGCGCATGGTAAACGTAAAGGCTGTGTGTGCCCTTCATCTGGGGACTCAATGATCAAGACAGGGTAGTAACCCCAGGCTGGGGGTTTACTGCCACACACACACACAGAGAGAGAGAGAGGGGGGGGGAGGGGCAGAGCACATATATGCACACAATAGTAACTGTTTAAAAATTGCATCTTCTGTGGTAGTGTCAGAGGCAAATGTGGTTGCTGCTCAAGCCTTGAGCCTGATCCCTGGGCCCCGTGTAAAAGTGAAAGGAGAACCAGCTCCAGGAAGTTGTACTTTCACATGTGTGCTGTGGCGTGTGCTCCCTCCTCCTCACACATTGCTCTCACACACACACACACACACACACACGGTGATGATGATGATGATGATGATGATGGTGATGATGATGATGATGATGATGATGATGATGTAAAACTTGTCTTAAGGAATGTCCTATGTCAGAGGTGGGATTTGAACTTCAGACCATGTTGGGAATTAACCCTAGGACTATTTCATGCTAGGAAAATGTTCAACCACTTTTTAAAAAAAAATTTATTTATTTATTTATATTATATCTATGAGTACACTGTTGCTCTCTTCAGACACACCAGAAGCGGGCACTGGATCCCACTACAGATGGTTGTGAGCCACCATGTGGGTGCTGGGAATTGAACTCAGGACCTCTGGAAGAGCAGTCGGTGCTCTTAACCGCTGAGCCATCTCTCCAGCCTGCTCTACCATCTTTTTTATCCCCAGTCCTTAACAAGGCTTGTGATGGAGGTCAGTCCGAACCCATATCAGTCTGACTGTCCTGCTGGAGAGACCATGGGGACAGCTCACATGAAGAGGCAGACCTCCAGGTAGGCACAGAGAGGCCCTGCTGAGATGTTCCTACCAGATATATGAGAGAAACCTTGGTGGTTTCAGCACCGACTGTGGCTTGATCCAACCATGCGAGGGTACCACAAGCAGGACCAGCAGAAGACCCACCCAGCTTAGCCTCAAGCATCTCCAGATCCAGAAAGATCGAGCAGTGGCTGTTTGAGGCCACCATCTTTTGGGTTGCTTTGCTCTGTAGTGGACAGTGGAAAGAGATGACTCACTTGAAAGGGTAGCATCAATAAGGTCTAGGGCATGAGTGAGAGACACTGGGGAAGACGGAGGTGTCTGTGTACTTGAGGGTCTGAAAAGGGCCGACGTGGTTCAAGTACAGAGCTATGAGGAGGGTGGTGCAGGCGGATAATAGAGAGTAGCCAGGGAAAACCATGCAGGACAGTAGGTTGTGAGGGACTTGAACTTCACAAGAGTAGCAACAGACAACCCTGAAAGGTTTTAAACAGAGGTAAAGCATCTCTGACGTAAGCATCTTTGTCTCTCTGCCTCTGTCTCTCTCTGTCTCTCTGTCTCTGTCTCTCTCTGTCTCTCTCTCTGTCTCTCTGTCTCTCTGTCTCTCTCTGTCTCTGTCTCTCTCTGTCTCTCTCTCTGTCTCTCTGTCTCTCTGTCTCTCTCTGTCTCTGTCTCTCTCTGTCCCCCCCCCACCCCCCGATATGTTGTGCTTTCCCTGGCTCTTGTATGTAAGAAGAGATTCCAGGCAGACCATGGGAAGGCAAGAAGAACACTTAGGTTCACTGTGATGGTCTCCCGGAGAGCAGATGGTGGCTTGGAAGATGAAGGCTGATGGAGAAGGTGGAGACCAGCAGAGGACAGCAGTGCCTGCCCGATGGGACGTAGGACACACAGAACTGGGTGACGTGAGGTGTGAGAAAGAAGTGCCAAAAATGCCTCCCAGATCCCTGACTTGACAACTGGGCGGAGGCTGGTGCCATTTACTGAGATGGGGAAAGCGTGGGAGGATGAGGTTTGGGCTAGGGGATGCGGAGCAAGAGTGCACTTCTGCACATGCGCGACTGGAGCTCTCAGAGTGGTAGCAAGCCACGGTGCGAGGAGAGGAGGCAGGCGAACGTACAAGTTTACATTTCAGCGAAATGATCTGGGCCGGGGACATTCATTTGGAAGTCATCTGCCTAAAGATGATATTTAAAGCCACAGGAAGAGATGAGGCTGCCTAGGGAGAGAAGGGAATGAGAAAAAAGATTTCAAAAAACATCAACGCTAAATGGCAGTGTGGGAATAGACCCTGACACAGAGCTTGACACACAACCCGGGATTTCCCCAGTGGAGCCTAGGGAAGCAAGTTCAGGGTGCTTCTCTCTAACCTCTCTTTGCATATTTAGGATAAAGATTAATGTCCTCCAAGTATTTTTCCCTGACCAAACCTTCCTGGTCCCCTTCCTCTCCTTGTCACATAGTGTAGAATCCTTCCATATAGGCTGTCCTCCTGTCAAAGGCCCTTTCTCTACTGTGACACTTCAGGAGTAATTGGCCAACCCGTATGAGAGATGGACACTAAATTAACAGCAGCTCAGGACAGCTGAGGATAGCTAAGCCTCGCTAGGGTGTTGCTAAGAGATTTTCAATTCCGTTTCCGGTCTGTAGGAAAGTGCTGAGGGTTCCTAAGAAACCCCGAAAACATTCCCTTGAGCCCGTGCACTCAGGTGCTTTCTCCCTGATAGCCTGGTGGTAACTGAGAGTGATATGGTTTCCCTGAGTGAAACAGATAGCATATGACTTCCAGCAAGTCACAGCGTCAAAGGGCAGTTCGTCTGCTTTGCTGTGAGGACTAGAGATGGGTTGCTGGGGAAAGCTGAAACCTATGAATGCAGAGCTGAACAATCTCCAATTTTTGCTAATTTACACCACAAACTTTTGCGCTGCACAGACGCCAAGGCCAAATAAATATGCAAGCACACCCACTGTTCGCTGCAGAGTTCAGGCTGGAATCGGTGGCCTGAGTCCTCCTTCAGTGCTGCTCAGGCTCAGGAAATAAGGTTTCTACTGTAGCGACTACACACCGTGCCCAGAAAGCTCAGTAAACACACACACACACACACACACACACACATACATATACATATACACACATGTGCTCACACATTCACACATACGTGTGCACACATGTGCACGCACACATGCACACACACATGCACACACGTGTGCGCACATGTGTACATGCACACATACACACACACACACACACATTCCTAGAGACCCAGTTTGAAAACATGTCAAGAGCTAAGGATATAGCTTAGTTGAATACCCAATTAGAATGGCCAAGGTCCTGGGTTCCATACTCAGCAGCACAACACAAACAAAAACAGCAGCTAGAAATTCCAGTTAATACATAACAATAAAATCCCCCAGATTCAAGTCTCTAATATTGATTTTGTAAAACAGCTTATGATTTCCTCTCTCAGCCAGACTGGAGGCTTTCTGAAGCCTTGCTCTGTCGTGATCTGCATAGCAGCACACAGGTTCACCCTGAGGGGTCCTCAGCATTATGGACACCACAGCTGGTTTCTGGGGTAGATGCTTCGAGAGGAGGAAGGCCCTGTGGTGATCTGGGAACATTCCTCTCTCCACACGGGCCTGGGCTCTGCTCTGCTCTAGGAAGGGAGTGTGTAAGTGATGTCAGCATAGAACTCTGTGTGCTCCAAGTTGACTTTCCCAGCTGGCAGCAGCAGCCTTGCCCAGGATTTCTCACAAATGCACGGTCTCTTGCCTGCTACAGTCATCCTCAACCAGAGACTTGAGGTGGGGCTCTGAGTACCATGTGAGTAAGTCCCACAGCCAGGTCTGAAGCAGGCAGACTAGCTAGACAGCTTCACCAGGATGGTTTTTACTCTACAATAAACTCTAAAATTTAAATTGTATTTATATATTTGATGTGCGGGGGTGTTTTGCTTGCATATATGCCTATATAGCACATATATGCCTGCTGCCTACAGAGGCCAGAGGAGGGTGTTGGATCCTTTGGAACTGGAGTTACAAATGCCTGTGAGCTGCCATGGACGTGCTGAGAATTGAACCCTGGTTCTCTGGAAGAGCAGCCAGTGCTGTAACCATTGAACCATCTCTCCAGCCCCCATCAAAGCTTTACCTACATCCTTTCTCAAGTATCATGTGTGTGTGTCTCTGTGTGTGTTTGTGGTGTGTGTGGTATGTGTGTGTGTCGATGTGTGTGTCTGTGTGTGTGTCTGTGTGCAGTGTGTGTGTATGTGTGTGTCTCTGTGTGTCTCTGTGTGTGTGTGTGTGTGTGTGTGTGTGTGTGTGTGTGTGTGTGTCTCATTCTCAAATCTAGAGGGCTCTGGTGGTGGCTGGGAGGGTGCCACACTGGGAACACAAAGCAGTTTAACTAGCTATTGCTACACTTCCCCTTTCAAGGGCTTTTTAGAGAAGCCAGGAACTCATCTCCTCCACAAGACAGCTTGGAGCAAGCTGTCCTTCAGCTGACTTCTGGTAGTCACCCAGCTAGCAGTGTGAATGTATGTGACTAGCAGATGTGTGTATATGCAGCCATGCGCGTGTTCACACCTGTGTGAGCTGTGCAGTGGGAGGGATGGAGAACAAGAAAGGACTCCAGACATCTTGTCACACTGTCACCAGCGGCTGCCATCACCAGCTTTCAAACCCTAGCCCCACCCAAGAACCCAGCTCCATAGCTGTTGCATGGGGCCAAGGAATGTGCATATAAATGACCCTCTCCCAGCCTCGCCCACCAAGCCATTCTGTACTGCACCAAGCAGACCAATACACAGCCTCCTCCTCCTCTGTGGGGCAATGCTTTTGGGGAAGGAAAACACAACTCTGTGGAGCTGGGAAAGGGAGCATTCTAGAACAGGCTCTCACTAGCTGCCCGCACCAACAGTAGTTTTCTCTCTGTAATACACTCTGCCTGTGAGCTTTTTTTGTTTGTTTGTTTGTTTTTGTTTTTAATTTGGAAAGCTACAGAAGGAGGGAGGAGGTTTTGTAACAAGAACATTTGAGAGGACAAAAGGAAAACCAGTACTGACACTACCTTGGAGTGCTGCAGGGTCCCTGAGTTTTCCCACCAGTGTCAACCGGCTACTCAAGAGCAGTGAGGCAGGACACCATGGTTGAGAAGTGTCCCCACTGCACAGAGGAGGCATTTGTGTAGCCAGTAAGCATCAGGCTGTTGGCTGATCCTGGCAAAGCCTATGCAGCCTGGTCACCAGAGGCTTCCTACCTATTATTTACAGGAAGAAAGCCATGGCAGCATTTTCTGTGGGCTGAAAAGAAACCTGAGAACGTCCTCAGGGCAGTAGAAGCCTCTAGATGCCCTGGAAAAGCAAGAAAGTAAGTGGGAAGTATCAGTATTGTAGAGGGGTCAGTGAGCAGAGAGACCAGGAAAGCCCGTGAGAGGAGGGACAGCCAACAGCGGCTCATTAGCACACATGTTACTTATTTCATGTTGTGGATTTGGTCCCCCAAACTGCATGAGAATCCGCACATCCGAATGTAAGACGCTGAGGAACTCTGCCCCCAGTTGGTTTTTATTGGTAACTAAAGTTGCCAGTGGCCAATGGCTGAGTAACAGGCTGAGTTTCCACCAATGGAAACAGAGGTGGGACTTTAGTATTCCCAGACAAGGGACTGAGAAAGCAGCAGGAAGAGAGAGCACTGCCATGCAGTGAAAGGAGTCAACGACAGGCCTGAGAGATGCCATGGGCAGAGACAGAGAACACAGCCATGATGTAGGTGCTTGGGAACTCAGTCTGAGAGGGCTGCAGGTCTGGGTCTGGGGCAGCCTTGATAGAAGATAGGTTTTAGTAAGTAATAACTCAGGATTATCAGAGGGGAGAGTGTTAGCCACTTGGAGGTTTGGAAGTGCCCAGCCATTGAGCTGTTTCAGGCATATTAAACATAAGGCTGTGTTTGTGTGTGTGTTTGTGTGTGTGTGTGTGTGTGTGTGTGTGTGTGTGTGTGTGTGT
>JADRCH010000014.1:5583898-5711500 GCA_019843965.1 Rhynchomys soricoides
GCTAGCTCAGACACACACACACATACACACTCAGCCTTAGGGTCACAGGCTAGCTCAGCCACACACACACTCAGCCTTAGGGTCACAGGCTAGCTCAGACACACCAGCTATTTACTTGGGTACTGGAATCTGAACTCAGTTCCTCAGGCTGGCACAGCAAGTGCCTATACCTACTGAGCCATTCCCCCCCCAGCTGTAAACAGAGTCCACAAGCATGGTGTCTTTAGCATAGGTTAGAGAGGCATTGGAATGATATGAGGGTGCCCTGCACCCCTGGCCTTCAGCCTTCACTCCCAAGCACTCTGGGGTGGGTGGGGTGGGGGAATTATATCCTGCAGTGAAGTGAAGTTTGGCTGAACCTTGCTAACATCCTGAGGAAATATAGTAGATGTCCTAGGAATAGACTGCTCCCCACCCACCCCTGAGCCCACATCTGGCATCTACCCAGGGAGACAGAACCTGCCTCCATGTGACCAATCCACTGAAAGTGTTCCAAGAGCATGAAGTGACCTGCACATCTGTCAGACATAATAGGTGTGTCAGCTACTTTCTGTTTCTGTGGTGAAACACCATGATCTAGGCACCTTACAAAGGAAAGTGTTTAGTTGTACTTCAGTCGCAGAGTATTAGTGGCCATGACAGCACCTGAAGGCATGGTGGCAGGAAGAGCTGAGAGCTCTCAACCAGAACCTCAAGCAGAGCACACTGGGAACAATGGCATGAGCCTGAAACCTCAGTGTCCACTTCAGTGACACTTCTCCAGCAAGGCCATGCCTCCTAACCCTCCCCCAAACAGCTGGGAGCCAAGTATTTAAATACCTGAGACTCACGGGTACATCTCATTCAAACTAGCCCACACTGGCCACAGACTAAGGGCTCAAACTCTGTCTTATTTAAGTGGGTGCTGGAGGCGAAGCTGCCTGTCTCCCTCATTTGCCAGGGTGCCGGCTCAAAGCACCATAGGCTAAGATGCTAGAAACCACAAAATGCTGTCTGACAACCCTGGAGGCCTGAGGTCTGGAGTGAAGGCACCAGAGAAGCCGCCATATCACTTCAAGGTTGCAGGAAAGTCCTTCTGCCATTCCCAGTGCTGAAGATCTGAGGAGCCCTGAGAGTCTGCATTCTTTACCCATTGTCTGTATCACTCCTGTTTGGAGCCTTCATTGTCACATGGCCTGAGTGACCCTATCCCCTTCCTGTAAGGACACCGTCATGCTGAGTTAGGAGCCTTCCTTCTCCAGAATGACCTCATTTGAGATAATTGCATCTATAACAATCCTATTGCCAAACAAGGTCACATTCAGAGGTCCTGAAGACTACGACTCCAACAAGTGAACCCTTAAGAGCCCAGGGGTTGTTCAGAGATGGCTGTCCTCGGTGCCTGGAGACAAGAGCAGCACCAAATATTTCCACAGCAAGGGCAGTGTTCCAGAGAAAGCTCTAACCAGATCCACGCCTGCAGCCCTTGCCAGGCACCTCGGAGGTGGGGGATGGAGATCAGGCATGCATAAAATTTTAACACATTGCAAAGTTTTAAACTGAACAAACTTCAGGGTCTGAATATACTGATATGGGGAGCATGACAGTTGGATAGTGGAGACATGGGAGAGAGAGTGGTGAGGGAGAGGGAGGACAGTGAGTAGGAGGGAGGACGGTGAGGGGGAGGAGGATGGTGAGGGAGAGGGAGGACAGTGAGTAGGAGGGAGGACGGTGAGGAGGAGGGAGGATGGTGGGGGGGAGGAGGATGGTGAGGGAGAGGGAGGAAGGTGAGGAGGAGGGAGGACGGTGGGGGGGAGGATGGTGAGGGAGAGGGAGGACGGTGAGGGGGAGGGAGGATGAGGATGAGTGTGTGGCAGGTGAGTGGTCAGCTCAACCCTCCACTGGGGCTCCAGCTCTTCCCTTCCCACTCCTTTTTTCTATTTATAAAAAAAAAAGATATTCTTTTGAAAACAAATGAGTAACACATACTAATTATACCTGTTTAGGAGGTGCAGTGTGGAATTTCACATGAATAGAGCTAGGGCCACCCTGAGATGTCAGGTAATTAGCATTTCCATCTTAGCCTGTCTTTGTTTGCTTGGGAAAGTGGAGAAAGGGTGAGAGGACAGAGAGAGGAGGCAGGAAAAAAAGATGAAAGGAAACAGTCAGGGTGTCCATAGCACCAGAAGACAGTTCATGCCTCTGCTGAGCCTAGTGCACACAGGCAGGGAGGGAGGGAGGGAGGCAGGGAGTCAGGGAGGGAGGGAGGAAGGGAGGGAGGGAGGCAGGGAGGCAGGGAGGCAGGGAGGGAGGGAGGGAGGGAGGGAGGGAGGGAGGCAGGGAGGGAGGCAAGGAAGCAGGGAGGGAGGCAGGGAGGGAGGCAAGGAAGCAGGGAGGGAGGGAGGGAGGCACACAGGCAGGCAGGCACACAGGCAAGCAGGCAGGCAGGGAGGCAGGCAGGAGCAGTCTCCTCTGAGAATTCCTTCTCCTCAACTCAAACTCTCCCTTTTGTTTACTTATCCTGGGCCTTGGGCGGTTTCCCAACAGTGAGAAAGTTCAGGTTCTGGAACTTGACATCACCCCAGTGCACAGTCACCTCAGGGTCTGACGGGAAGCCCCTGGGTGGCCTGGGGAAGCAGAGCTGATGGAGTCTTTGGGAACCTTCCCATCTACCACTGCTCTGAAGTGACTTTGGAAGTGTCTTGTAGCACCCTGCTGCTGGGCTGGACCTAACTTGGCTCTTTGTTCACTGATGTCTTCACTTCAGTATGTCTTTCTGCCCTGGATGCCCAGTCATGGAAGCACCTGGAATGTGGTCGTGACTTGGGAGAGGCAGGCATGATTCTGGGATGAATGTCTTAAAGACAGGACTTAAAGAACAAGAGAGGTGGCTTTCCATAAATAGGAAAATGGACCACTCCTCCTGGTGATGGTGATTTCACATGGACACAGGTGGCACCGGTGATGGGTCATTGGAGTCCCCTTCAGTAGTTTTCATCCTCCAAGGATGAGGCCCTTGAACAGAATGGAGTGCAGGGAGCATGTGGGCTTGAGGAAGGAGGAGAAGTGACATCCTGAGGAGAGCCAGGTAGGCACTGCCGCAGGAGCATTGCCTGATGAGAACAGGTGAACCCTGGAGATGCTGTCTGCAAACCAAAGCAAGGCCACATGGTTCACTTGGGAGAAGATTCCCATCATCGGTCACAGAATACAGGGGACAGAGGTGAGTGGGGGGCAAGGAAGTTCAGAGCATTGCACCCAAGTTAGAACAAAGATGGGCTCCAAGCTGGACTTAGGGGACAGTTGGGAGAGTATGACCTTGCCTCAGGCCTTGAGACTGCCAAGGACAGCCTACCCTACTCAAGTGCAATGAGGTGCCTTCACCTGGACACTGGCAAGTTCCCTCTCAGGTAGGGAAACTGCAGGTGGAAGACAGGGACTGTGTGCCATGACAGTCTCAAGATTTTTTTGTAACAAGTAATTTGGAGCTAATACAAAAAAGTAAAGCTTTACTTTTTTTACTGAGTGAAGGCTCCCTCTGTCACCCAATCTCACTCCTGACTGACTTCCTCGAGTGAGAAGGAAATGAGAGGGTGATCAGTGTAGTCACTTGTATATTCACCCAGGGTAAACAGCACCTCACAGAGCATTAGAGCGCTTCATCACATGACTAGAGAGGACTGAGACAGGCTGACTCCATGACAGGCTTCAAATTGGTAAGTCAGGAGAGCAGGCCTAGATCTGTTTCCTAGAACTGGGCAAGTCCAGGCAAGTTACCAGAAAAATCCTAGGCCTCAGGCAGCCAATCAGAAACTGCCCCACCATCAGAAGCTGCCCCCATCACCTGACCTGAGGCAAAGGCCATGGATTGGCAACAGTTTCCAGGCTTCCCCAGCAACAGTTTCCAATCCCCCATTCCCTAGCAATGGTTCTGGAATGTCCCTAGATATAGAGCCAACCAATTAAAATAAAAGTCACCTACCCCTCCCTGGAATTCCCCTAATGTGCTTTAAATTGGGCCTGCAAGCTCACTTGAGCATCTTCATCTTGGTAAATGGTAGACCCCAGTGTGCGGGTCTTCTGTAGAATAAAACACTCTTTGCTTTTGCATACTATTTGAGTCTGGGTATCATTCTTCGGTGAATCATGGACCCTCACAGACTGAGACATTTCAAGGGTCTCCACATTTGCTGTTCTGTACACATTTGCTGTTCTCGCAGCAGAGGTCTTCGGCACACAGAGTTGGGACCACACAGCCTCTTCTCTCAAAGCACTGTGACTATGCAGCTGGCAGAAGTAGCCTGGCCTCCTCATGGTAAACCACCACTCCAAAACCATGTCCAAAGGTTCCCTGCACCTTTGCAGCATGTTCCTGCCATCGCCACAGCCTGAGTACTGAGGAGCCTGTCACATGCTGTCCCTAGTCACCGTTCTACCACTGTGAAAAGTCACCATGCCCAGGGCAATGCTTATGAAGAAAATCATTTAATAGAGACTTGCTTACATTTTCAAAGGGAAAGTCCATTATTATCATGACAGGGAACATAGCAGCAAGCAGGCAGGCATGGTTCAGGAGAACTAGCTGAGAGCTTTGCATCCTGATAGCAGACAGCAGGTAGCGAGAGAGAGAGAGAGAAAGAGAGAGACAGAGAGAGACAGAGACACAGACACAGAGGGAGACAGAGAGACAGAAACAGAGAGACAAGACCTGGTATAAGTTTTTGAAACCTCTAAGCCACTCCCAGTGACATACCTCTTCCAACAAGGCCACCTCCTAATCCTTCCAAACTCATCAACTAGGGACTAAACCTTCAAATATATGAGTTTAAGGGCTATTCCTATTCAAACCACTATACTTGCCTTCACCCAGGGCCCACCCAGAGTGCTGTTAAATGCACAGCTGGAGGGAGAACTGGGTTTCTCAGTGGCAAGGCCAAGCTACTGACCAAACAAGAACACCTCCTTTGTGCCTTAAGTCACACAGCTGGGAACAGAATCTGTGCCCTGGGGATTACTTGTGTATACACTGGGCAGAAGGAACTATGCTGCAGTAAAGCTGAATGGGAGCCAATGCTGGTTCAAGTGTACTCTGGAGCAAGGGTGTTCTTTCCTGGGTATCCTAGCCTGAGTCAGGAGATGGAACCTTTGAGTTCCTAGACTACTGTCCTTCCCAGAAGCAGACTGCTCCTGCAAGAGAGGCACCAAATGGGAAGCAGAGATCTTTGCCTTTGGAGAGACAAGCACAATGTCTCCTATTGGATAGATAAGACAATGTTTCCTCATACTGCTGCAGGAAGGAAACTGAGGCAGGATGACAGGCCTACCTCCCCATGAGAGAGGGAAGGGTCCATCAAGGAGCTCCAAACTATCGACACTCCCTGAAACTGGAGAATGACTACCTAGGTCCTGCTGGGGGTCTGGTGGTACCCCACAGGATCTGTTATGACTCTCATTCCCACAGAGAAATGTCTGTGTCCTGTAACTCTTTATTTCCTGCTAGGCCTGTCGGTCACAGCGGTCCACTCCACCCCCATTTGATTATTTCTGCACTTGTTTACGTAGTGTCTTAGTTAGGGTTTCCAATGTTGTGGTAAACACCATGATAACTCCAGGAAGAAAGGGTTGATTTCAGCTTACAATTTTCAGGTCACACTCCATTGCTGAGGGGAGTCAGAACAGGAACTCGGACAGGGCAGGAATCTGGAGGTAGAAGTTAATACAGAGACCACAAAGGAGTACTGCTCACTGGCTTGCTCCTTGTGGAGCTCAGCCTGCTTCCTTATACCACCCAGAACCACCAGCCCAGGAATGGCATGACCCATTGTGAACTGGACCACACACCCCCACATCAACCATCAACCAAAATCCATACTAAAGACTTGCCTACAAGAGGCATCTTATTTTTTTAAGATCTCTTCTTTCCTACATGCTTGCTTCAGCATGACATAACTAGTCAGTACACAGGGCTATGTCCTAGGCTTACAAAATCCCCCTACCATGCAGGAGCTCAGTGACTTACAGAGTGTGGTCCCAGTTCAACAGCATTACCATCACCTGGGAAACTGTTTTCATTGCAAATGTCACCCCTCCCCCCAGACCTACTGAGCCGGTATTTAAGGAATGGGACTGAGCACATGCTCCCTTCTGCAAGCTCTGCAGTGGGTCTGCAAGTGTTGATGATAATCAACACTCATGCTGCAGACCCACTAGGTTTCCTTCCCTCTCCAGTCAGAGCTTCTGGCTGTCATTGCAGCGTGTTCAGAGCTCTCAACGATCAACTCCTCTCGTAGTTGGAGAATGGCTACTTTGTAAGGTGGTCTGGAGGTGCCCTACAGGAGCTATTGTGGAATGCCATGTGTCAGGTCTAAAGGAAGTTCCATTGCCCCAAATTCTGGTGCCTGTTCTGCTCAACCAAAGGAATTATTTTTGTGTCACTGTCATAAGGGACAAATGACTTTATCTGTGGTGCACCATAGCTCATGCTCTAGGCTTCAGGTTCCCTCACAAGTACCTAGCTCCTCTCAACTCCTCCCTTGCTTAAGCTTCTCCAGTTCCGAAGATTCCCTGCCCTCAGCTTCTCATTCTTCTTGTGTTATTTTGGTGAGGAGAGAGACCACTGACCAAAATCATGGCCAAATTATTTAAAGCAATCAATTAATGACAGATTTTTTTATTTGTGTACACAGGTTGTCTTTCCCTAAAGATGGAGTCCAAGAGATCAGCATCAACCATGGGTAAGATAAGGGTTCTTGTAGTTCAGGAGCAGGCTGCTTCCAAATGAAGGATTTGGCAGGCCATAGCAGGGTTGCAGGAGCACAAACATAACAACCTCCTGAACCAAAGACATGGTTGAAGGACGGTCATAACAAGGTAATTATAACAACGCGTAGTCACAAAACACAAACATAGTTGTCATTTCTAAACACAAACATTTGTAGTTAAGGTTACAGGTAGGGCATAGCCTAATCCTTGAGAAAAAGATTTAATCATAAATGCAAAGGAGGGCTGGAGAGATGGCTCAGCAGTTAAGAGTTCTGACTGCTCTCCCGAAGGTCCTGAGTTCAAATCCCAGCAACCACATGGTGGCTCACAACCATCTGTAATGAGATCTGATGCCCTCTTCTGGTGTGTCTGAAGACAGCTACAGTGTCTCATACATACATAAAATAAATAAATAAATCTAAAATACATACATACATACATACATACATACATACATGCATACATACAAATGAACCTAGTTTGTCTTTACTATGAGACAGAGTTCAAGCCCAAGATGGAAGCAGGTTGTCTTCTCTCTCTCTCTCTCTGTCTCTCTCTCTCTCTCTCTGTCTCTCTCTCTCTCTCTGTCTCCCTCTCTCTGTCTCTCTCTCTGTCTCTCTGTCTCTGTCTCTCTGTCTCTCTCTGTCTCTCTGTCTCTCTGTCTCTGTCTCTCTGTCTCTCTGTCTCTCTCCCCCTTTGCCCATATCCTCTTTGTCTTCCTTTCTCATTCTTCCAGACTCTCTCCTCTCATGCCCTCCCTGGTCTAGCCTGCTGGCCGTGTTCAGTCTACTACTTTTTCTCTCTCTGCACTGGACTCTTCCAGATGCCTCTCACTGTTCTCTCCCTTGTGTCTACAATAAAAACCTCTGGGGTCTGGAGAGATGGCTCAGTGGTTAAGAGCACTGGTTGCTCTTCCACAATATCTGGTTTCAATTTCCAGTACCCACATGGCAGTGCAAACCTGCCTATAGCTCCAGTTCCAGGAATCTGACAACCTCACATAGGATTATATGCAGGCAAAACACCAATGCACATTAAATAAAATTAAAAACAAACCATTGAAAAAATAAAAAATAATAATTAAAAAAATAAATCCAGCAGTACTTAAATAAAACCAATCTTCCCTTCAATCATACCCTGGAGCAGTCTTGCCCTCCATTTATAAATGTTTATATACCATGTGAGGGGGAACTAAGAGGTAAGGGTGATTTGGAGTAGCCTCCCCTGAAGGCCACGTCGCTGCACACAGATGCTGGGCATGTGCTTGTGCTCATCTATTTCTGGGTCCCCAGCCTTCTCCACTGGTACCATCTCCCTTCCTCTCCTCCGCTCTGGAATTCCAGACAAAGAAAGGAAGGATCCAAAAAGTTCTCCTTAACCAGCTAGTAGAGAACACTCAGCTCCTAACCCAAGACTGGTGCTACTGTTCTACATCAGGAGATGACAGAGAGAGTTCCATTCCCATCACAGGTGAAGAACTTCCCTGAGTTGGTCCTGGTAGGTGGGAGATCTGGACAGCGGAAGGGGAAGGCACCCTGCTGGAAACACCCATGAGCTTAGTCTCATTTCTCTGGCCACACATCATTACCCAGCAGAACACTAGCCTTGCATCTCAATTTTGTTTTTCTCTGAGGTCTATCCTAATTTCATGAGCAAGCTCACCGCATTTGATGTTACTGACCAGTTAAAGAAGCAATGTATTCCTGTCACTGTCCCCACAGACAGCCTGCCCCTGAGAGCTCTGTTCTGAGATATCACAGGCCTGAGAGGTCTAAGGACCACAGATCTGTGAGCAACTACCCCCAGCAGATTCCAGCCCAGACTTCACAATGCTCCAACAGACATGGAATAGAGCAGAGATGATCTCACCACACTAGGTCTTACCTAAATGGAAGACTTATGAGAAAATTTACACCTGGTTTCCAGCCTTTATATCTGTAGTCATGTAGATCACTGTGTGGCTGTGAACTCCCAAGGTAGACTCAAATGCCCATAAAACTTAAAAAACTAGATGCAGGGACTGAGGAAAAGCCGGGAGGTAAGAGCCTGCCTGCTTCCACCTGTGGTGGGAGTCCCCTGCCTGGGTCACCAGGCCTCCATAGACAAACAGCACAGGGAGAAAGCGACCTGCCCACCTGTGCTGAGGAGCCAGCGGAAGGAGGACTCCAGACGCAGGGTCTGAAGAACAGCCAGGAGAGAGAACTGGTCTCCCAGGAATAGTGACATCTGGGCTTGAAGGAAAGACAAGCCACAGTCAGAGAGAGAAAGACCAGCTAACACCAGAGATAACCAGATGGGGAAAGGCAAGGGCAAGAACACAAGGAACAGAAACCAAGACTACTTGGCTTCATCAGAACCCAACTCTCCCACCACAGCAAGCCCTGGATACCCCAACACACCAGAAAAGGAAGACTCAGACTTAAAATCACTTATCAAGAGGATGATAGAAGATTTTAAGAAGGAAATAAATAACTCCCTTAAAGAAATACAAGAGAGCACAGGTAAACAACTGGAAGTCCTTAAAGAGGACACACAAAAATCCCTTGAAGAATTACAGGAAAACACAATCAAATGGGCAGAATTACAGGAAAACACAATCAAACAAATGAACAAAACCATTCAGGAATTAAAAACAGAAATAGAAACAATAAAGAAATCACAAAGGGAAATAACCCTGGAGTTAGAGAACCTAGGAAAGAAATCAGGAGTCATAGATGCAAGCATCAACAACAGAATACAAGAGATGAAAGAGAGAATCTCAGGTGCGGAAGATACCATAGAAAACATGGACACAACAGTCAAAGAAAACACAAAATCCAAAAAGCTCCTAGCCCAAAACATCCAAGATATCCAGGATGCAATGAGAAGACAGAACCTGAGGATAATAGGTATAGAAGAGAGTGAAGACTCCCAACTTAAAGGACCAGTAAATATCTTCAACAAAATTATAGAAGAAAACTTCCCTAACCTAAAGAAAGAGATGAACATAAATATACAAGAAGCCTACAGAACGCCAAATAGACTGGACCAGAAAAGAAATTCCTCCCGTCACATTATAGTCAAAACACCAGATACACAAAACAAGGAAAGAATATTAAAAGCAGTAAGGGAAAAAGGTCAAGTAACATATAAAGGCAGACCTATCAGAATTACAGCAGACTTCTCACCAGAGACTATGAAAGCTAGAAGATCCTGGGCAGAGCTCATACAGACTCTAAAAGAACACAAATGCCAGCCCAGGCTGCTATACCCAGCAAAACTCTCAATAATCATAGATGGTGAAACCAAAATATTCTACGACAAATCCAAATTTGCACAGTATGTTTCCACAAACCCAGCCCTACAAAGAATAATACATGGAAAACGCCAACTCAAGGAGGGAAACTACACTCAAGAAAAAGGAAGAAAGTATTCTTTCAACAAACTCAAAAGAAGATAGCCACACAAACAATATAAACAATGTCAAAAATAACAGGAAGTAACAATCATTATTCTTTAATATCTCTTAACATCAATGGTCTCAACTCCCCAATAAAAAGACATAGACTGACAGACTAGATCCATAAACAGGACCCAGCATTTTGCTGCATCCAGGAAATGCACCTCTGTGTTAAAGACGAACACTACCTCAGAGTAAAGGGCTGGAAAACATTTTTCCAGGCAAATGGCCCCAAGAAACAGGCTGGAGTAGCCATTCTAATATCGGATAAAATTGACTTTCAACCAAAAGTCATCAAAAAGGATGAGGAAGGACACTTCATACTCATCAAAGGAAAAATCTACCAAGAAGAACTCTCAATTCTGAACATCTATGCCCCGAATGCAAGAGCTCCCACTTTCATAAAAGAAACTCTACTAAAGCTCAAAGCACACACTGCACCTCACACGATAATAGTGGGAGACTTCAACATCCCACTATCAACAATGTACAGATCTTGGAAACATAAACTAAACAGAGACACAGTGAAACTAACAGATGCTATGAACCAAATGGGTTTCACAGATATCTATAGAATATTTCATCCTGCATCAAAAGAATACACCTTCTTCTCAACACATCATGGTACCTTCTCGAAAACTGATCATATAATTGGTCACAAAACAAACCTCAACAGATATAAGAAGATTGAAATAATCCCATGCCTCCTATCAAATCACTACGGATTAAGGTTGATCTTCAATGGCAACAACAACAAAAGAAAGCCCACATACACATGGAAGCTGAACAAGGCTCTGCTCAATGATAACTTGGTCAAGGAAGAAATAAAGAAGGAAATTAAAGACTTCCTAGAATTTAATGAAAAGGAAAGTACAAGTTACCCAAACCTATGGGACACAATGAAAGCAGTGTTAAGAGGAAAACTCATAACTCTGAATGCCTCTAAAAAGAAACTGGAGAGAGTATACACTAACAGCTTAACAGCACATCTGAAAGTTCTAGAACAAAAAGAAGCTAATACACCCAAGAGGAGTAGAAGGCAGGAAATTATTAAATTAAGGGCTGAAATCAACCAAGTGGAAACTAAAAGAACTATACAAAGAATCAACAAAACCAAGAGCTGGTTCTTTGAGAAAGTCAACAAGATAGATAAACCATTAGCCAGACTAACCAGAGGGCACAGAGACGGTATCCAAATTAACAAAATTAGAAATGAAAACGGAGATATAACAACAGACTCTGAGGAAATTAAAAAAAATCATCAGATCCTACTACAAAAGCTTATATGCAACAAAATTGGAAAATCTGGAGGAAATGGACAAGTTTCTAGACAGATACCAATTACCGAAGTTAAATCAGGATCAGATAAACCATCTAAACAGTCCTATAACCACCAAAGAAATAGAAGCAGTCATTAACAGTCTCCCAATCAAAAAAAGCCCAGGACCAGATGGGTTCAGTGTAGAATTCTATCAAACCTTCAAAGAAGACCTAATACCAATACTCTTCAGTCTATTCCACAAAATAGAAACGGAAGGAATACTACCCAATTCATTCTATGAGGCCACAGTTTCACTGATACCAAAGCCCCACAAAGACCCAACAATAAAAGAAAACTTCAGACCAATTTCCCTTATGAATATCGATGCAAAAGTACTCAATAAAATTCTTGCAAACTGAATCCAAGAACACATCACAGCGATCATTCACCATGATCAAGTAGGCTTCATCCCAGGGATGCAGGGATGGTTCAATACCCAGAAATCCATCAATGTAATCCACTACATAAACAAACTCAAAGCAAAAAACCACATGGTCATTTCATTAGATGCTAAAAAAGCAGTTGACAAAATTCAGTGTCCCTTCATGGTAAAAGTCTTGGAAAGATCAGGAATTCAAGGAGCATACCTAAACATAATAAAAGCAATATACAGCAAACCAGTGGCCAACATCAAACTAAATGGAGAGAAACTCGAAGCAATCCCACTAAAATCAGGGACTAGACAAGGCTGCCCTCTCTCTCCCTACCTATTCAATATAGTACTTGAAGTTCTAGCTAAAGCAATCAGACAACAAAAGGAGGTCAAAGGGATACAAATTGGAAAGGAAGAAATAAAAATATCACTATTTGCAGATGATATGATGGTATACTTAAGTGACCCCAAAAAATTTCACCAGAGATCTGCTACAGCTGATAAACAACTTCAGCAAAGTGGCTGGATACAAAATTAACTCAAGCAAATCAGTAGCCTTCCTATACTCGAAGGATAGACAGGCTGAGAAAGAAATTAGGGAAATGACACCCTTCACAATTGTCACAAACAATATAAAATATGTTGGTGTGACTCTAACCAAACAAGTGAAAGATCTGTATGACAAGAACTTCAAGTCTCTGAAGAAAGAAATCAAAGAAGACCTCAGAAGATGGAAAGATCTCCCATGCTCATGGATCAGCAGGATTAACATAGTTAAAATGGCCATCCTGCCAAAAGCAATCTACAGATTCAATGCTATCCCCATCAAAATCCCAACTCAATTCTTCATAGACTTAGAAAGAGCAATTCTCAAATTCATATGGAATAACAAAAAACCCAGAATAGCAAAAACTATCCTCAACAATAAAAGGTCTTCTGGGGGAATCAGCCTCCCTGACTTCAAGCTGTACTACAGAGCAGTAGTGATAAAAACTGCATGGTATTGGTACAGTGACAGGCAGGTAGATCAATGGAATAGAATCAAAGACCCAGAAATGAACCCACACACTTATGGTCACTTGATCTTCGACAAAGGAGCTAAAACCATATAGTGGAAAAAAGACAGCATCTTCAACAAATGGTGCTGGTTCAACTGGCAGTCTACATGTAGAAGATTGCGAATTGATCCATTCCTATCTCCCTGTACAAAGCTCAAGTCCAGGTGGATCAAGGACCTTCACATAAAACCAGATACACTGAATCTAATAGAAGAGAAAGTGGGGAAGACTCTCGAACACTTGGGCACGGGGGAAATGTTCTTGAACAGAACACCAATGGCTTATGCTCTAAGATCAAGAATTAACAGATAGGACCTCATAAAATTACAAAGCTTCTGTAAGGCAAAGGACCCTGTAAATAGGGCAAAATGGCAACCTACAGATTGGGAAAAGATCTTTACCAATCCTACATCCAATAGAGGGCTAATATCCAATGTATACAAAGAACTCAAGAATCTAGACTCCAGAGATCCAAATAACCCTATCAAAAAATGGGGAAGAGAGCTAAACAGAGAATTCTCAACTGAGGAAACTCGAATGGCTGAGAAGTACCTAAAGAAATGTTCAACATCCTTAGTCATCAGGGAAATGCAAATCAAAACAACCCTGAGATTTCACCTCACACCAGTCAGAATGATTCAGATAAAAAACTCAGGTGACAGCAGATGTTGGCGAGGATGTGGAGAAAGAGGAACACTCCTCCATTGCTGGTGGGAATGCCAGTTGATACAACCTCTCTGGAAATCAGTTTGGCAGACCCTCAGAAAAATGAACATAATACTACCTGTGGACACAGCTATTCCACTCCTGGGTATATACCCAGAAGATACTCCAACATGTAATAAAGACACATGTTCCACTATGTTCATAGCAGCCATATTTATAATAGCCAGAAGCTGGAAGCAACCCAGATGTCCCTCCACAGAGGAATGGATACAGAAAATGTGGTACATTTACACAATGGAATACTACTCAGCTATTAAAAACAATGACTTCATGAAATTCGCAGACAAATGGATGGTTCTTGAAAATATCATCCTGAGCGAGGTAACACAGTCACAAAAGAATGAAGATGGTATGTTCGCACTGTTAAGTGGTTATTAGCCCAAAAGTTTGAAATACCTAAGAATCACTTCACAGCAACAGTAGGGCTGAGAATGAGGTCCCAGATGGAGGACTTGGAGAAAGGACTGAAGGAGCTGAGGGAGTGTGCAGCCCCAGGGAGGTAGTAACAGTAGCAACTGGCCTGACCCCTCCCCACCCATACTCCTGGAGACTGATCCACCAACCAAAGAATACACGTGGAGGGACCCATGGTGCTGGCCACAAATGTGGCAGAGGAGGGTCTTGTTAGCCATCAGGGGGAGGAGAGGCCCTTGGGCCTGAGGGTGTTAGATCCCCCATTATAGGAGAATGACAAGGAGGGAAGACGAGAGTGGGTGGGTGGGTGGGTTGGAGAATATCCCCATAGTGGCAGGGGGAGGGCGGAGGGAATGGGGAGGTTCCAAAGGGGAGATCTGGAAAGGGGGAAACATTTGAAATGTAAATAAAATATGAAAAAAAAAAACTTAAAAAACTAGAGCTTTAGGTAGGGTCAGAGACATGGAGGCTTGGAGGACTTTGATGGGAGTCCTTCAAATGGCCTTGGCTGGAGAGAGCTCTAGCTGCTCCTGCAAGTCCCAGGCTTAGTTGTTAACATGGTGGCTCACAACTATCCATAACTGAAGGTCTGGGGGATCTGACGCTCTCTCTGACCTTCACAGGTACCAGGCATGTATATATGGGGTACACATATATTCATGGCCAGCAAAACACTCATGGGCATAAAATAAAGTAAATAAATCTAAAATGAACAAACAAACGACAGTCATGAAGAGACTGGAGAGATGGCTTAGTTAAGAGAGCTTGGTGCTCTTACAGAAGACCCAGATTCAGTTCCAGCACCTACCTCAGAAACATCTGTAACTCCAGTTCCAGGAGATCTGTGACCCTTTTCTGACCTCTATGAGCACCAGGCTCACATGTTGTGCCCAAACACCCATTCAGACAAAACACTCATACGTGGAAAATAGAATAAATCAAGATAATAATGGAGGCTGAGGTCTAAGAGGACCAAGGTAATAGTTCTAGTCCTGCATGATCTCCCAGAATCCTCTCCTGTCTGCGGGGAAAACAGGCTTTGTTCTCCCCTCCACCACTGTGTGGGAGGGTATGGAGAAAAGACTCACTACGCTATATCCCTCAGTCACTCTAAACAAGCACTTACTAAAACACAACCGTGGGTGTATGAGATAAAGCAACAGGTAACGCAATCGGTTCTATGTCCATCCATGGCAGGGGCGAGCTGGAGCAAACTGCTGTTTTCTGTGGTTTTGTTTTTTTTCTGTGTTCTTAAGACTTAAAACTGACTGACTACGGGTTTTTGTTTGTTTGCTTTTGGACTTTGGACATATTCACCCAGTTAAACAGGGGAAAGTTAGAGAAAAAAAATGATTGGGCTCTACACATCTTCCAGAGTTATATGAATCAGACTTGATAGAGACCACCTAAAGAACTAGATTCAAGAGAATCAAAAAAAGGTAGACATTCTTTGTGCCATCCTTCACATGGCAAAAATAATGACTTATTGGTTATTATTAAAATTGACTTATAAAAAGAGACTGCCTTTGCAAACTGATTTTAAATTATTAAGCATACAAGCTAAGGACTAAATAGCAAATTCATAGCTCTGAGTTAATTGTTAGGGTGTATTCAAGATATTTTAATTAAAAATAGCTGGGAATAGTTAAAAGACAACAGTGTAGATCACTGTGCATAAATAGACAGCTTTCAATGATGTCAGAACTCCACAGAATATGCTCAGAATTCTGACTGATTAAAGACTGATTGTAGTCTCACAGCCAACCCAAGCTGTTTAATATTAAGAAAGATGGTAAAGACTTAAGAACGATGGTTTGCAGATGGTATACAAGCTAAACCAGGACATAACAGGTGTAGAAGTATTAGACATTTTAAGCTAAGATATAGAGACGGCAGATGGACTGGGTGTTAGGTGTATCTTATACGTTATAAATTACAGAATATTAATGGTTGTGCTCAATTTATATCTGGGAGAAAAGAGCCTTTTAATTGGACAAAAAGGAGCTGTCTATAGGCAGGTGAAAAATAAGGCTAGAGCCTGTGATTTGGTAGGAAAAAACAAAAGAAAGAAAGAGGCAGGCTGAGAGTTTTAGAGTGGGGACAGAGACGGACAAAGAGAGAGAAAATCTAGTAGAGGATCCCTCACCCCCTCATAGATAAAGGCCTTTCTTTCCCCAAGACTCGCCTCACAGGTGCCGGCCATCTGGAAAAGAAGAATGCTCCCCTGACAAGGTAAGGGGCATCTGACCTGAGGTCCACCACCAGACTCCATTGGCAGGTCTCCGGGAAACTGTTTGAGGTAACAAAAAAGGCTTCAGAGGCTAGAAAGACGGGGTAGGCCTGTCTAGAGAGTTAGTGCAGGTTACTGAGAAGGTGCAGAGAAAGAGAAGAAGGAGGTGAGCCCAGACAGGAATCTGGTCTCAGAGAAGTGGAGCAGAGAAGTGAGTTCAGGTGGGAATTGAGGTGGAACAGAAGAAGGCTTCAGGCGAGAATCTGATTTTGGGCTTGGACAAGGAAATAGGCTCAGATATTTTAGTCATCCTGACACACCCTGAGAAACATCGATGATCCCAGACTTTTGCTCATTGCCTTGCCCATTCCTTGGCTATTTGCATTGCAGCCTAAAAATGACCTTATTGCTTACATGTAGTTGAAATGGTATAAAAGCAGATTAAAAAATTATACCTGCCTTCATTCAGTCTCGGAATTGACTGAGGCCATTGGGCCTGAGAGGGTCCTAGTGGAAGCCTGGAGCAAGAAATCCTAGGCCTTGGGAAAAGCACCCCCAAGCGGCAAACGGTGTTAGCCCTGAGTGAAGACAGTGATTAGGGGGGACCCCCCCCCAACCCAGGGAAACTCTGAGAGTGGAGGAGAAACCCACTCAATTCTTGGTGGACACAGGGACTCAACACTCAGTCCTCCAAGCCGATGGCCCCATCTCAAGAAAAGATCTTGGGTCCAAGAAGCCATTGGCACCAAAATGTATTCATGGACTACCCGAAGAACAGTGGACCTAGGGATGGGCCGGGTATCTCATTCATTTAAGGTCACCCCAGACTGTCCCTACCCTCTGTTGGGGCGAGACATACTCTCCAAAATGGGGGCCTAGATAAATTTCTTGCCCGATGGGCCGCAGCTAGCTGGCCCAAAAGGAAAGACCTCTCTGACTGACCCCTGCCAAAAGCCAAGGCTTCCTGGTTTACACACGGAAACAGTTTTCTCCATAAAGGTCAGAGACAAGCAGGTGCTGCTGTGGTGGACAGCACAAATGTCATATGGGCGGAACCTCTACCCCCTGACACTTCGACACAGGAAGTGGAGCTAACTGCCCCCACCAAGGCCTTAGAACTTGGAGCCTGCAAGATGATCAGCATCTACTCGGATAGCAGGTATGCCTTTGCCACATCCCATGACCACAGAGCTATAGGCCAAGAGAGAGGACTGCTCACACCAGAGGAAACAACAAGAAATCCTGGATCTCTTAGATGTCCCAATGAAGCTGGTAACCATGAGTATTATTCATGCCCAGGACATCAGGAAAAAAGTCAGTGGCCCAGAGCAATAACCAGGCAGATCTAGTGGCTCGAGAAGTGGCTATGCAGGAGCCTATCCTGGTTATGGGCCTACAAGAAACACCTGCTGGGAAATGGGACTGGACTAAGGGATGGCCTCACTTAGAATACACTGAAGAAGAAAGGACTCAGATTGCTAGCCACCCCACCAACTATCACCTAGAGAAGGAAGGGAAATGGCACACAAGAAGGAAAACTATGCTCCCCAGAAAACAAGCAAAAGACTTACTAGGCCAAATGCACAGATGGACTCATTTAGGGGATAAGAAGCATGTCCAAGCAGTTAAGAGACCTAGAGTATATATAATAAGACTCAGGTTCTGGGCCAGAAAGATAGTAGAACAGTGTAAGGTGTGCCAGCAAGTGAGTGCTTATGCAGCCAAGAATAAACAGGGCAAGAGACCTAGGGGAGAACAGCCTAGAGTATATTGAGAGAGCGATTTTACAGAAGTTAAGCCAGGAAAATGTGGTTACAAATACCTTCAGGTGTTCATAGCTACTTTCTCTAGAGGAACTGAGACATTCCCCACCAAGCAGGAAACAGCTGCCGTGGTATCCAAGAAGATATTAGAGGAAATTTCCCTGAGGTTAGAGTGCCTAAGGCAAGTAGATAGGACAATGGTTCTGCTTTTGTCAGGTAAGCCAGGGGGTGGCAAAAGTATTGGAGACAAATTGGAAACTTCATTGTGAGTACCATCCCCAAAGCTCAGGGCAGACAGAGAGACCTTAATTAAATTGACCTTGGAGGCTTGCTCGGACTGGGTGGTGCCCCTCCCCTTGGCCCTGTTCCGAGCTCAGAACACCCCCTACCATTTTAACCTGACTCCTTTTGAGATCCTGTGTGGTACCCCAACTCCCTTGGTGTACACTGGGCCCTCCCAGGAGGTATCCCACAGTGTGAGATTTGGCCCAAACTGTCTGCCTTAAATGCTCCAGGGATGCCAGAGACCCCTCACTGCTTCCAGACTGGTGACAGGATCTATGTAAAGAGGCATCGGCCACAGTCGCTGGAACCCAGATAAAAGAGACCCTTCCTGGCGCTGTTGACTGCTCCCACAGTCCTCAAGGTAGACAGTAATTGAGGCCTGGGTGCACGCTTCCCGTGTGAAACCTGCAGATGCCCCACTCTCCAGAGACACCTCCTCTTCCCGCTGGATGGTACAGAAGATGGACAATTTGCTCAAGCTCAAGGTCACTGGACCTTGATCATGACTGTTTGTGGTACCTTTAGACAGCACTCACTGTCTCCCTTCTGTTGTGGTTGGGGGTGGCTGGGGCAGCCACCAAGACCTCCGCTTTGGTCTTACAAAGGAAAAACCGTCAGTCATCTTAAGGAATCACTGACTTCCATTATCAGAAGTAGTACTATAGAATAAGAAGAGATGCTGCTTTAGCTGGAGAGTGTTGCTTTTATATAGACCATCCTGGGGTTGTTAAAGATTCAATGGCCAAGGTGAGAGTAGAGTTAGCCAAGTGGAAGAGAGAGGAAACAGTCAGGGCTGGTTCAAGGCTTGGTTTAACCTCTTAGTCTTACAGCTATCAACAATAGCTTCAAGATTGAAGCATGCACAAGAAAAAGGGGGGAATGAAAGGTCATCTCAGGAACTTTGAGATATTCCACCAGGGACCCCTCCCCTCTCTGAGCACACAGAAGAAACAGGTTAGAAAGCACATAGGCTGGAAGGGAGGAGCTGATTAAGCCCCTGCTACCTCATTTCCTAAAGACCAATCAGTTTAAAAGTCACACTGTTCTGCCAGTCACATTGTACCTAATGGCAGCTGCTCTAAAATCCTATTTAAGGTCCCTGAAGCTCTGGAAGGTTGCCCTCTCATCTTGGTATGTAGAGTGACCTCAGCATGCTGATGAATCAATAAATTTCTCTTGCATTTTGCATCAATCCCCGACTCTGAGTGTCCATTCAGAGGGTCTTCAGTAAGTTAAGACTTCCCGGAGTCTTACACACACTTCACACACACACACACACACACACACACACACACACACAGGTACAGACACACATGTTCACCCACAAGCATACAAATATACACTAAATATATTTGTTAAATGCATGTTAGTCTGTGAGTAAAAAACAAAGCAAATCACAACAATTAATAACGTGTCACTTACTTTTTCCATGACCACATTTAGTTCTAAATCATCCCTGAGGTGAGGGTTTAGTTTATGAGGCCTAGGGACACTCGGACCAAGTGCTACGAGCCTTGCCGTTCCCCATCCTTAGTCCTCTAAAGGAGGGTCAGCCTCGGCCCCCTGCCTTACTCTTCCTTGCTGCTCCCGAGGAGAATCTCTATTTCCTCCTTATGTTCATGCTCATGCTCCTGCTCCAGCCGCTGCTGCCACTGTCCATGCCCAGCCAGCACGGGTGAAGGGAGAAGCCCTAACTCCCCCGGATTCTCCTGACTGCACTTGGAGTCTACCTCATACTCTGGCCTGTACTGCTCAGAGGCTGACTCTACTATGACCTTATGCCTCAGGCTATGGAGCCACCAGATGCTCAAGGGAGACAGTTGATGACATATGTGTCATTTGCCAGTAATGATCTTTACAACTGGAAGTTACAGAACTCCCCATTTTTAGAAAGACCATCAGCTCTCACAGGTCTTCTTGATTGAAGCATGCTGACTTACCTAAGATGAGCCAGATGATGCAGTGAAAGAATAAGAGCCCCAAGGAATATCTAGAAAGACTTTTAGAAGCCTATAGGACCTATGTTCCTTTTGACCCAGAAATCAGAGAGCACCAGTCAGCTGTAAACTTGGCTTTTGTTAACCAAGCTGCCCTGACATCTGTTGGAAACTTCAGCCACTGAATGGCTTTGTGGACTGCCTCTAGCACCCAAAAGCCAGCCCCCTATTTGCCTTTGAATGGCAAGACTTGGAGAGAGGCTTCAAGGGACAACTGACTTGGACAAGCCTGCCTCAAGGATTCAAGAACTCACCCGAGGCACTGCATGAGGATTTAGGTGAGTACTATCAGGCCCACCCCCAAATAACTGTGCTCCAGTATGTATTTCAGACCCTGACTTGGAGACATGCCAGGAGGCCACACAAGACCTATTGCTACAGGTGCTGAGTCAGCTTGGCCACTTACTGAATGCCCGCTGAGAAGGACCAGCTTTGTCAACTTGAAGTCACCTATCTAGGGTACATATTCAAGGGGGCGGGGGACAGCCAATGTATGCTGACGGACTCCAGGAAGCAAACCATCCTTAGCATCCCAGTTTCATCAACCCAAAGGCAAGTACAGGAATTTTTGGGATCTTCTAGGTCTTGTAGACTTTGGGTGCCAGGGTTCACTGAGATAGCCAAACCGTTCTGTGAGGCCACCAGGGGCCAAGAAGAGAATGGACCCCTGAGATTGACATGGCTTATAAGACTCTAGGAAGATCCTTATTGAAGACACCAGCCTTGGCCCTCCTGGATATTCACAAACCTTTCCACCTGTATGTGGAGCAGAGAAAGGGGATAGCAAACGGGGGTGCTCATCCAAACTTTGGGACCTCAGAAAAGACCTGTAGCTTATTTATCTAAGAATCTGGAGCCGGTGGCCCAAGAATGGCCAGCCTGCCTCCAGATCATAGATGCCACTGCCCTGCTAGTCAAGGATGCTGACAAAATAACCATGGGAGTAGGAACTTGTTATTACCACCCCCGTGTTATTGAGGGGACCCTCAAGAATCCACCCAGCCAGTATCCTGGAAGACATCATACCCAGGTGTAGTTTGCCTACCCTGCTTGGGTCTGACAATGGACCAGCATTCATCTCTCAGGTAACTCAATCTCTATCACGGGTTCTGGGGACTAATTGGAAATTATATTGTGCATACAGACTGCAGAGTTCAGGGCCAAGTAGAGAGGATAAATTGGACCCTGAAGAAGGCCTTGATCAAATTAACCTCTGAAACTGGCAGTGACCGGGCATCTCTTCTATCTTATACAGTGCTAGGGACAACCTCTGTCCTTTAGGTCTCTCCCCAGCCTTTTGAGATCCTATATGAGAGGCCCCCTCTCATGCTGCCTAACCTCCAGTCTGATATCGTCACTGAATACAACCAACATAAGTTTTTAAAATCATTGGAAGCCCTCCATAGGGTCCAGAAGCAATTCTGGCTTACCATCTTCCAGGTTTATGAGCCTGCTCCTCCCCCTAACCACCATTGCTTTGAACCAGGAGACAAAGTCTGGATTGAAAGACATAGCCACAAGACTCTGGAACCTCTCTGGAAAGAGCCTCACACCCTGACCCTGACCATTCCGACAGCCGTAAAGGTGGACAGGATCAGGACGTGGATACATTATTCCCATGTTAAGCCTGCCAGGATAGAGAAGATCCAGCAGTTGAGATCCCAGCAGAGGAGACCTCCAGGCCAACTGCCACAGGAAGGATGGAAAGTCAGCCCACACCCTGTCGATCCACTGAAACTGCAACTCCAGTGCTCCTGATCCAGCTTGCTTGTTGCTTATGCTTTGCTGTACCAGCCACTAGCCCCCTTGCTATCCGGAGATGCTATCCCCAGGAGATGATTCGACAACCTTGTCGTCAAGTTCACAGTGGCCAGCAGGAAGGCTGACTGGACTGTCAGTTCTTAACTCCTCTCTCCCCGGACTTAACACAGAACTGTTGGTGACTGGACAGGACTCTGCATTGGCATAGGATACCCCCAGCCTATTCCCACCTCTGCAACAACACTGTAACCCCTACTGTGGCAGGATACGTGCTGCCCCCAGAGAATGTTTGGTAGGCTTGTACCTCAGGGCTTATTCCACGCATTTCCACGTAAATACAACTGAGGATTTTTATGTTCTAGTACAGCTTGTACCCGGAGTAACCTATTACTCTGGGGAGGATGTCTTCAACCAGCTAGTACCTCCAAACAATTGAAGTCAAAGGGTGGCCATTTCTGCTGTGTTACTAGGTTTTCTCCTTGACATGGAGCTGCTAGTGTAGGGACCTCAGAAACATCTCAAGGATTTGAGATAGCCCATTACTGAAATGGGGGAATGAGAAGGCTAGGTTGATTCCATGACTGACTTCAAACTGGAAGTTAAGAAGACTAGACCTAAGAACTGGGCAAGTCCAGGTAAGCCCAGCCAAGTCAATTATTAATAGAAAAAAAAAAACAAAACCCAGGCTCCAGCCTTCGCACCCTGATAATGGCTCTGGAATGCCTAGAGATAGAGTAAGATAAAGCTCTCCTACCCTGGAGTTCCAATGTGCTTTAAATCAAGCCTGTGAGCTCGTTTGGTTGTCTCTCTATCTTAGTAACGGGAGGCTCCAGCATGCTGGACTTCTGCAGAATCAAACACTCTTTGCAATTACATACTATTTGACTCCAGGGTATCATTCTTCTGCCAATCATGGATCCTAGCACAGTGAAGGTTCTGTCAGGTCATGACAAGCAGTAGCTAAGTCCCCAAGGGCAGGCCAGTGGAATTCCCTGTACACTAACACTAACCCTGTTCTGAATTATTTCCATGTTCTTCCAATCTGGCCTGTCCACACCTCTTGAATATGTTCAGTCTAACTAGATTCTGGGCATTCCTCTTGGCTCACTGTGTAGGCCTGGTACTCACTGAGGTTGCTTCCATGACAGCACAAAGATGTGCCTTGAAGCATCAAGCTTCTTACAGCAGCCTAAGAGTTAGATATAAACTGAGTGGCCAGGAAAGGAGCCGTGGGGCTTTAGCTGGATCATACTCAGAAAGCAACTAGTCCCAAACTCCTGTGAGGAGCAGGACTCAGGGAAATATTGTGCTATACCCCTGTTATAGGAAGCCTGGTACCCCACCACCACCACCCCACCCCACCCCCGTTTGACTTAGTATGCGTCTGTGAATGCAATGTAATGACCAATCAGGAAAGAGCTGTCACGGGGAAGGAAGGGGGAAGCAGGATGAAACCTGCTGCTTGTTTTCCGTTTTGCCCCCTTCCCCCCCCCCCGTTCATCCCTCCCCCTTCCAGCTTTGCAGCAGAAGTGAGGACAGCAGGAGAAAGGCGGGAAAAGCCCAATTGCTACTGGGCGAACACTGTTGTTCCAGGATCTCTGAGAAATACTGATTTCTCCCTGGAGCAGCCTGATCTTCCTGAAGGCTGTTGACTAACCCCCTGCTGCTGTTTTCCAGTTGCTAAACTGAAGGTCCCACTGCCTGTACATCCCAGCTTTACAGAGTGGCTACAGGGAAGGCTCCATATGACTCAGTGCATATGGTAGAAGTCAGGAAGGCACTGGTTAAAGGGCAAGCTGGAATTCAGAGGTCCTAGGTCAAGGCAGTAAGAAGTTTGGTAGGCCTACAGCTGTCGGAGATGAGGGGCATGTATGGGCACTCATGGGTGAGCACTAGACCACAGGACACTTTATCAGCTCTGCCCAGGGAAAGAGTGCATATGTCCTAATTTCTGGTAGAGAAAACAGTTTCTTGAAATCTGGTTAGCATGTACTGAAGGACTCTAGCAGGCCAAAGCATGGCAAACATGCCTGAGCTCTGGAGGTCTTGCCTTTCCCACATTCCCTCTGCCTTGGTAAACTGTTTGCATTGCTAAAGCTAGCCCCCAAGGTCTATTCCCTTATTTGGCCACTTCCTCCTCCCGAGGCTGACTGCCAAGGTCCAGCTATCAAAGCATTAAAGTCCAGCAATCAAAGCCCCCTATGGATCACCTAATTGACTTGTCCAATTAAAATTAACATCCTAGCCCCCATTACCTTTATAAGATGCGATTTGCATATGGGCCACTCCTCCATATCCTGAGGCAGCCCTTCGTCCTTCTGGGGCACACACCTCTTCTCCTTCCCCCTCTCTTGTTCCCTTACCCTTCTCTCTCATCCTGTGTCTCCCGTATTTGTCTCTTATTCCCTGCCCTTTATCCCTCTGGGGTAAAAAAATCTCTTTTATGCTGAGAATTTTGTCTTGGTGTGTTCTGTGCTAATTTGGGTCCTTTCGCCTGTACAAAGTGAGTTATTAACTAATAGTCGACCGTTATAAGGAAACAAACCCACAAAAGTGCTCAAGTGTGCTCAAATGTACATAGGTGCACATGTGTGTGGTGTCTGGCATAGACTGACTCACTGAAAGAGAACTAATTATACTAATAACTACTGAAGAATTACTGGCCCTAATGATGTAACACAATGCCTCTGGCTAATCCCAAGGAGCCAGAAACAGCACAGTGAGTCAGAAACACAGGATGTGAACTGACCTATGAGTCCAGAGGGTCTCATGGGGGACAGCAAGGCAGGATATGCACACCTGAGGGCCCGTTTAGAGGACACAGTGTGCTTTACCAGTGCAGAACTGGTCTGGCTGGAGCACAGCGATTGAGATGTAGAACAAAAGACCAGATCTGGGCCTCTCTTTTTCCTTTCTTTTTTCTTTTTAAACGGTTTTTTTTAAAAAAAAGATTTATTTATATATATGAGTGCTCTATCTGCATGTACACCTCATGCCAGAAGAGGCAATCAGATCACACTATAGATGGTTCTGAGCCACTATGTGGTCACTGGGAATTGAACTCAGGACCCTTAGAAGAGCAGACAGTGTTCTTAACCACAGAGCCATCCCTCCTTCCTTTCTTTCTGTTGTTGTTGTTGGTGGTGGTGATGGTGATGATGATGATCATCTTCTTCTTCTTCTTCTTCTTCTTCTTCTTCTTCTTCTTCTTCTTCTTTTCTTCTTCTTCTTCTTCTTCCTCTTCTAGTTGCTGTTTTGTTTTTCTTTTTTCCCCAGTGACACAGTTTCTCTGTGTGGACCTGGCTGTCCTGAAACTTACTCTGTAGACTAGGCTGACCTCAATCTTGGAAACCCACCTGCTTCTGCTCCCGGGTTGTGGGATTAAAGGCATGCACCATCATCACCTGGCTTGAGGCTCACTTGAATGTCAGGTGGAGGAGCCAGGACCGTATCCTGAGGTGATGAGAGTGTCATGGAGGTTCTTGAGCAGGGGCAGTACGATGGATCGTGGAACATATGATAATTAACGTAGCCATTCTGTAAAGAAATGGCTTAGAAATAAGATTCTGGTGATGGGGATACCACCCTTTGGCTCCCCCAGCATGTGAAGATCTGACATGGGTGAGAAGAGAGAAATCTTAGGCCTGTGAAGAGAACTCAGAAGTTCCTCCAGGCTTCTGTTTCTTGGTTTTTGCAATCCCCAACACTGATGTAGCTATTTCGCATCTATGGGCATTTTCTTGGAAAAGTTAGAATGTGACAGAGACACAGCTGAGACAAGGAACATGTCAGGAAAGGCATGGGTAGTGTTAGCATTCTGTCTAAACTCCACCCCACAGTTACCTGGCAACAGCCAGGTGGGCCCAGCCCACTATAAAAGGGGCTGCTTGCCCCTCCTCCTATCTCTTGCTCTTGCCTCTCTTGCATCTCTAATCTCTTACCTCTCCCCATTCCCTTCCCCCCACCACGTGGTCATGGCCGGCCTCCACCTCTCCACTTCTCTGCTCTCTCCCTCTCTCTGCCTCTACTACCCTCTTAACTCCCCTCCCCATGCCCTGAATAAACTCTATTTCTATACTATACCTTCGCGTGTCGCTGGTCCCTCAGGGGGAAGGGATGTCTCAGCGTGGACCCACTGAGGCACACCCTTCCCCCACACCTACCTCCCCATACCCCTATACAATATATATCTCTTTATTTTTTTTATAAACACATCATTGGTGCTGAGACTCCGATTAGAAACTCTGCAGGTTTGCATCCCACCTCAGCCACCATGAGAGATCCACGCTCGATAGCTCAAACAAACAAACAAACAAAAAAACCCGTAAGCCCCCATCCCCCACTGGTCAGCGTAACCATCCACGTGGACTCAGGGGAGAGTTCTTGAGCTCGGAGCTACCCTGTTTTGTCCTTTCTGTCTTTTACTGACCCTCATTTTAGGACTTATTCCCTTGGGTGAGACATTCCTCTTTCCTTTTGCTTTCTCGACACCGCTGCGAATTCCAGGCCCGGCCTGGACAACTGCTCTCTCAGGAGCACAGCCTCTGAGCGTTCGCCCCCAGACCCCATGTGTCTCGCCTACGGTTCAGTCTTCGCAGCCTTTGTCCCTATTTAATGGGATGTCTTGGTCTAACGCAATCTCTCTCTCCCTCTCTCTAAACTGGCACTTTCTCACTAAGGACTCATAGCCCAGACTTCCCTCTCCCCCTCTCATTGGCGGCTCCCTGAAACCACAGGTTCACCGAAGAAGCAGGTCTGATTTGTGCTCCCTGCCGGGTACTCTACCTGCTGCCCTTCCCCCCTCTGCTCCTTAGCTCTGCTCTCAGTTCTCAGCAGGAAAGGTGGGTCTGGCCCCGCCCCTTGTATCCTGCCGGAGGGCTCCTCCCTTAGACTTGCTTTCGCATGCACATTTGACTCCCTGCCACCTGCCAAAGCTCACAGCCTCAGAAAATGCATCTTTGTTCCTGTTCATTCCCTATCTGCCCCTAAAACAGCTTTGCAGCCACTCCTGCACATGTGAGTCCCTTCTGTCTCTGCCCATGCCAGGGACTCTGCTGCCTCTCCTCCCCCCTGCTCTCTGCTACTCGGCCAGTCCCTGATCCCTGATCATGTTTCCACCTTCCACCACATGCGAGGGACTCTCTCCCTTTCTCCCTATCTTTCTATGGCACTATTGCCAGCTTTCCTATTCTGGTCCTAGCCATGTCTCTTTGCTACCGCTATTAAATTCTATTCAGTTATAACCAATGTATATAGTTCTCAATCCTGCCAGAAGTTTGTTAATTCTTAAGTTATGGCAGACAGAATTCCCAAAGTCCTTGACAGTTGGCCCAGGATGGTATATGGTCTCAGAAGATGTGGACATAGCTACAGGATGCTGCCTAAATTGTGATATGAAAATCACTGAAAATGCAGTGGACAAACCCGGATACTTTGGGTCAAGGGGCTTGGCTACTAAGCCAAGGTAAGCTTACTTCCCATGTCACGTGTATCCATTCCACAGAGAAAAAGCCCTGCGTCTTCTGCGCTTGAAAGCCAGACCGACTCTGCCCGAGTTGCCATAGAGACCAGGGAACTGCTGACCAGTGAACTCTGTTATTTTTTAAATAATATAACTGCTACATTATTGTTTATTCCTCAGACTTCTGACTACATTGACAGCTAAGCTTTCACAGATGTAATCTGCTATCTCCTTACCTAAACTCGGTTTCCATTAATTAAATGCTTCATATTTCCTCTTGTTATGCCACTGCCCTAATGATATCTGAGTTCCTAGAAATTTGCCTGACTCTAATAAAACATTCCACTCTACGATCCAACTTTTTCAGCTTTTTTTTTTTTTTGGTTTTTCGAGACAGGGTTTCTCTGTGTAGCCCTGGCTGTCCTGGAACTCACTCTGTAGACCAGGCTGGCCTCAAACTCAGAAATCCACCTGCTTTTGCCTCCCGAGTGCTGGGATTAAAGGCGTGCGCCACCACTGCCCTGCCTTTTTCAACTTTTTAATCTTGTCCCTTCTGCTCCACAAAAGGCTTATCTTAAAGACTGTTCAAGTTGTTAACTCATGTTGTTATCTCTTTTATAAACTTATAAGCTACAAAAAATCCACTCAGATCTGCCTCTCATGGACCCAATAGACTCCATCCAAGTCCAGGCATTTGCTACACCCAGGACAGCTCCAGAGAAGCAACCATCAAATGCTCCAATCTCCTCTCAGACACTGACGCTTCTACAGGACCTGTTTCTTCTGAGCTATCCTCAGATGGCTCCACAGACCCTGGAAAGCAAGGAAACAGCCAATTCTCCTATGACTGGACAAACATCCCCCACCCCCATTCTTCTAGGTTTCCCAGAGACATGTCGCTCCCAATGCCAGCATGAAGCAGTCAGATATTACAATGACCCTAGTCCTGCTTTGCCATTGTCTTTTTCTAATTTTTCTTTTTAATTAAACCAAAATGGGGGAATGTTAGCATTCTGTCTAAACTCCACCCCACAGTTACCTGGCAACAGCCAGGTATGCTCCTCCTCACAGTTGCCTGGTAACAGCCAAGTGGGCCTGGCCCACTATAAAAGGGGTTGCTTGTCCCTCCTCTCTCTCTTGCTTCTCTCTTACATCTCTTACCTCTCTCCAATCCCTCCCCACCTCCACGTGGTCATGGCCGGCCTCCACCTCTCCACTTCTCTACTCTCTCCCCCTCTCTGCCTTTCTCTGCCTCTACTACCCTCTTAACTCCCCTCCCCATGCCCTAAATAAACTCTATTTCTATACTATACCTTCTTGTGTGTCTGGTCCCTCTGGGGGAAGGGATGCCTGGGCTTGGGCCTGCACACCCTTCCCCCACGCCTTCCTCTCCTAGACCCATAGAACATATATATTATCATTTTTTATAAACACATCAGGTAGAGCTGAGCTAGGGGAAGAAGTTGGCTTTCTGGCTTGAAGGACACTTTTCCCAAAGCAGAGCAGCTTAGCAGCTAGGGAAATGGAATTTGAGGGCCACCTCTCCATGTCCCCCACAGGAATGGGTCTTGAAGCCCTCACTGGATGGATGACCAGGAAGAAGACAACAGTCTCATCTCTGGAGATGCAGGACACAGAGGAATGTGAACCATCAGGCCTTCTAATAAATCATAGGATTTTACCCAGCCTCACTCTCCTGCTCCTCTTTATAGTCTAATCAAATCCATCAGGAGGCCAGGCAGTGGTGGCGCATGCCTTTAATCCCAGCACTTGGGAGGCAGAAGCACATGTTTTCTGTTCTATTGAGCCTTGACTTCTTGCCACCCTGTGTGCGTCTCCCTTCTCCCCAGGGGCTGTTGGCCACCATCCCATGAGAAAAAAAGGGACCAGAGTCGGAAGACAATGGGGTTCAGATGGCCATGAGTACAACAGAAAGACCACAAGGATCGTCTTAAAAGAGGCAACTCAACTTTAATTGGAGTGAATCAAGGGTTAATAGTTTTGGAAGAATAGGGTAGGGATTTCTAGGGTGGGTATCTATCATTGGCTACAGTTTAGGGTACTGGATAATGCCTCATTTATATGGAGAGGCATTGCAGAAATTTGAGCTGTTTGCTGGACAGGTTTTTATCAAGAGAAAGAAACCTGAACCTGTAATCTCACCAAGGCTAGGCAACATTCTGCAGGTAGGAGGTGTGGGTTTCAGTCTCCCCGGACAAGGTCAGAGAAGGAGAAGCCCTGCTAGTAAAGAGAATTCTCTATTTTACACCAAGCTCAGGAAAGCAGTCTGGATAATAGTAGACTTTGACCTTAGCTAGCAGGACCCAACAACTCTGCCTTTTGTTAGAGGGACCTTAGTCATAAACCTGAGAGTAGAGAGGAGGAGAGAGTTTTCCTCCCTTTCAGGCTCATTGTGCGTCTGTGGACTTAGAGGTCAGATTGGGCTGGTAGGCTGGAGCCACAAAATGATAGCCAGAGGCTTCATCAGTCCCCCAGTGGCAGCTATCTGGCAGAGGAAGTTGGCAGCTGTGACATCACACATTGATCATGATTAGCATGTTCTAGACAAGTGACCCAGGAGAGGAGCCTGGTCCTATCATCAGTCAGAATAACTTTCACTCCAGGCTGGCACGGTACCCCACTGTCAAGTGTTCAAAGCTAAGGAGTGTGAGAGTACAGATACCCTGCAGACACGAGTAAGCTGGAAACTACAAGATTTTAGGAGTACGTGTGTCTGCCCATATTCCCAGTACACCAGAGACTGAAACCGGAGAACTGTTGTAAGCTTGAAGCCACCCTGGACTACACAGTGCCAATATCAATTAGGGCTTCATAGGAAGACTCTTATTTCAAGTCATATCCCTCACAAACATCAACCAGCCAAGTACAATCATTAACAACAAAACTGAGCATACAGGATGGGTAGTTCTTATCTGTCATCACAGCAATCAAGAGGCAGAAGCAGGAAGCCTGCCAGAAGTTCTAAACCAGCCTGGGCTAAATGGTGAGAGCAGGCAGGGCTGCAGGGACTTTATAATGAATGACAGTTTATCTCTAAGAAGAAAGCAAGCAAAACAATATGGGGATGTGGGCAGGAAGCAATCACCAAACAAATAAAGATGTTGCCTCTACTCACAGCTCAGAAGTTTCTATGTTCTTATAACGCTAGCTCTCCCTGATAATTATCTATCGATTGATCTATCTACCTACCTATCTACCCATGCATTTAGTGTGTGTGTGTGTGTGTGTGTGTGTGTGTGTGTGTGTGTGTACGCGTGCTCAAGTGCACTCTTGGATAGAACTTCAGACCTTACACATACCAAGTGTCTCAGTTAAGGTTTCTAGTGCTGTGATAAATACCATGACCAAAAAAGCAAGTTGAGGAGCAAAGGGTTTATGGGTTTATTGGTTTACACTTCCATTTTGCTGGTCATTATCTAAGAAAGTCAGGATAGGAACTCAAATGTGGGTCTGTGTCCTCTCTGCTGCTGCATGGCCTCTTGGGTAGGTGAAACACACTGCCACCAGGCAGGAGACACCTCTCCGGACCTGGCCATGGACTTCTCTGACTTTTGAACATTCAGGTGCCACTGGTTGTTGCAGAAGAGCCAAGAACAGAGTCAGGGGCCATGGGCTGAGAACAGCGGGGGGGGGGGGGGGGGGAGCCCCCACTTTTCTCCGCGTTGGTTGTCCGTAGCTTGGTGGAGGCAGGCTAGAAGCACAGAGAGGCCTTCTATGGGAGATTTAACTGTGGTTCTGTAGGCGAAGAACTTCTGTATGTTCCCCTTGGTGGTGGTAGATGAGACAGTCCATGTTTATTCATAATGTTTATTGACTGTTCATTTTGAAAACTGGATGCATACCGAACCATACCCACTTCTCAGGGTGGACCCGAGATTAAATACCTTTTACAGGGAGGAATGTCTGAGAAGGGAAGCTTATTGGCTAAGCCCTCAGGGCCTCTAGGTACCTCATTAGCACGGAGAACTCTGCTCTGGGCCTACATGACCTCAGGTCATGCTTCCTTATTTGGGGAGTGTGACGTGTGTTCCAGGCCAGGATTCTGGCCGGGAGCAGGAAGTCGCCCAAGCTTTAGATGTGTGCCCGCCGAGTCTCTGGGTCCCTGCTCTACCTTACCAAGCTTACTGGCATGGTTTTACTGTCCCAACTCAAGCAGGGCAAGAATCTGGAGGCAGAAGCTGATGCAGCGGCCATGGAGGGTTGCTACTTACTAGCTTGCTCCCTTGGCTTGCTCAGCCTGTTTTTATAAAACCCAGGACCCCAGCCCAGCAGTGACACCACACACAATGGGTTGGACCTTCCCCATCAATCACTGCTTATGAACATGCCTTATAGCAAGATCTTACAGAGGCATCGTCGCAATTGAGTTTCTCTCCTTTCAAATAAGCTTGTGTGAAGTTGACACAAAACTATCTAGCACTCTAGGTGAGTATCCTTCCACTGAGCAGAATCTCTGATCCACTTCTTATGCTTTATTTTGAGACAGTCTTAGTAAACTTCTTAGCCTAGTCTTGAACTTTTGATCTTGCCTCTATCTCCTGAGTGGTTAGGATTACTGTTAAATGGGTGAAATGAGCAGTGTGTAAACTAGATTCCCATAAAGCTCCGAAAAGTGTCTTCTCAGGGAAGACACAGCTCTGGCTCAGACTTGGTGCTGAGGGGGTGAGTGACATCCCCATTCATGGTACCTCATCTGCGTGGGAAGTACCCCATCAAGGGTGCCTGGGTGCCTGAGGGTGGCTCGGGATGACTGAGCCAGAAAGCTAAATGAAAATGGTTCCGATTTCCAAGAAAAGAAGCTAAGTGTCCAGAGAGGACACAGGCTTTGCTCAGGTCACCCTGACAGTGAGTGCTGAGTGGAAGGGCGAGCCAGTGAAAGCAGGCTGCCGTGTTTGAGTGACAGGACATCCCCCAATTGCCTTCTACAGTGAAAATACCTTCTATTTATACCAAACACCTATCCTCCCAGGAGAGAGCTGTGTTTTCCCAACATTGATTCTGTAAGCCATACAGACTGAATTGAATTAAAATCCACAGCAGACAAACACAGCATGCCTACCCACTTCCCCCACCTGCCCTGCTCCCTTGCACTGCTATGATACAGCCAGGCAGGGAAGTCAGGAATGCTGGGCTTCTACACACTTGCCCCATGCCTGCTTCAGAAGTCAAGAAGGGGACTATGCTACCTTCTGTCTTGAGCAAAATATAACGTAAATAAAAGGGTCTTCAACTGTGCCATCATCCCTTTTCCAGAAGCTTATGCATTTCAGATCATTAAACCAGAAAGGTAAGGCCTGCTCATGATAATTATTAGGTGCAATAGAGACTCACATAGAGGACAGATTTGGAGTGTGTGTGTGTGTGTGTGTGTGTGTGTGAATATGTGTAAGTGTGTATATGAGTGTGTGTGGGAGTGTGTGTGTGTTGTGTGTTGTGTGTGATTGTGTATGTATGAGTGAGTATGTGTGTGTGAACCCAGTGTCTCACGTGTTCGAGGCAAGTCTCTGCCATGCAGCTCCAGCTACAATTCCTGCCTTTTCTCATTCTGGCCATGTACCACAGACCATTGGTACTCTGCCAGTGTACCAAGGTACACGGGTTCCGAGTGCACATTACCAGGGGACTAACCACGGACAGATTCACTCTGGCTCACTGGGGAAATGAGAAGGAAGGGGCAACTGGGCTCTGCCAGCCTTAGCCCTTCAGTCGAGGTTGGGCTAACCTGGGCCTATCTGTAACTCTGCCCTGAGGAACAGACCACAGTCACAGACCCGAGCTAAACCCACCTTGGTCTCACTGGGTTGATGAGTGGATGTTCCCAAATGCACACCTGCCCATCTCACACACACGTGCCAGAGAGAAGGAGGCAAAATGCCTATGGGTTAAGCCAGTGCCAAGCATAGGATGCCCGGAACACATCATGCACAGGGTCATGGTGTGCCATGGTAATACCATCTTCTAGGGCGCTGTGTCCTCTGCCCAGACTGGGGAAATACAGATGGCTTCAGTGCTGACAGCACAGGAGTGCCTCCACAACAAGACACAGAAACCTCAGAGTGCTGCGGTCCTCACAGGTCTCCCTTGGAATCCCTAATGGGTTGGGAACAGCTCAGAGTCCATTCAGGCATCTGCCCACCCTCAGCCATCACCAGCATCCCTGACAATATCATAGTCCACATAAACAGGGATACTGCTGCCCAAGGCTTCCCTACTCAGAGCCCGTCTGATGCTCACTGCTCTTGATTATCAAGTTCCACTTGATGCCACCTTCGGTAAAGAGTGTACTAGGTCAGCAGCCATGCAGCCTTGTTTCCTTAAGAGGACATCAAAGGATGGGACATGGGACCACAAGAAGGACACAAAGTCTAAGGCAGTTGTGCTAGCTCCATCCACAGAGCACACTCCAGTGCTGGCCTGTCATGTCAGACTTACAATACTAGTTTAGGGTTAGGAATACAGCCCAGTGGTAGAGTGCTAGCATGTACAAACCCCTGGGCTTGATCCTTAGCAACCACAAAAGTAAACAACTTAACATATATATACAGGGACTGAATATGTGGCTCAGCAGTAGAGAGTCTGCCCCATAAGGCAGCAAACAAAAATCAAGTGAAATTCAGTGACTTCAAAGATTAGATTAAAACTCATCCTAAAACCACAGGTCCAATGCTGTCATTTGCATCTGTTGGATTTATAAATGTTGAGCAATAATTAAAGCAATTATTACAAGAAACTTTCTCCGTTATAGCTTTTTTGCATATTAAATATCTATTGCAAAACTGAACGAACATTTGATTGGAAGACTAGAATAGTGAGCTGCACTCTCCAGAGGACAGGGAGCCACAGTGTATAGATGCTATGCCAGCTTGGGGAGAGGAAGGGAGGAAAGAAGGAAGCGAGACAGAGAAAGCACACCCAGGCGCTGCTGCTAGCCCCGCAAAGGCCCCTTTGAGTGGGTGTGCATGTGGGGGCACTTACAGTGCTGTTGGTATGGATGAGCTCAATGCCTCCAGGCTGAACATTTAGACAGGAAGCTGCCTTCCCACACAGTCCAGGGAGCTCCAGCATCACTAAGGGTCACCATCCCTCTCTCAGAAGCAACTGTTTTATTTCCTGAGGTGGCTGTTGTGGCTGCAGGAGGATGCTGGTGTTGGCAATGCTCGTGGGAGGAGCTCTAGATACCTCCCACCCCAGGTGGTCAGTTGATAAAAAACAGCTGGAAGAGCAGGGGAAAGGGGCCAGCACAGCTACATTCTCTGTATCTCCAGCCAGCTGAGAACCATGGGCCCTCAGGAAGATCCAGAATGAGGCAGAGTTAAGAGCAAGTCTGAGTGAGGACCCAGATCATGAGACTGTGGGGACAACTGTTGAATAAGCCCCTTTCATTTGAGAAATGGAGACCCTGGGGCAGAAGGTCACACACTGGCTAGGTGAAGTCCAAGGGTTCAAGGTCCCCGTGCAGTCAGTGTCTTGGTCTACTCAGTTACAACAGCAGCATGTCATGAGCAGGGTAGGTAACAAACAGCAGGCATTTCTTCTCCTTATTCTGCAGACTAGGCTGTCTCAGATCGATAAGCCAGAAAACTTCACGTCTGGCGGTACCTGTGTCTCGTAAATGATGAATTGTCCATGGGTCCCCACATGATAGGACAGCCAGGCAGCTCTCATCAGGCCTCTTTTCTAAGACATTCAGAAGAGACAGAAACTCATACTCAGATGATATTCCAAAGTCCTGTAAGACTCTGGGGAGCCTTAACTTACCGTAGACCACTGAGTGAACACCAGTGGGAATCGATGCAAAAAACCCAGGGATTTATTGTTCCAGCATGCTGGGGTCGCCCTGTACACCAAGGTGGGAGAGAAGGACCACGCACAGCCCGTTCACCGAGCTTTTATACAGTTTTCAGAGCAGCAGCCATTAGGCACAATGTGATTGGCAGAGCAGTGTGACTTTTAAACTGATTGGTCTTTAGGGAAGGAGGTAGTAGGCGCTTGATCCTTCCAGCTTATGAGCTCTCTAACCTGTTTCGTCCAGGAGGGGAGGGGTGTCCATGTGCTCAGGGCCCTGGTGGAATTTTCCAAAGTTCCTGAGCTGACCTCTTCAGTTTCTTCTCCCCCCCCCCCTTTTCTTGTGCATGTTTAAATCCTGAAGCTATTGTTGCTAGCTATGCAGCTCATACTCCTGGTCTTCTGTATCTAGTTCTTTGTATTTCTGCTTTAAGATCATTAGCTGTACTGTGCCTATGTGTTCCTTAATAAAAAAAGCAACCAAGCCGTTCAAAATATAGGGGCCAAAAGTCAACAACAGCAGAACAATTACGGTCTTAACACAATAAATATGAGAGTGGTTAACCAAGGGGAGGAATTAAACCAAGACTCTGTTCTTTCTCTTCACTTGGCTAACCCTTCTCTCACCTTGGCCATTGAATCTTTAACAACCCCAGAATGGTCTATATAAAAGCAACACTCTTCAGCTAAGGCAGCACACAGCCCTCCTTGCTGGAGGAAAAGTTAAGTCTAATCTCCTCCTACTCTGTAGAACTACTTCTGATAATGAAGTCAGTGATTCTTTAAGATGACTGATGGAAGTTTCTATTCTTTCTATATCTAAATCAATGACTACCCTCAGACTGTCATAATTTTCCCTTTGTAAGACCAAAGTGGAGGTCCTGGTGGCTGTTCCAGCCACCCCCAACCACAACAGAAGTGAGTGCTGTAACAGGTTTGGCAGACGGGCACATAGGAAGGGGGAAGGAAACAGAATCCAAAGGTACCACCAGGAAGTCATGATCAAGGTCGAGTGATCTTGAGCTTGAGCAGATTTTCCATCTTCTGTACCGTCCAGCAGGTGTCTCTGAGGAGTGGGGCAGCTGCAGGTTTCACATGGGAAGCGTGCACCCAGGCCGAAATACCTTCTACCTTGAGGACTGTGGGAGTAGCTAGCAGTGCCAGGAAGGGTCCCTTTCATTAGGGTTCCAGTGACTATGCCCGATGACTCCTTACATAGATCCAGTCACCAGTCTGGAAGTGGTGAGGGGTCTCTGGCATCCCTGGAGCATTTAAGGCAGACAGTTTGGGCCAAATCTCACACTGTGGGATACCTCCTGGGAGGGCCCAGTGGACACCAAGGGAGTTGGGGTACCACACAGGATCTCAAAAGGGGTCCGGTTAAAATGGTAGGGGGTGTTCTGAGCTCGGAACAGGGCCAAGGGGAGGGGCAACACTCAGTCCGAGCAAGCCTCCAAGGTCAATTTAGTTAAGGTCTCTTATTTTGGGTTCTGTTCATTCTCTCTACCTACCCTGACCTTTGGGGACGGTACTCACAATGAAGCTTCCAATTAGTCTCCAATATCTCTGCCAATCCCCGACTTACAAAAGCAGGACCATCATCTAATCCACCTGCCTTGAGCACTCCAAATCTTGGGAAAATTTCCTCTAATATCTTCTTGGATACCATGGGAGCTGTTTCCTGCTTGGTGGGGAAAGCCTCAACCCATCCAGAGAAAGTGCCTACAAACACTAGAAGGTATTTGAAACCATATTTTCCTGGCTTAACTTCTGCAAAATCGACCTCTCAATATACTCTAGGCTGTTCTCCCCTAGGTCTTTTGCCCTGTTTATTCTTGGCTACATAAGCATTCACTTGCTGGCACACCTTACACTGTCCTACTCTCTTTCTGGCCCAAAACCTGAAGTCCATTATATATATTTTAGATCCTTTAACTGCTTGAACATGCTTTTTATCCCATAAATGAGTTCATCTGTGCATTTGGCCTAGCAAGTCTTTTGCTTGCTTTCTGGGGAACATAGTTTTCCTTCTTGTGTGCCATTTCTCTTGCTTTCTCTAGGTGATAGTTGGTGGGGTGGTTAGAAATCTGAGTCCTTTCTTCTTCAGTGTATTCTAAGTGAGGCCATCCCTTAGTCCAGTCCCATTTCCCAGCAGGTGTTTCTTGAAGGCCCATAACCAGGATAGGCTCCTGCATAGCCAGTTCTCAAGCATCTTGATCTGCCTGGTTGTTGTCCTGGGCCACTGAGTTTCTTCCCTTTTGATGTCCTGGGCAGTGAATAATACTCACATTTGCCAGCTTCATTAGGGTATCCGAGAGATCCAGGATTTCCTGTTTGTTTCCTCTGATGTGAGCAGTCCTCTCTCTTGGCATATAGCCCTGTGGATGTGGGCTGTGGCAAAGGCATCATCAACATGCCAGGGGGTAGAGGTTCTTCCCAGATGACATTTGTGCCATCCACCATATTAGCACCTGCTTGTCTCTGACTTTCATGGAGAAAACTGCTCCCATCTGTAAAGAAAGTAACCTCAGCTTTCAGCAGGGGTCAGTCAGAGAGGTCTCTCCTTTTGGACCAGTTAATTGTGGCTTGTCTGGCAGGAAATGTATCTGGGCCCCCATTTTGGAGAGTATTCTCACCCCAACAGAGCGTAGGGACAGTCTGGGGTGACCTTAAATGAATGGGATACCCGGCCCATCCCTTGGTCCACTGATCTTTGGGTAGCCCATGAATACATTTTGGTGCCAGTGGCTTCTTGGACACAAGATCTTTTCTTAGAAACGGGGCCATGGGCTTGGAGGACCAAGTGTTGAGCCCCTGTGTCCACCAAGAATTGAGTGGGTTTCCCCTCCACTCTCAGAGTTACCCTGGGTTTGGAGAGGGGGTCCAAACTTCGTCTCCCCTAACCCCTGTCTTCACCCAGGGCTAACACCTTTGCCACTTGGGGGCACTTTTCCCAAGGCCTGGGATTTCCTGCTCCTGGCTTCCATTTGTTAGGGCACTCTCCGGCCCAGTGGCCTCTCTCCTTGCAGTATGCGCTCTGGTCCTTTCCTGTCTCTCTTCCCTGCTTCCCTAACGACTGTAGCCAGGACACCCTGTAGATTCCTTCCCTGTCCCTTTTCTTCCTTTCTCTTTCTGCTCCTTCTCCTCCACTGTCTCCCTGTTATGTAGACTTTCCCAGCAACCTGCACTAACTCCCTCAATGGCCTGTCCTGTCTTTCTAGCCTCTGAGCTTTTTCCTGTTATCTCTACTAGCCTTGTCTATAAAAGTCATTGTCACAGTAGCTTTGTCCTCCTTGCTGCTGGAGTCATAGGGTGTATATTGGCAGAATGCCTCTATGAGCCGCTCTAGAAAGGCTGCAGGTCATTCATCCCTGCTTAACCTCACATACGTTGTTCAGATTTGTGCGTTGTCATGCGGCCCCCTTGAGACCTGCCAATGGAGTCTGGTGGTGGACCTTCAGGTACCCCTTACTTTAAAGTCCAAGCCAAGTCTAGTCAGGGAAAGCCTGCTGTCAATAACAACCTGGTCAATTTATGGTGTTTGAGGGGGCATTCTTTCTAGCTTCCTGCATTATCCTCTCTTGCTCTTCAGTTGTGAAGAGCACACTCGTGAGTTTTTGGATACCATCCTAGGTGGGCTGATAAGTAAATAAAACAGTCTCAAATCGATTAATTGGCCCCTTGGAAAGGGGAAGGGAGTCTCCTCCTGCTCCTTCCTCCAGTAAAGAGGGGTGCAAAAGTCCTGATCCCATATGGACTGAGGATCCCGAGACAAGTGCTAGTGCTGGCAGGGCCATGGGGGCCAGGATGGGGACATGGAGGAGGAGGGCCTTGGAAGATTGACTTCTTCTCAGGTCCAGATCTCTCCTCCAGTGCTTTCTTCTTCCTGATGGCCAGAACCTGTGAGGCAGGTCTTGGGGAAAGAAAGGCCTTTATCCATGAGGGGGAAGGGGGATCCTCCACTAGGCTCTCCTCCTCCTAGATTTCTCCTCTCTCCCTAACTTCTCTCCAGTGGTTAACTAGGATGTTTAACAGGGTAGATTCAGTCTGTCCAATGTCCAAAAAAAAAGTCATCAGTTTAAGTCCAAGAACACAGAACGAGATACCAACAAACAGAGGAAAACAATCAACAAACAGACAGCTCAACCCTCCCATGGGAGGGCGTCCAGGTTCAAGAACACAGAGAAAGATAATCAACACACAGTTCACCCCTTCTATGGGCCCAGTGACAGACAGTTTTGTCCCTTCCACGGGTGCAGAACAGACTTGTTCAGCCAGCTCCAGCTGCCCTAAGACAAACCAGGTGGCCCTGCCAATATAGCAGGAGCAGGATAAACCAGGTTACAGCAAAACTTGTTTCCAGAAGAAGAGGATCCTTCCCAGCTCCTTCCAGGGGAGCCTGAAGCATCCTCCTGACACATACACACACACACTCCACGGACACAACGTCAAGGTTCGTCTGCCCATCGCACTTGACCACTCCAAAAAACCGTGAGCTCTCTGAGCCCCCTGAAGCTTGCAAGCAAACTGAAAGTTCAAACAACCTTACAGACTCAGACTCTGACAATGAGACAGACAACCGCAGTACCTGCTCCAGCCATTCCTCCGATCTACCGCTCTCCAGTGTGTCCTCACATAGGGTTGATTCCTGGCCAATACACCAAATGTAAGACTCTGAGGAGCCTTAGCTTACTGGAGATCCCCAAGTGAACACCGTGGAGTTGGGGATCTATGCAAAAAGCAAGAGGAATTTATTGTTCCAGCATGCTGGGGTCGCCCTGCACACCAAGGCAGAAGAGAATGACCACATGCAGCCAAATTATTGAGCTTTTATACAGTTTTTAGATCAGCAGCCATTAGGCACAATGTGACTGGCAGAACAGTGTGACTTTTAAACTGATTGGTCTTTAGGGAAGGAGGTAGCAGGGGCTTAATCAGCCCCTCCCGTCCAGCCTATGTGCTCTCTAACCTGTTTCTTCCAGGAGGGGAGGGGTGCCCACGTGCTCGAGGCCCTGGTGGAATTTTCCAAAGTTCCTGAGCTGACCTCTTCAGTCCTACCCCCCCCCCCATGTCATCACCTTGGGGGTAGGATTGCAACACTTGATTATGTGTGTTCAGACTCCAGTACATTGTCTACAGCCTCACATCTCATGATGATGATGGCTGTTACCTTACTCATCACAGCCCCAAGAGCCTGGACCTATGGGGAGACTGTCCCATAGGCTCGATGCAACCTTGAATTCACCCCAACAATTCAATGACTTTTTAGGAAGGCTATGGAGAAGGCCACTGGTGGAAGGCATGGAAAGACAGATGCTCTCTAGGTGTGCCTCTTCCAGCAGTAGAAGTGAGACTGTCCTGGGACCTGGCTCTCTGGCAGCAGCCATTCTTGGGTATCTTACTTTGTGTTTCTATTACTGTAGTGAAACACCATGACCAAAAGCAATTTGAAGGAGATATGGTTTATTTGGCGGACACTTACACATCATTGTTCATCATAGAAAGAAGTCAGGACAGGAACTCATAACAGGGAAAAAACCTGGAATCAGGAGTCAGTGCAGGAGCTGATGCTGAGGCCATGCAGTGGTGCTGCTTACTGGCTTGTTCAGCCTGCTTTCTTATAGAACCCAGGACCACTAACCCCGGATGGCTCCACCCACAATGGGCTGGATCCTCCCCCATCAATCACTAATTGATAAAATGCCCTATATACTGGTTTGCCTGCAGGCTGATCTTATGGAGGCATTTTCTCAATTATGTCAGGTTGACATAAAAACTAGGCAGCACATGGGTTACAAATTGCACCATTGTGCTCACTAGCTAAGAAGAAATTTCAAACAAGCAAGTGACATTCTGCTGGAGGCCTGCTTGGGGTGGGGGGAGACATGACTATGGCCTGTGGCAGATATGGTTCAGTCAAATGGGGCAATAAAAAGGGATTGCATTCATCCATTCTGGAAAAGAGCCTGGCGGTTTTTCAACACAGAATATAGGATTACTGTGTGATCTAGTAATGTCATTCATAGGTCAATGTAAAAAGTATTGAAAATAGGTGTACATGAATGTCTGTAGTGGTGTTATTAATAATACCTCATAGAAACTAGGTTATAGCTCAAGAGTCTAGTGCCTGCCTTGCAGGCACAAGGTCTTGGGGTTGATGCCCAGCACACAAACAAACAAATAAAAATAGAAGAATCAGTGAGTGAAATAATGAATAGATATTGGATATTGCTCAACAGTAGAGTACTTGCCTAGCAGGCACAAGGCCCTAGATTTAGTGCCAAGCATCACAAACAAACAGACAAATAATGAGAAACTGGGGATATAGCTCTATGTTAGAGTTTGCCTACCACACAATCTGCTCAATGGTCTTGGGTTCAATGACCAGTACCACCAAAATAATACCCAAAAGGCAACCAGGTATGGTGGTTCATACCTGTGACCCAAGCTCTCAGGGAGCAGAGACAAGAGGATCACCACAAGGTCAAGGCCTGCCTGATTCTTATAGTGAGCTCTAGACTAACCGGGGCTACACAGTGAGGAAAGAAGAAAATACCCAAAGGCACAAAGTTGCAGTTGCCAATTAACCTTTACTCAAATCGACTGGGAGGCAGCCCCAATTTCTGGGTTCCTGAATGAAAGACGCACACACATAGCCTTATATTTTAGTATGCCCCAAACAGCTCAATGGTTGACCCACGCACAAACCTACACGCTGAGTTACTACTTACTAAAATTTATATTTTATCTTTGCTGCTCTAGACCCATGGAGGGGCTGGGGCCACTCTTCCCTAGCTTTTATATGTTGGCTGTCTCTCTGTCCTGCCTTCTCAGGTAAGGTTCTCTTGCCTGCAAATCCTAAAGTCCCGCCTCTGTCTCCCTGCCCATTGGCCACCGGCAACTTTATTTACCAATCAGAACCAACTGGGGGCAGAGACCCTCAGTGTCTTTCATGTAGATTCTCATACAATTTTGGGGACCCAATTACCATAATACAAGTGTTTGACCAAATCTACAACAGCAAAACACTCCAAATGTCTGTGGGTGGTAAATGGGTGGGTTGTATACTCACATGATGGAATATTATTCAGCCATATAAAGTAAAGAAGTACTGACGTATCCTATTATAACCTGATGAACTTACAAAGGCAGCACACTAAGCAGAAAAGGCCAATGATAAAATGTCACCCAGCAACACCCTTCAGACAAACAGTAAAGCCGAAACCATCTGTCTGGGTAAACATCACAAGGACCTGTTTATTTCTTTTTCTGTTTCTTCCTATTTTTGAGACAGGCACTTATGTAACCTAGGGTGGCCTTGAACTCCTGATTCTCCTACATCCATGTCCCAAGTGCAAGGATTATAGGCATTCATCAATCATATCTGTTTTAAAGATCTTTACCTATTAATTTTCCTGGTTAGTAAAATTTTGGGAGGTGGAGAGACTAAAACATTTGTATCTCTTTTGGAAGACCTTCCTTCATTTAGGCTGAGAGACTTCTGTGAAGTTGGGGAGAAACCAGAGAAGATCACACAAACCTTGATTCTGGATTCTTCAGTAGCTTCTAAGAGTTTTCAACTATTCCCCACCCCACTCCCACCCACAGCCATACCCCCATCCCAGCCCCCAGAGCATTCCAGTGTGTGCAAGTGGAGGGCAGAAGTCTACATTGAGTGTGACCTCTCAGGAGCCTGGCTACCCTACTCTTCTTTTGGAGACAAGGGCTTTCACTGGGATTGGTTTGGCTGGTTGACTGGCCACCATGACGACACAGGGATGCACCTGTCTCCTCCCCACCACCACCCCTGCCCCAGCACTAGTATGAAAATACTTCAGTAGCAGTGCTGGGGCTTGAACTCAGGTCCTCGTGTTTGTGCAGCTAGTGATTTACTGACTGGGCTTTCTAGACCCCTGTTCCCTTTCCAACTGACCAGTGTGCTGGAATGTCATACCTGGGGAGCATCCAGTGCACCTTTTGTTCTTGCTTCAGCTGGATTTTACCTGTGTGCCAAACTCTGCTCAGTGCATTAGAGCAACTTTTCTAACCTTTCTAGAAAGTTTGCCACTGTTCATGGATTGCTGATGCAGTTTGAGGCTTGGTGATACAGGCCTGTGCTCTCAGCACTTGGAGGCAAGAGTTCAAGGCCAACTGGAATACATGAGACCCTATCTCTTTGGTTTGGTTTTTGGTTTGTTTGTTGCCTTTTCCCTACTCAGGTGGGAACTCTGAGGGTAGTTCTCTAGGTTGTTGGATATCATCTAAGCCCACGGTGTCAGATACAGAACCAGGCCTAAGAGCTGAGGAGAAGAATGCGGCTAGGGGAGAAGTCAATGTCAGGATGGTACTTAGCCTAGAACAAAACCAGCTCTCCAAAGCCCTTCACACGTGGGCTACCCTTTCAGCATTGTCATCCCCACTGCCTGTAAGCTTTTTCCCTATGAAGAGGATGTTGACTGATTCTTGATTAATTGGCTGCAGGACTAGTGACTTAACCGAAAGTGTACTAGGCAAGCATGTATCAGCAAGCTACACTCGATCCTCTTGTTACATTTTATTTTTGATACAGAGTCTCACTAAGTCTAGCCTTGAACTTAAGCTGTATCCTAGGCAGATTTTGAACTCACAGTTCTCCTGCCTCAGTCTCCCAAGTAGCCGGGGTTATGAACCTGTGCCACCAAACCTGGCTGAAGACAGAACTTAAGTCTTAACCAACTTGACCATTCTTTACTTGCTTTATTTTATATGGTTTCTGTGGATGTGTGCATGTTAATAGACTCACATGCTTTCTCCCTTGTTAATATGTCCAATGTTACTCTGTTTCAGACTTTCATGAGGTGCCAAGAAAGTTCTTTTCAACCATACCTAACATGAGGCTACTTCTTTCCCCGAGGAAAAAGTACAAGGCCTTCCTTCACATGCTGGTTAGAACTGGTGATTTTCTCTCATTTCCCCTTCCTACTGAAATATTTGCTTTTGTTTTTGTTTAATTATGTGTGTATGATGGGGGTGTGTACACATGAGTATAGGTGCCTGCTGCTTCAAGAAGAGTTAGTCAAAATCCATGGAGCTGAACTTACAGGCATTTTGTGAGCTACAAAACATATGTGCTGGGAATACAAACCAAGTCTTCTACAAAAGCAGTATGTGTTCTTAATAACTGAGCCATCTCTCCAGGGCCTCCTTGTTAGGGCCTAGGTAAAATATTAAGGCCTAGAACTAACTGTTTTGTACAGTTACCCACAATAAACTTGGACCCAAGCCAACCACCCACCAGCACTTCCCAAACCTATGTATGACCTTTTATGGTATTTGCCTTTATAAGCTGCCCCTGGGATGGACCCCAACCTAAGAGAGACACCTGCACCAATATAAGAAGCCATTTGGAATCAGACTTCCATATTGAGTAGGGGGCCAAGTAAAGTTTAAGTTCCCAAGATCTCCCTGGGAACTGACATTCCACTTGGCAGAAAGAGACATGTGCATGGGTAAGTGACATTCAGGTTGGCAAGTTAAGACATGGATGTTAGACAATTCCCATCCTGGTAGACAAGTTAGGACATGAATGTTAGACAAGGCAAGTCCCCCACCACAGCTGAATACCCCAACCAATGGGAGCAGGACAAGTGTACAACAAAGACATGTTCCTAAGGAAATCCCTATCCCTAAATCCTGATTGGTGGAATGACTTGGCACAGATGCTTGTAGAAAAGAATAGAATAGAAAAAAAAAAGAAAAAAGAAAAGAAATATTAATGTCATGGTTCAATTCCTGAATCTGAACCAAGGCCCTGGTTGATAAGTTCTGGACTGTATGCTTAATAACCTATCCCTATCTGACTGAGATTGGTGTTCATGTGGTTTCTGAGGTAATTTCTGAACCCCAACACTTCCCCAACTCCCTTTTATTTGTTTGTTCATTTATTTATCTTTCTGTGTAGTCCAGAATATCTTTGAACTTGTGCTCTTCTTACCTTGTCTCTTAAGCTCTGGGGCCACAGGCATGTGACACCGTGTAATCTTGTTATAATGATGAGAACATTTCCATCAGCATTATGCCAGATATGACCGTGGTGAAATGGGAAAAGATCTGGCATCCTGATCCCCAGAAACCTCCTACCTTTTTATTGTGCAGTAATCTCCTCGGCGTTAAAACATTCCATCCTTGAGAAAGGCTCTTTAAGACTTTAGTGGAAAGTAAACAACTCACAAGGTTCAGAAGTCCCTGAAGTTTATTAAATATTCAAGGCCCTACCATCATCAAGGGTATATAAGCAGTGAGGGGCTGCTGAGAAGAGGAGTTCTCCAATTTGCAAAGATGCCTATACATTGTGTAGAGAGCTCAGAGTTCCAGCTTTTGTGAGTCATTAGCCATGCTGGGGTGGGTATCCAATGAGGCAGCTGCCTTTGAGTTACCATGCTCCTGTAAATAACCCCAATAAATTCATTGATCTACTAAGTTTGATTTGGAGGGTATCATTACTTGGGTCTGTTGTTGGTTCCCCATCTAGGATGAGCAGACATTCCTCATCTCCCCAGGAATGTTCTCATACAACACTTTTCCATTAAAAGTCTCACTACTGCATAAATGCAGTCTCTGAATCCATAACCAGGGATGGTCAGAGGGAAGGTACTTTAACACACGACTTCTCCCTGTGTAGCCAGCAAATAAACCTTCTCGTCTGATCAGAGAATTGTTTGATTATTTGCCAATTTAAAAAATACCAAAAAGCATCGAAAGGAAAAGAACATACAGAATTGGGAACACACTTTCCGAATAATCTATTCTCTGTGTCCCTGGCTTTGTCTCTGATGGAAATTGTATATAAATGAGAACTTGTCATGTGACCTTTCTTCTCATTGTTTGAATGCCCACATGGGAAGATAGTGGTTGACTGTTGGACCTCAAGAGGTCAAATCCATTCTGGAAGAAGGATCACCAACAGCAGAATTATTCATCCTGAGAGTCATTTCTGTTGCTATGCGGATAAAAATCCTCCAGTAGAAAACAGAAAAGAAGGGTCAGTGGAGATGGTGAAGCTGGAAACGACGCTGGAGTGTGACAACAGGTGCCCAGAAGTAAAGGGATGTGAGGACAGAGCAGATAACTGTCCAGGTAGGCCAGGCCTAAAGAACAGCACCTGGGGCTCCTAGCAGGAGGCTGGCGTCGGGAGAGCCAATGAAAGGACATATGTCAAGCCAAGGTCAGAGGTAAGAAGGAAGCAAGCCACAGGAGGGTGAACTGTAGAGGAAAGGAACAGGCTGAAGTCAACAGTCATGGCTTCCTCTGTTCCTCTGGAATTATTTTTACCCCCATCTAGCTTCCAAATGAATGAGACTCGGACTACGATTTATTTTTTTAGCTTTATACTGGGGGATTACCCCGAATCTATATTTCAATTTACTAGGCTGTTTCCTTCCCCGCTGCATTACCCAAGTACTTGCTCTTTGTGTCTTCTTATTTCTGCTACAGCAGTCGAGAGTGGGGGTAGGGCTGGGGGTATTGAATATGCTTGGCCCATGGGAAATGGCACTTTTAGGAGGTGTGGCCTTGTTAGAGGAAGTGCATCACTGTGAGGATGGCCTTTGAGGCACTATGGTTAAGCTCTGACCAGTGTGGAAGAGCATTGCCTTCTGGCTGCCTTCTGATCAAGATGTAGAGCTCTTGGCTCCTCCAGCATCATGTCTGCCTTCATGCTGCCATGCTTCTCTCCATGTTGAAAAATGGACTGAACCTCTGAAACTGTAAGCCAGCCCCAATTAAATGTTTGCTTTTCTAACAATTGCCTTGGTCATGGTGTCACTTCACAGCAATGGAAACCCTAACTAAGACAGGAGCTATTTCACTTGGGCACATGCTCCTGGTCCATCTCCACCATGTCTAATGGAGACCTACTGTTCTCTCTGTCTTCTCCCTCCTTCACTCTCCTCCTTCTCATGGCCCCTACCTGCCACTCCCAGTTGGTAACAGAAACTCTGCTTATTTCTATTTTCCCCAGTAATTGGCTGTAGCCACTTTATATTGACCAATAGCTTTAAACTGGGAGCAAGGTTTACATAGCAGCACTTGGTGTATATGAGGATCTGCTTGTGGGGGCAACCAGATCTTGGGGGTCAGTATTTACTAGCATTTGAATACACAGCAGCACCAGACCAACCCCAACAGGTTTCTGAAGCCCTGTGGGAGACAGGTCTATCTTCACCTACCCCACAGAGCTCTTCCTTGCTTCTGCCTCCAGCTAATGAGTTTGTACATGCTGGTTCTTCACACATCTCTCCACTGGCCACACAACGCTTCCCCTTTGCCTCGGCCTGCATCTTAGGCCTGACTCAGTCACATCTCTCCATATGTATCTCCCAGAACATGGCCTGCCCCTTCATTGCTAAAGTGCTTCTCATCAATGGGGATGCATATTAACCCTGATAGTCCAGGAAGACAGGAGAACGGTCAGGCTCAGCTCTCAGATTCAGAACCCACCAGCATTTGATAAGCAGTTACTGTCACATTCTGCTTGGTGAAAAAAAAAAGTGAGCAGACCTTGGGCACTAACTCCTCAGTCAGTCCCACAACACCCAGAGGAAGCTCCACTCCCAAGCTCTCTAAAATGCCCAGAGTCATAGGATCAGAGGTGAGGACACAGCATCTGTCCCAACACCAAAAGTAACTGGGACCAGCTGGATCCAGGGACCCAAGAACCCTGCCCGACCAGTGGCACTGGTTCCTTCTATTATGGGCCAGTGCCTTGAGCAGACCTTGGGCACAAACTCCTCAGCCAGTCCCATAACACCCAGAGGAAACTCTACCTTGAGGTGCTCTAACACGCCCAGGATCACAGGACCACAGGATCCCAGGAGCTTGGTCACACCAGGATCTCAGGGTCCCAGAGGCAGTTTGACTCCCAGGAGCTCTGACACACCCAGGATCTCAGGATCCCAGGATCCCATAATCACATAATCAGGATTCCAGAGACAGCTGGTCTCTGAGGAGTTCTGATACAACCAGGATCACAGGAAGGACAGGCTCCAGTCAAATATAAGGAAGGCAGAGATAACCAGATTGCGGGAGGACAGTGTAGAACATAAGCAACAGAAACCAAGTTTACTTTGCATTCTCAGAACCCAATTCTCCCACCATAGCAAGTCCTGGATACACCATCACTCTGAAAAGGCAAGATTCAGATCTAAAATCACTTCTCATGATGATGATCAAGGACTTTAAGAAGGACACAAATAATTCCCTTAAAGAAATACAGGAGAACACAGGTAAACAGCTAGAAGCCCTTAACGAGAAAATACAAAAATCCCTTAAAGAATTACAGAAAAACACAATCAAACAGGCAAAAGAAATGAACAAAACCATCCAGGATCTAAAAATGGAAATAGAAACAATAAAGAAACCACAAAGGGAGACAACCCTGGAGATAGAAAACCTAGGAAAGAGATCAGGAGTCATAGATGCAAGCATCACCAACAGAATACAAGAGATGGAAGAGAGAATCTCAGGTACAGAAGATACCATAGAAAACATTGACACAACAGTCAAAGAAAATGCAAAATGGAAAAAGCTCCTAACCCAAAACATCCAGGAAATCCAGGACACAATGAGAAGACAGAACCTGAGGATAACAGGTATAGAAGAGAGTGAAGATTCCCAACTTAAAGGACCAGTAAATATCTTCAACAAAATTATAGAAGAAAACTTCCCTAACCTAAAGAAAGAGATGAACATAATGTACAAGAAGCCTACAGAACTCCAAATAGACTAGACCAGAAAAGAAATTCCTCCCGTCACATAATAACTAAAATACCAAATGCACTAAACAAAGAATATTAAAAGCAGTAAGGGAAAAAGGTCAAGTAACATATAAAGGCAGACCTATCAGAATTACACCAGACTTCTCACCAGAGACTATGAAAGCTAGAAGATCCTAGGCAGATCTCATACAAACCCTAAGAGAACACAAATGCCAGCCCAGGCTGCTATACGCAGCAAAACTCTCAATTACCATAGATGGAGAAAACAAGATATTCCATGACAAAACCAAATTTACACAATATGTTTCCACAAACCCAGCCCTACAAAGGATAACACATGGAAAACACCAACTCAAGGAGGGAAACTACACCCTTGAAAAAGCAAGAAAGTAATCTTTCAACAAACCCAAAAGAAGATAGCCACACAAACATAATTCCACCTCTAACAACAAAAATAGCAGGAAGTAACGATCACTTTTCCTTAATATCTCTTAACATCAGTGGACTCAATTCCCCAATAAAAAGACATAGACTAAGAGACTGGATATGTAAACAGGACCCAGCATCTTGCTGCATACAGGAAACGCACCTCAGTGACAAAGACAGATACTACTTCAGTAAAATGTTGGAAAACAATTTTCCAAGCAAATGGTCCCAAGATACAGGCTGGAGTAGCCATTCTAATATAGAATAAAATCAACTTTCAACCAAAAGTTATCAAAAAAGATAAGGAAGGACACTTCATACTGGTTAAAGGAAAAATCTACCAAGATGAACTCTCAATTCTGAACATCTGTGCTCTAAAAATTGCAGGCAGTATAATAATAATGTATGTTTAAAATACACAAATATGGCACAGTTCAGGTAAGTGATACATTCAGAAGGATAGAAAGGGATTGTTTTCTAAAGCATTCTTAAACAGTGATTATAATTGAAATGATAATAATTTTATAGAATTTTACCAAAGTATACTGGTACAATTTTATTTGTTGCTAATACTTTGAATTCTTTTATTTTCTACATCTGAGGTTTAATTATTAAGAAACTTAAATGTCCTGAAAAAAAATCCCACATTTCACTCTTTACAGAAATGGTCACTACAAAACTAGAAATATTTAAGGGGTAACTTCAGCAAGTGTTATAGGTATCTGATGAATCTCAGTGTGATGGCCTTGGGAAATTCAAAGGAATGTTGCTCTTTGCTCAGAGTGAAGCTAACATATCTTCAAGGGAGAACATTGGAGGGATTTGAATTTTATGTTCACATTAGGGAGGTGAGTCCTGTATATTTTAGAAGACTAGTATTTGTTTTCTCTGAATTTAGTTAAGAGTTGTCATCTTATTTCTAGTTGAGTGTGACAGTAGTAAGGTTTTCAAAGCCTACTGAAAACAAGTAACATTAAATGTGTGATTTATGAGATTAGGCTGTGTGCTATTTTGACTGAAGTCAACTGTCCTTTGTCATTTCAAAGGAGAAAAAAATGAATGGCCTATAAAACTGTAAGAGTTGATCTGTCAGAAATAATTTCTAATTGCATAATGTTTTAACAAAGTGACTTAATTTATTTTAATCATATTTATAATGTGAAAGTATAAGGTGATGATAATATTGGCTTCTAAAGTTTTAGACTAAAAATAGCATTTTAATTCTTATAGAAATGTCTACAAATAATTTCATAATTTATTTATTCTGTATTTAACTTTGATATGTTTCTCATAATTCACCATTGTATATAATACTGTGATAGATATCCCACAGTACATACATATTTTTGTCAACATAAATTCCTAGAAATAAGTTTACTAGATAAATTTTATGCACAATTTATACTTTTGGACTTGTTGGTAAACTTTTCATGAGAAATACTGTATTGAGTTGTACTGTTATATGGAACATTTCTCTAAAATTTTCTAACAATTAAATTTTATTATAAAAAGTAATAATAAAGAAAAAGAAAATATTTGTTTGTTTGTTTTTTCGAGACAGGGTTTCTCTGTGTAGCCCTGGCTGTCCTGGAACTCACTCTGTAGACCAGGCTGGCCTCGAACTCAGAAATCTGCCTGCCTCTGCCACCCAAATGCTGGGATTAAAGGCCTGTGCCACCACTGCCTGGCTAAAAGAAAATATTAAAGAAGAAAGCAAAAAAGAAAGAGAGAGAGAGAGAGAGAGAGAGAGCGCAAATGAAGCCACACTATTCCTAACAAATGGAGTGCCCTCAGAGACATGTGGGAAAAGTCTCTGAAATTGTTGCTGGTCCTCTTCCAGCCCAGCCTGAGCCCTCTAGATAGAAACCTGCTTTCCAGGGGAGCTGAGGACAGCTGTGGCTCCCAGAGTGCACCATACTGGTGCTTTGCTGGCACACCACACTCAGGTCACAGGAATACTGCACTTTTTATGATAGAAGAATGAGTACACAGAGCAGGGAGCATGTTTCTCTGGACTGTAATTGTGTCAAGAGTAAATTCACACAGCACTTCCTGCCAAGGAGAAGCACATGCAGGTATGTTTGTCCACTTTCCTGTTGTTACTGAGACAAATGCTCAAGAGAAGCAACCTGAAGGAGGAAGGATCTATTCAGGCCTCTGGACTCAGAGGTCTCCATCCATGGCTGAGATGGAGCAGAGTCAGTCATTTTGTGGTGGGCAAGAAGCAGCAAGACAAGGAGAGAGGCAGTGCACTCTTTGAGAACATTCTCCCAGGGACCTGCTTCCTTCACCAAGGCCCCACCTCCTACTTTCTACCATCTCTCAATAATGCCTTTAGATTAAGAAGCCATCACAGGATTAATCCACTGATTACTCCAAAGACTCCAGGATCCAATTAGCTCGCAGTGACTTGATCCAGCAGCTGAGGACCAGGCCTTTAACACAAGAGCTTTTAGGGGACGTGTCTCATATCTAAGTGCTAACATCCAGCCAACCTCTCTGGAGCGAGCCCCTCCATCCTCCCAAATGATGCCCTCTCATCTTTCCAGCTGAGGATTCTGTAAGAGAGCCAGTGCACTGCATGTTCAGTCGGAGCCTATGGGGTTCAGATGTGGGAGGGAGGACCACACAGAGGTTCAGTTCTATCCACTGAAGCCTTAGCACCCTTGTCTGGGATTGCAGTGACTCTGTTGCCTTCCTGCTCTCTTTCCTGTCTAACCATCAAAATCAACACAATTTGTAATTTGTTAGAATCTTCAAAATCACAGTACCTGGCACACAGCACAGGCACAGAAATGCAGATGAAGTATGTGTGTGTGTGTGTGAGAAAGAGAGTGCGTGTGTGTGTGTGTGTGTGTGTGTGTGTGTGTGAAAGAGAGAGCGTGTGTGTGTGTGTGTGTGTGTGAAAGAGAGAGCATGTGTGTGTGTGAAAGAGAGCGTGTGTGTGTGAGAGAGAGTGTGTGAGTGTGTGTGAGAGAGTGTAAGAGAGTGTGTGTGTGAGTGTGTGTGTGAGAGTGTGTGTGTGAAAGAGAGAGCATGTGTGTGTGAGAGAGTGTGTGAGTGTGTGTGAGTGTGTGTGTGTGAGAGAGTGTGTGTGTGAGAGGGTGTATGTGTGTATGTGTGAGTGGGGAGAACCTCATGAAACATCTCGTGGAGAGCATACAGGCCGGCTCCAAATGACCCTGAACTTCGGGTCCTCTGCATCTACCGTCTGAGTTCAGGGATTGCAGGCATGTGGTGGGATCAAATCCTGGTCTCCCTGCAGGCCATGTAAGCATTCTACTGACTGACCCACATTCCCGTCCACATGTTCAGCTTTCAAACTGGTCTATCCTTAGGAACATTCCTTGTCCTGAAGCCTGGTGATGTAGACAACACTAAAAAGGATGCTCTCAAAATTATTTTTCCCTCCTCCTAGTTCCACGGATACTTCCCCAGCAGACACCTCTCACCCCACGTCCTCTTCCAGATCCCCATTCCCGGGGCTCAGTTCTGGAGCCACGAGCGTTGCTTCCCTGCTTCCCTCTCGGGTCTCAGAGTTTAACCTGGCGTTCTGGGCTTCGAGCTGTCCTTCCTCTGCCGCAGGCTCTACAGCCACAGCCTGGGCATTAAGTACAAGGTCTGCTGTTATCCCTGCACGTTCTCCTGGATTCTTCTCCTTCTCCTCGGGGCCTCTTGCCCTGTTAAAGCTTCCCAGCGCACACCTTTAATCCCAACACTCAGAAGATGGAGGCAGGCTGATCTCTGTGACTTCAAAGCCCACCTGCATCCATAGCAAGTTCCGGGTCAGCCAGAACGACATAGTTAGACCTTATCTAAAAATAAACAAGTAAATAAGAAACAAAATAGAAGCTTCCCAGCTAAAATGATCACCCAACCTCCCTAGAAAGGTCAAGCTGATATTCTCAGCCTTCCGACTCATCCAGACTTCAGAGTCAGTGGCAGTGTGTGACTCAGCTCCTCTCTCTCTCTCTCTCTCTCTCTCTCTCTCTCTCTCTCTCCCTCTATCTCCCCCCCCCCTCTGCTTTTGTTCGGAGCTTCTAGCTTCTCATCTCTCCCACTTGCAGGAACGTGGAGGAGATGGTGTTGTTGCGGTGGGACAGAGCACGGGCCAGTCTACCACGAGGGGAGCACTGGGCACAAGGCTTGAGAGAGAAGAGGAAAGCTGAGCGGAGAGGGAACGCCTGAAGTGTACGAGGGAGCGACCTGCTGGGTCTAAATCTCCACCTTAGACTCGTTCAAACAGGAAGTTTGAACACTTGAATGCTCGGTTAGTAAAAGAGGTTGTGGAACTGTAGGCATAAAGGCTAGGATTTTTTTAGTTTTGGAGACAGGGTCTTACTACGCAGCCCTGGATGGCTTGGAACTCTCTACACGTAGACCAGAGAGATTCGCCTGCCTCTGCCTCCTGAGAGTGGGAATTAAAGCTGCACCACTATGCGCAGCAAAAATATGAACTTTTAATTATTTCTTTTTAGTGTGGTGTGTGTGTGTGTGTGTGTGTGTGTGTGTGAAGATAGAGGTCAGGGGTCATCTTTTGGGAGTTAGTTCTGTACACTGTGGAATTTGGGAATCAAACTAAAGTTATCAGGTGTGTGTAGCATGGGTTTTTATGTGCTGAGCTACCTCACTGGCCTCAGATAGGGCATTTTAACTGGGCCCACTGACACTCAGATGAAATGACCGATCTCTTGCTGGGAAAGCATGAATCTGAATGGCAATTAGCATCTAATTAAGAAGGGCAGGGCAGGGGGCCCAGCTGTGACAGGAGCCTGACACCTTAGTGGATCCCACAGTGCAGGACCCAACTCCTGTTATTCCGCCTGCACGTGTGGCATGAGTGTGCTTGCATTGCACACACATACAACAGTAACACTCATTCTTTTAAAAAGCCAAACCCAAATATTTGCTGCTTTTGTAATGCAGAAGGAAAGAGGTAAAAACAGAGGGGAGGAGAAAGCAAAGAATCTCACAGGATCTGCAACGAAACTCAGCTAAAACCGCACCGGAGGACACCAGGCACAGGAGTGATGCAAACGTTAGATAAACAGCAAACGGGAGAGAAATAAGCCCACCATGTAAGCTCGAGCTCACTGACCAGCTCCAGATACAGAAAACCATGCTCAACGAGCAGTAGACACTCAACAAAGGCATTTGAATAGAAATATTTGAAGTATCTTTTAACTGCCTATATTAGACAAAAGATATGTTTAGAATATATAAAATACCGATGGATTTTCTCAAATGAAGCTCGTGTGTATGTGGACAGACTTGAGTGACGGCTGTATGAGTTAAGTTCTTGTTGCTTTGACGAGACACGTAACCAGATTACTTAAATGGGGCAAGGGTTATTTTTAACCCATAGTTTCCAAGGCTTTGGCCTCGTGCACTTAGACAATGTGTTGTTGGGAACACTTGGCCATGGGGGCTCTTCTGTGATGGACAGTAAGCAGAAAGGGATGGAGGGAGGGAAGAATGGAGGGAGGGAGGGAGGGAGGGAGGGAGGGAGGGAGGGAGGGAGGGACCCAGATCAGTCATAGCCTTTGAAAGCACACCTAGTGATTGCTTCCTCCGGCTAGCCCCTCTCAGGTTTCTAGAACGTCTTAAAAAGAATACCAGCAGCTCGGAACCCAGTGTTTAATCTCTGAATAAGCCTATGGGGAACATCTCATATTCAAGAATACCAGTGAACGACTGATGGTTCACAGACAACAGAGCGAGCCAGAGAGACAGAAGAATGGTTAAAATGATTGAGAGCAGTCATTCACTCTGAACAATGACATGGAATCTGGAGTAATTTGTATTTTCCTATTTTTGCTTTTCAGAGCTTTTCAATTATTTGAAGTTAGTAATTTATTAAAGGTACTAATATAGTCTTTTTTAAAAAGATAGGGTTTCATTCTGTGGTCCATGATGGCCTGGAATTTACTCCCTCAAACTCTTCCTGCTTCAGCCTCCCAGGTTCTATGATTAGAGGTTTGAGTGACTATACCTACATGATTAGATTAATTGCTGCTGCTGCTGCTTCTTCTCCTTCTTCTTCTCCTTCTTCTTCTCCTCCTTCTTCTCCTTCTTCTTCTCCTTCTTCTTCTCCTTCTCCTTCTTCTTCTCCTTCTCTTCTTCTTCTTCCTCTTCCTCTTGCCCCCCCCTCTTCCTCCTCCTTTTTTCAACACTGGGGATTAAACCCAGGGCCTTGCACATGTCAGGCAAGTGTCAAACAACTGAGCTACATGTCTAGCCCATATAGTCCTTAAAAGTAATGTCAAATACTTTTTGAGACAAAATCAATATATGCCTCGCGTCTTTACCTACAAAACAAAAACTGTTGATGAGATTTTAAATAAGTGTTGAAGCAAGCATTTAAAAAACATTTCTCAATGGAAACTGTGACTCCTTCAGAGTTGTTTAGACAAGGATCCCTCAGCTTTCTGAATTGAAGATTGAGATAAATGGTCCGCAGTGGCCTTTAAGGCTCTTCTGACCCTAGGATTTTTGTCAGCAGGATTCTTGTCAGTTGGTGGCTCCACTCATCCACAGATATCATGGTGACATGCATTCATTACACAGGCAGTTTTGGAAACCGAAGCTTTCAGCGAGGTTTTAGGACCAGAGCCCCTGACTTCATGCAGTGGTCTCATTCATCTGGCTTGTATGCTGCAGGTGTAGCTGAAGTCTCACTTGTGGCAATGCATGTAGAGACACTGAAAATCTGACCAGAATTAGCTTCATCAAGCCCAAGTCCGCCAATATGAGGTGGCTTATTCTCACTCTGGAAGAGAAAGAGAATCTCTCTGGATTTCCGTGATTCACTGCGTGAACTGACGTCACCATGAGTAACAGCCAATGAGGCCAGGATGCTATCCCTCAAGCACATCCGTCTTCTGCTCATTGGTTTCCTCCTCTACATTCTGTGATGTCAGCATAAAGAGTCATTTGCCCCAGCACTTTAGAACACAAACCCCTAATTTCAAGACAATGTAGGGAAGAAAGTGACTGCCTGTGCACAACCAAGAGAGAGGCTCAAGCAACCTTCCATAAGATAGAAACGACCAACTTCCATCAGCTTTTAAAAATAAACTTTATTATTTAAAAACATCCCCTTTAAATAAAACATCACACATTAAAATCAACCATACCAAAAGTCTACAGAACTTAATGAATGTACATGTAGTTAACATCGGCATCAAAAACAGAAGCTGTTTCGCTTCTCGTTAAATTTTACACTTTCAGTGCACATATCCACCACCAAATCAAAAAAATCCATGACAGAATTAGATCTAGAAAAAACAGCTGACCTTATATCCTTCCCTGGTGTGCCATTCCTGCCACACCAATTCTTCTAAACTTGTTCCACAAAATAGAAAATGGAGAAATTGATTCCATGAAGCCAGTATCATCTTGGTGCCAAGACCAAGTAACAACAAAAACCAAACCAAAACAACTACAAAACAATTTATTTGGTGAACATAGATACAAAAAATTTTAACAAAATACTTACAGACCAAGCAAACTCAGAAACACATTAAGGAAAATTTACATTATGACCTCACAGACTTCATCCCAGAAAGTCAAGGTTAGCTCAATATAAATCAATAAATGTAACACACCATATAAGCAAACTCAAGGACAGAGACCGTGTAATTATTTCAACTGACCCTGAAAACCAAGCATCTGACAAAGTTCAACATGACTTTCTGATAAGAGTCCTAGAGACTTTAGGAACGGACGGAACCTCGAAATAACGTCTCTATGCAAGAAAACCACACCCACAGCATATTCAACGGAGGCAAACGGAGAGCATTCCCTCTAAAATTGGAACTGAGGAGTGTCCACCCTCCCCTCTCTTATTCAGTATAGTGCTCAAAATCCTGGCTATAGCAATCAGACAAGAAAGACATAAAGAGATAACAAGAAGGGATGAAGGCAAACTCATCCTGATTTCAGACGTCAGGATTCCTTACTTAAAAGACCCTGCTGAGTCTACTAGAAAACTCTTGAACCTAATAAACACAGGGAAGTTGTGAGGTAAAAAAAAATATATTAAAGAAAAAAACATAGCCTTCATTTATATTAATAGCTTACTTTCTGATAAAAAGATTAGAAACAATATTCCATCTAAAAAATTCCCCCAAAATTGAGTATCTAGGAATTCATCTAACCAAAGAAGTGGAAGGACTTTACAATGAAAGATGTTAAAAAAGAAAACCACAGAAAATATTAAAAGATGACAAATATTCCCCGTTCCTGTATATGCAGAATCGATATTGTGAAAATGTCTATATTACCAAAATTAATATATACAGTTACTGGAATACTTACCAAATTCCCAAGTCATATTTTACAGGTCTGGGTGGGAAAAACTATTTACACAGACCCACAAATGACCGCAAATACTCAAACCAGTCCTAAGGAGAGAGAGCGAGGGAGGGATTACTATGCAGACCTTGGGCCGTACTGTGGAGCCACAGTGACGCGGAGACCCTCGGACCAGCATAAATATAGGAAGACTAACGTTACAGGAGACTCAGAAGTAAAACGACAGACTATTCCCAAGTATTCCTTGGGAAAAGGTAGCTTTTTTCTTTGTTCAACAAATCGTGCTGGCAAAGCTACAGTTCTGCAGAACAATGAAATTAGATTATCTTTCACCTTTCACAGAAATCAAATCAAAATGGAGCAAAACCTTAATTTAAAACCTGAAACACAAATTTTTAGAAGAAAATTCAGGGAATGCTATTTATTTATTTATTTATTTATTTATTTATTTATTTAGGGGTTTTGTTCTGCTTTGTTTTTCGAGACAGGGTTTTACTGTGTAGCACTAGCTGTCCTGGAACTCGCTCTGTAGACCAGGGTGGACTTGAATTCGAAGTGCAGCCTGCCTTTGCTTCTGCCTCCTAAATGCTGGGATTAAAGGCATGCGCCACCACTGGCTGGTTTAGGGAATGTCTTTTAAGATACTGTGGCAGGCGAGAACTTCACAATTGAACCCCAGTGTCAACAGACGGATACATGGAAACAAAGAGAAGAGTCTATACCACAAAGGATGCAGCCGGTAGTTTACAAACAACCCACAGATAGGGAGAAGCCTTTACCAGTTACACTTCAGAAGACAAGCGGCTGTTATCCAGAGCTTGTAAATAACTGCAGAGACTATGAACGCAATGAAACTGCCACTCAACAAACGGACAAACGAATTGAATAGACAGGGGTAGTGGGTTTGGTCTAATGCTGCTTGTGTTATGTTAATTTGGGTCCGCAAAATTGCATGAGAATCCGCATGTCCACCTGCAAGACACTGAGGGTCCCTGTCCCCAGTTGGTTTTGATTGGTAAATTAAGTTGCCAGCAGCCAATGGTAGGGCAGGGAGACAGAGGCGGGTCTTTTGAGGATTCCAGGCTAGGGGCCCAGAGGAAGGAGGAAGTAAGAGATCCGCTATGCCAGGAGAAGGTAGGGGAGGGGAGATACCGTGCCTGAGAAGATGTGGGACTGAGAACATAGCCACTACATAGGAGCCGGGGAAGGGCGGCCCCAAAAGGGCTGCCCAACTGAGTCCAGGGCAGCAAAGATGGAATATAGATTTTAGTGAGTAATAACTTGAGAATATCAGAGGGAGGTGGATTAGCCACGTGGAGGTTAGGAAGTGGCCCGGACATTGAGCTGTTTAAGGCATATCAAAATATAAAGGCTGAGTGTGTGTGTCTTTCATTCAGGAACCCAGAACATTGGGATGGGTATGGAGGAAAGCGCTGCTGCCACCAGGATCAATGTAAGTATTTAATTGGGCACTGCTACAGACAGGAGCACAACTGGCCGATAACTAGTCTAAAAGTGATTGATATCCCCAGCCACCAGGGAAATTTACATTAAACCTGCTCTGAGATCCTGCCTCGCCCCAGAGGACTGGCGTCAGCAAATCCGAGAGGATCTGGAGATGAAGGAACCTTACTCACTGCTGATGGTAGAATAAGTCAATACAGCCACTGTGTTGGAGGGTTCTCAAAAAATTAACAAATAAAATTACCATATGACCCAACTATTTCATTCCCTACCATATGCTCATGACACTCCATCCCCTGACAGACACATTTGTATATCCATGCATATTGTTGCTTTATTCAACATAGTGAAGAATTGGAATCAACCTCGCCCATCAACCTTGTTCATCATATGAACACACATGCACACACACACATATATACATACATACATACACAAATTACCCGGTTCAAAGAAATAATGAAATGAAAATTTTATAGGAAAATGGATGAATTTAGAATGTACACTAATAATTGAGATCACATAGTCTCAGAAAGACATAAATATATGCTCTCTGTCATATGTAGAGTCTAGCCAATAATGTAAGCATAGATATGAACAAGTGTACACATGGCTGCAGTATACCATGAAGAGGGAGGAGAACCCAAGAAAAACCAGGCATGCGGGGTGAGGAAGGACTGAGTAGAAGCAGTGGAGTTGAGTTATGAGAAAGACAAAACTCAGATTTCATATTTAAAAAGCAGCTTGTGGGGCTGGGCGTGGTGCTGTACATCTTTAATCCCAGCACTCAAGAGACAGAGGCAGGTGGATCTTTGTGAGTTCAAGGACAGCCTGCTTTACATAGTGAGTTCCAGGCTAGCCACAGAGGCACTGTGAGAGGCTGTCTCAAAATCAAAAGTGGCTTGTATAGCAACCACAGTAGTGCACCCCTGTAAGGACAGTACTCGGAAAGTGGAAGAACAGTGCTGAGCTTGAGGTCTGAGATGGACGGCGGCACTTTGATACAGCCAATTACTAATACATAAGGCAGATAATAGTGTGTAAGCAGGTCTAAGAGGATCTAAGAGGCCCGGAGGCACCTAGCACATTTTAAACCTACTCTTCGGAATGCAGAATTCTAGCAAAACTTAACCAACACAGATTGATTTTTAAAAGAAAGTATTTTCTGGAACAAATCACTTTCTTCAAACTAAATGTTATAATCACCTTTTCTCCTTACCACAGTTAAACTGGCTCAAAATTTCCACTTTTTCATTGTTTTTGAGAGACTGTTACTTGTAGTCCAAGCTGGCCACAAACTTACTGTGTATACTGAACTTCGGGTCCTCCTGCCTCTTCTCCCAAGTACTGGGATTACAGACGGGAGCTACCAGGGTTTTATGGTGCTGGGGATTGAACCCAGGATGTGCACGCTAGACAAGCATTGACCGACTGAGCCATGCCAGCCCTCTACACCACTTAATTTATTTGTTAATAAGCTATCTGTCATCGGGCATGGGTGTGCACATCTTTAATCTCAGCACTCAGGAGGCAGAGACAGGTAGATCTTTGTGAGCCCCAGGCCATTTAAGAAAGAAAGAATGGGAGGAAGGAAGAAAGGAAGGAAGGAAGGATGGATAAGTTTTTTTCTCTGGGCAGGTATTTGTTTATGACACATTCTCACTATGTGGCCAACCTGGTCTGAAACTTGTTACATACTCCAGGCATGCTTTAAACACACAACCCTCTGCTTCAACCTCCTCAGTGCTGTGATTACACCAGGCAGAGGGCACCATGCCTGGCTCTATTTCTATTTTTTTTTTTTCAAGTAAAAATTTGCCCAATCAGTTACACTTGTGCTTCTTACATAGCTTTATTGAGCTTTAGTTCACATAGCACACAATTCCAGGATTTACAATACACAACTGGATGCTTTTCAGCCTCGTGCCAGAATCATCCGATCATCAACAGAATCAGCTGCCCTCATAGGAAACTCACATTCATCCACTGTCATTCCCGTCCACCCTTAACCCCTACGTGGACGCTAAACTGCTTTGTGGATTTACTCCTTGTGGACATTTCATAAACTGCCACTCACACTATGTGGTCTTGTGTGATAATTTTTCCTTACGAGTACAGTTCTTCTAAGATGATTATATGTTCTTGTCCGAGTCAGTACTCCGCTCCACTTACAGCTGAACATTTCATTGTACAGACATACTTGGTTTTATTTTCTTACATATTAGCTGACCTAGCCGCTGTTCCCAGTTGTTACTGCTATGACCGTCAGTGTTTCTCTACGTATATTAGCTGTAGTCCTATACATGGACATCCCAGTTGAGGTTGAATCTGAGTTTACCTAAATTTCCTGGCTAACACTCTAACATTGTGTTTCCCTTTATAAAGAGAGAAAGGGAAGAAGAAAAGAGGAAGCAGAGGAAGGAGAGAGGAAGGAAGAGAGGCTGTGTCTGCTCATTTGTCTTGTCTGAGGTTCCTGAGTACAAGCAGACATAGGAAGGTTGGGGTTAAAATGCTGGCATCAAAGTAATTGCTTCGAAATTTCCTACAAAGGAAAATCTTTGGGAAAAAGAAACCTTGGGTTGGCAGGGTGGCTCAGTGGGTAAGGAAGGCTACTCGGGACCAAACCTGATGACCTGCGTTCACTTCTCAGAGCCCACATGATAGAAGGAAAAAACCAGCCCCCATAAGTTGTGTTCTAACATCACATACACACAGTAGGGCGCGTGCGTGCATTCGTGCGCGCGTGTGCGCACGCGCGCATGTGCACCCACACACACACAATCAAATCAAAATTTTAAAAGAAGATCTAATTGACTCTGTATTCGAAGAACTGAAGAAGAGAAGCCGGCAGCATAAGCAGGGACCTGGTGACTGGGTGGGGAGCAGGGTGTTTAAACAGCGGTGGCAGGCAGAGCTGGATGACACCCACAGACACCCCAACTTTGAGAATTGCATAAAGGTGTTGAACCACCCCCAAATCCAAAGACTTAAACACCAATGTTGTATAGCACTGGGAAGCCTTTGGAAAGTGAGGCTTAGAGGCATTGGTCACATGACAAGACTGTTTGGAGTGGCAGAAAGGACTGGCTGATCAAATGGATCTAGGTGAGGAAATTTTGACACAGTAAGTCCTCTCCTTCGGAGGCTGTTGTGGCAATTCTGGGCTGAGGTAAAAGCACTGAGGATCGCCAGCTGGCACAGGGCTAAGTGGGCAAAAGCCACATTCATCATGGGGCTGGTTCTCTAGAGGACCCACATCTCGGAGCAGGGAGCTCATCATTTCTCTATTACATAAATAGATTTGTCATTTGGTGCTGAGAGTGATGCCAAGGGTTTGCTGCTAATCAAGCTGGAATCACAAGCTGGAGGAGAGGGTGGGCCCTCTGCCAGCTGGGCCAAGAGCTGGACCCAGAGGCACAGGATATTGCAGTCAAGCTCCCCATCCCTACTTTGGGAGTCCGGGCAAAACCCCGAGAGGCCTGGCAGTGCCTTTCATGGCCAACTTGTGAAACCACACTCTCAAGGCTTCTTTCAGAGCTGACCAACCAAGTGGAGCTCAGTCCCACAGGTCAATGGCCATTTTCATTGTCTGCAGGGCTGACTGGAGGAAACAGTCAGCTGGGTTGATAGCTGCAGGTAGCTGAGGCGAGACGAAGGCTGGAGATGGGAACAGTTGACCATAACAGTACTCTGCAGTGGTGAGAGCTGGCAGCTGGATAAAGCTCCCACTGTGTGCTACACAGTGACTCGGAGCACTTGAGGCTCTCTCAGTGGACAAGCTGTTTTCTTCCTTAAACCACAAGTAATCACTTGCCATCCAAGCCTGGAGGCCACGGTGGAATGGGTTTCTTTCCATCTGCACATACCAAGAGGAGCGTGGTCCCTTCACTCATACTCCGGAGCAACGTCTCTAAGATGCAAACCTCCATTATTCCTGCCTAATCACTATCTACATCCCAATCAGGTTCTGCTCAGCATTCCACAGCTTCCAGTGCCAGCCTGAGCTGGGTGGGAGAAGAGCAGGTTCTTAGCTGTGAAACGTTCAGTGAGTAGTCCACAATGAGTACCCCCACACTGCAAGCACCTCTTTGAGTAGATCTTAGCTTGGCACTTTCCTGCAGTGGAAGCTAGCTAGCTTGGCCTTGGCTTGGGGACCGAGGCGAGGCAGCTCTGCATTTGCTAGCGTGCTCTCAGCTACCTGGATTGTCTAAGAAACCACCGCTTACCCCCAGTCCCCCATCCCGTTATCTCTATCATTAGCAGGATCCTCCTTGAGGCCAATAAAAGAGGGAAGGAGACCAAAAAAAGGAGGGGAGAGCTATCCGGAGATGGCAGGATTATCTGTTTATACCCAGGGTATTTCTTACTACACAACTTTATGACCCCAGCCAATCTGGTTTCTTCCAGGCGGAGAAGGCTGCATCAGCTATCTTTCCTCTCTGAGGTAGGGTGGAAGATGCTTTCAAAGCACACTGTTCCTCCTAGCGAGCATCTACCCTCCTCACCCTCCACCGCACCCTAAGTGTATCCAGGCTCTCGTCCCTAGGACTGGTGAGCTGGGGTAGCATAGAAGCCACAGCAGTGCCCGGCCTGTGATCCTCCTGCTCTGGTAGCCCTGAGTCCCCCACCTGCGCGTGACTCCTCCTCCCGTCTCTATTCCGCAGCGTCCGCACCCTGGCGACACGCTGTTTTGGCGACCGCACCTGCATCAGGGTGGGGTGGGGGACATTCTGGAGATAGAAGGGAAAGCAAGGAGGGTCTGGGGAACACCGCGGTGCCGGGTGACCATCCTCGCCTACGGTGGCGGGCCCCCGCCGCCTGGAGCCTCCCACCCGCGGGCTGCCGCACCGATGCGCTGTCCGCGGTGCTGACGCCGGCCGGTCGCTCGGTCGGGAGGGGGAGCAGACGCCCTGGTTCCCGCCGCGCCCGGAGACCGGAGAGGCTGCCTGGAACAAAAGGGTGAGCAAAGGGAACTTAAACTTCCGGCTAGAGCTCAAGAATCGAAAGTCGGGTTTGGCTCCCGATGGCCCCCAGCCCGAGACCTCAAAGCACCAAGTTGAACAAAGTTTCCCAGTGGCTTGAGGAAGGAAGACATTCCGGAGCCCAAGCGCAGGGAAGGAAGGACGCGGTTTTCTAGCGAGCTGGCAGCCAGCTCGGCAGTGGGACACCTGCTCCGGTGGGACGCACTGTTGCGGCCAGAACGACCCAGAGGCGTCGCAGCAGCCCAATTCTCCACCCATTCCTCCCTTCCTTACTCACCCCTCCCCAACACCCCGCCCCGGGCTCGGATGACTCCGCCTCTCCGTGCCGGGTAGCTCTTCAGCGGTAGCAGGGAAGGAAGGGAGAGCTTCCCCGGAGGACTCGGCTGGGCTCTGAGGCTCGGAAGCCGATGCCGCCAGCTCAATTACAGGGGAGGAAGAAGACTGCCCGCGCAGCCTGAGCCTAGGCGCGACCGAGCCCTAGCAGCCTCATGGGACGCCCCAGAGGACTCCCTCTGTGCCCTGCCACCCTCTTCCGATCCTAGGCGTCCGGACTCCACGGCTCACCCTGCCCGCAGCCCGCGGCCTGTCCAGAGTGGAGTATGCAGCCCGGGGCCCTGTGGACTCCGGTCACCGGGCGGCGCTGGCCTAGCTTCGGAGCCCGGAGCCCGAGGGCAGCAAGTGAGGAGCGGCGAGAGACAGTCAGGCGTCGGGGCGCTGAGATAAGCGCTCCAGCCTGGGTGTCCGCTGGGCCGGGCGACCTGTGTGTGGCCTGAACGCCCGGCAGGAGGCGAATCGCCCTGCCGACTGCAGGGGGGCTCGGCCGCGGCCCCTGACCTCTGGCCACCATCCTCACGCTCCTGCTCCTGCGGCGGGGATGTCACGGCCCCGGCTCCGAGCGCCGCCCCAGCCCCGGGGCTGAGCTGCGGACCATGTCCTCCCGCAGCCCCCGGCCCCCGCCCCGCCGCTGCCGCCGCCGCCTGCCGCGCCCCTCCTGCTGCTGCTGCTGCCGCCGCCGCTCGCACCTTAACGAGGACACCGGCCGCTTCGTGCTGCTGGCCGCGCTCATCGGTCTCTATCTGGTGGCGGGCGCCACCGTCTTCTCCGCGCTCGAGAGCCCGGGCGAGGCGGAGGCGCGGGCGCGCTGGGGCGCCACGCTGCGCAACTTCAGCGCTGCGCACGGCGTGGCGGAGCCCGAGCTGCGCGCCTTCCTCCGGCACTACGAGGCCGCGCTGGCCGCCGGGGTCCGCGCCGACGCGCTGCGCCCGCGCTGGGACTTCCCTGGAGCCTTCTACTTCGTGGGCACCGTGGTGTCGACCATAGGTGAGCGGTGCACCCCGCGCGTCTTTCCTCTGCGCGTCTGTCACTCGTTGCCCTTTCCATGCATAGGGGCCCGAGCCGGCGTCCCCGGGTCCCTCCTTTCCGCTCTGATATCCCTTTCCTACTTTTGTCTCGCTCTCTGTCCCCTCTCGTCCTCTACTGTTTCTTCGGGCATTCGGAGCGAGAGGCGGCCCGAATGGACCTTTTCTAGCCCTCTCCTAACAGCGAACACTCACTTGACTGTGTGTCAACCTGGAGCCAGGCACTTTGAGGGCTCCTTGCTCAGCCTCTGTTCCTTAGTAGTGTCCTCTGTAAGAGCGTGTGTGAGGATATATGGCAAGGGCTGCTATTTCCCACCCAACCCAGGCCTCACTATCCTCAGGAGTGATTGATTACAAAAGCCATTTCTGCATCCATTCTCAGCGTTTTAATCTCCTCCTCTGGTGTTGACACTGCCCCACCCCCACCCCAAAGTAAAATCCGTTATTCAAAAGCCAGCCCTTCCGCTAACTGTTTTACACCATTCGCCTTGCTTTTCCCTCCACACACCCCTAACTTCTCCAAATTCTTCAGCTCTTGTCTTTGTTCCCCCTTTCCAACCAGTAGCGGTGTCAAAGGACAGCCAGGGGTGGTCGTCTATATAAACAGCTCACATATTCATAACCTCCGGGGAAAATGTGCAGACTCTTGAGACACCCCCACCCCCGCTTTTTTCGGCTAGATTGAAGTCTCCTGGTGCTCCTCCAGCCACCACTCTGTCCACCCACGTCTTTTCCCTGGAGTTTGGCATCATGTAAAACAGCCACTTCCCCCATTTATTTAGGTGTACAGAGCGCAGAAGAAACATACTTTGACAAGACTTGCTTGTGCCTCACCCACTCTTTTTCTGAGTCTCAGGGTTGGAGGAGCACTTGCTAGTCACACTAGTTGCCCCAAGAGATCCTCTTCTACTGATGCAATTTAGGAGAAAGGGGCTGTACTTTCAGGGCTGCGAGGTGAGGAACTTTATAAATACCATTTCCTGTGCCAGTTCAGAGCATGGGGCACGGACTACCCACCACTGGCCTACTGCTGCCTGGTGGCTGGAGAGAGGTAGCCAGGTTTGCTCAGGATATGCACAAACCTGCCTCTTTCTCTCTCTCTCTCTCTCTCTCTCTCTCTCTCTCTCTCTCTCTCTCTCACACACACACACACACACACAAACACACAAACACACACACACTTGTGAAAGTGTTTCCCTGCTGACAATCATTTTTCTTTCGTGTCATGCTTGATCTGATTATTTTAAATAGAAAAGGCAACTATGGACTGAGTCTGAAGTCTATACAAATTAGATTAAAATGCCCTTTAAAAATATATCATGTTGTTATGGTGATTGAAAATATAAAATGACCCCCTCAAAAATCCCCTTTTAAGAACTGCATCGAGTTGCTATAGCAACTAGAGGCTTTTTTTTTTTAAGTGCTTTAAAAGTACTAAGGTTGCTTAATCTTGGAGGATGACATCATGTGTTTATAGTTCATTGTTAACGTGCACTCTTCTTGTAAGCATTCCCCGTTAACCCTTCTACCTGGAGGTGAACACACTACATCACAGTATCTTTCTCCAGCAACATGCTCTAGCTTCCTAATAGAACTGCAATAAGCAGAAGCTGTTGCCAGTGTTCTCCTCCCACACAGGCTGTGAAATCCTCCCAAAGACCCTACTCTTGTGACCTGTACTCACATTGTGTCTCTCATAAACGTCCCTTCAGAAGCTGTGATTCTGAACCCAGGCTTCTCTCTCTTCTTTGTGCACAAAATCAAGTCAGCTTGTTTGAAGATCGCTCCATGCCTCAATCTTTAATCTATTGTCCGGATTGGCTGTTCTCTAGTGGAGTGGAAAGGAATGGTGTTCTCTCTTGGTTTTAGGTATAGGAGGCAGTGTGGACAGGCTACACCAAAGCTTGTGGCTGAGATATGAATGACCTAGCATGTTACTTCCAAAATCTGCAGGGTGACATTAATACCAGCCTGGGGATGGCTCAGGACTGAGCTGGCCCTCTGAAGGATACCAAAACAGCCATATGAGTAGTCTCGGCCAGCTGCCTGCCTGGTGCAACACTTGGGGATCGTGGTTTAACCTGACCCTCTTATGTCAGTCAAGTAAGTTCTGCTGAGTCGCCAACCACATGATTATCCTTGCCACCTTCTCTGTGGGAAGAGTATTTGGATAAGATTTCAGTGGAGACCTACAATGTCCTTTTCTTTTCTGCTTATGTTTTTCCTTCCTTTTAAATACCCAGCTGTTGTTATTGCTGATGTATTGATTAATGCAACCATGCAGGGTTCCGTGCAACCACAGCTCAGCCAGGGTTCTGTCTTCTGCCACTTCATCCTCTGAAGAGAAAAACTATTATGTTCTGGGCTTTACTGGATCAATGATATCATCACCACAGGGTGTCCATGGTTCATGCAGCAATGTGGAATTCAGGGGTCTACTTTTATACCCTGGCTAATGGAAGAGTGCTTCTCTTGTTCTTTATCTGGGTCATAGTTTGAGTATAAACAACGCTTCGTTTATAACTATGAAGTATTGTGTGTGTCAAGCCCAGTGCTACACTTTGAAAAAAATCAATCTTAGCAGGGCAATGTTGGCGCACGCCTTTAATCCCAGCCCTCGGGAGGCAGAGGCAGGCGGATTTCTGAGTTCAAGGCCAGCCTGGTCTACAGAGTGAGTTCCAGGACAGCCAGGGCAACACAGAGAAACCCTGTCTCGAAAAACCAAAACCAAACCAAACCAAAACAAAACCAAAAAAAAAAAAAAGAAAAGAAAAGAAAGATCAATCTTTGTTCTCCTTGCCAGGATTTTAAGCATATTCCAATACAGGCAGCTGAGATGCAGCATGTTTAGCCGCCTTCACTAACGGTGACCAGAACACAAAGGAGAGCTGTGGCCAAGTCTGTGTGGTATAGTTGTTAGGAAAGTCACACAAGGTCATTCACCTCAGTCCACCATTGGATTCGTATAGCGTATTTTACACTGATTTTATACAGCAGTGGGGAATATCCTTGTGTGAAAATGAAATATTAATAATGTATGTCTATCCATCTGTGTCTCTCTGTCCTGTCCTCTCCCCCTGCATCCTTCCCCCCCCCCCGTGTGTGTGTGCGTGCGCGCATAAATCTGACACTAAGGCAGGGACTAGTTTGCAGGTCAGGCCAGCAACTGAGTAAGTACAGAAAAACTTGAAGGATAACACAGATGATACAGGCAGATGAGCTAGAAGCAGCTATAGTTCTTAAATGGCTGGATAGGCAAGAGCCAATACAAACTCAGAAAGTCAGAGACAGGTGACAGGGATATCCTGGTGAAGTCCGAAAGCTCTTGCTGTGAAGAGCAGGTATTCAGGGGAGGTAACAAAAAGGACAGCGTTGCCCCTCAACAGTAGGCAGCATGCAGGAAAGTTCAATCTGGCCGTGTGTATTCAAGGTCAGATGGAACATCATAGTGAGAGGGAATGTTTGCCCTTGAGAGGGGCCCCGTGTCCTGAGCTGGGTACTTTGCAACTGTGTAAACACACAGGTGTTCGCACAGCACAGACCCTGTGGGGAGATGTGTCTACAATTACTCAGCAATAGTTGCACAAAAAGTCTACTTGGGTAGCTCAAGCAAGTATTTAAAGTCCAGTTTATAGTCTAGGTTTTACATCCTGATTGCTCACACAGATCTGAAGCCCTGGGTTCTTCTACTTCTACTTCTACTTCTACTTCTCCCTTTTACCCTCTGTGACATATTCCCTAGGGAGCTGGAATTGAGTGTGTTTTAATATGAACATGTTTGTATCTGTATTCTGCTATTTGACAAATACCCAAAGCAACAGAACTTGTAGCAGATGCAGACATGGCTTTTGGCGAATCATTATCTGTATCTTCTGGGATCAGATGTGCTAGCAGTAAGGAGAGTGGCTTTGCTCCTCCAGTTGCTGAGTTGCTGACTGTGTTCTTAACAGCAGCACTCTGGCTTGGAGAAATTCTGAACAGTCCAAAGGGTATTAATCCATCACTTCACGTCTTAAAGGATGCTTTATTGGTTTTCTTTGAAAAGATTAAAAGGAAGCTCTCCCTTGGGGCTTTAATTATGCATCTGCTGTCAGATTTACACATACAGAAGAACATATTTAAAAGTCTTTCTCAAATGGCAGGCTTGATCGAAACAGAAATATTTTTGCTTCCTTCTATTAGGTTTCCTGGCAGAGCTTTTCAGCTGTAGAGCTGAAATCATGCCGGCAGAGCCGATATGGTGTAGGTACGAGACGTTGCTTTTGGCACTGCATAATTTAGCTTGCTGCTTTCAGAATTAGGCATACTTAATTATTCGACCATGAGATTAGTAACAAGTCCTAACTCCACACACACACTCTTTAAAAAAAAAAAAAAAAAAAAAACCATGCGTTTTTAAAAATGTTTTTGCTGCAGAGGAAAGCAAGACATTAAAAGACCAAAATGTCACTACCATAATTCATTTGGATTTCTTCTAACATGTATGCATTGTAGCTGGAGTTTTGACACCTGGAATGACATACATGTCCCAGAAAGGGTGCGGGGGATGAGGGAGCGCCTTCTCACTTCCTCCTTTCATTAAATGGTTTTTATTGGAAAGTGATGCTGTGACAGACTTGAAGGATGTCAGGGAAACCATATCCCAGATTTGAAGCTGTCAATGAAGGGGGTTTCACACCCCATTGCTGACCCAGGCCACAGTTAACAGTGATTGTTTAAGTGAGCCAGAGAACAACTAACACTGCATCAACAATGCTCTTCCCATGTCTACAGGTCCAGACTGATGTGGGGTTGTACCATCAATGTCAAGTCTGTGTTTCCTCATGTGGCTTTGAATAGGTGCACACTGTTCTCTTCAGTTGATGTGTCCTTACTGCAGGCTAGCTGGGTGCTTCCCAGGCTGGGCTATTTTGAGTAATGCCACAATGACCATCATTATGCATATGGCTGCTTCCTTCTGTGGAGCACCTCTTCAGGGAGAGGCTCCAGCAGAGAACTCGCTGAGTCAGCAGTGCTGCTGTTGTCACAGCTTCTGGCCAGCCATCTTGGAAGGAGGAATTGTTGGCTCTTTCCCGAGGTGAGATCCTGCTTCTACAAAGCCTCACAGCCATCCGCTAATTGCTCCATGGATGCTGGCCACTATATACAGGGTTTCTCCAGGATCATGCTGAACTAGGCATCTCCGGTCTCCATTGCTGCTTCCTGTGGGAAGCACTGGATGAGGAAAGGGCGAGGAGAAGCAGATGGAGACAGCTGTTGCAGGTTGTCAAAGACTAAGACGAGAGGAGCATCTGGTCCTCATCTTTCCTGTCATTGTTCCAAGTCTCAGCCAGCTGCTGGGGAGCATTCTTCAGCCCAGTGCTGATGACTCTTCCCAAGGGCCCCAGTCTTGGGTGACTCAGAGTAGCACCAAATGGAACAAAGGTATACCGTTGAAGGTCTAATAGCTGGAAGTACCATGAAGATATTCTAGAATGTTCCCTAAGTGTTTAGAAGAACGTTCTATTAAGAAAAGCCAGTCAGCAACTCATTATAGAAGAATAGTTTGTGGCAGAGCTGTGCTGACTGAAGATCAAGGCAAGATCCCCAACCATTAGACCACACCTCAGATGCCATCTGCTATCTGCGCTCGCTCTCTCTCTCTCTCTCTCTCTCTCTCTCTCTCTGCCTCTCTCTCCCTCTCTCTCTTTCTCTCTCTTCCTCCCCTTAAGACACAGTCTTGCTTTGTAATGTAGCCCAGGCTGGCTACAACTTGTTATGTGGCCTCAGCTGGCTTAGAATTCATTTCCCAAGTGAGAGAATTTCAGGCATTAAATATCACACTTGACCCTTGAAGTCGTTGAGGAGCCCTAGAGCCCTTCTAAGACTGCTCTAGAAAGGACTAGACCAGTATTCCTCATCTCACCAAGGCCCAGTGGGGGTCATAAGTAGACCAAAGTTCCATAGCAAGCCCAAAGAGCACGGGAAGCTCAAGCTTTAGAAAAGCTCTGTCAGAATTGCTGAAGGCAGATGCAGTTCCCACTCACACAGGGAAAGGACGGGGATGAAGTGAGGGACAGGCAGGGAGACAATGTTCTTATACACTCTTGTACACACTGCCCAAAGCAGGAAGTCAAAGACTGAAGTAGGCTAAACTTCTTCCAGGCTGCTACCTAGGCTTCTAGAAGAATGAGCATTCAACTCTGTGTGAGGAAGAAAGGCGAAGAAACTGGCCAACTTCCTGACCTGCAGGTGGTGGCCACAGACTTCAGTGTGTGCTTCAGTCAAAGTCTCACATTCCCAGCTACAGTAGGCCTATCCTTGCTTTGTAGGCTTCTCATGTTAGGAGAAGCTAGGAGACAGCCAAAGGCTATTGATCTGTTCCTGGGGTTGTCCCAGCCCCAAGTCTTCTCTGAATATTTAGGCCCTCCCCTTACCTGGGTCCAGTACAACTGACCCCAGGTTCTGGAATCAGTAGGGGGGGCTATCAACCAACACAATCAAAATGTGTATGGAGCCCCAGGAGTGCACTCTGGGAGGCTCAAGTGTCAGAGCTTCGTTCACAGTAGCCAATCCCACAGGAGCTGAGGTAGAAGGTGGAAGACCCTGAAGCTATAGCATCTCGCTTTCTACAGGACAGAGAGAAGCTAAACTGCAGTGCAGGAAGGTACTGGGAGAGGCAAAAAGGAGCCTAAAGGTCCTTAGTCCTTGTGCATGCTGGCACTTGGCTGCTTAGGGTTCTAGCCCTAGGAAGTTCCTAACTGCTGCCATTCCATAGCCAATTACCAATTCTAGTCCTTAGAAGCAACTAGACCTCCTCTCGTGTTAGGTGGCTGTACCGAAGGAGGCTTTGGATCCTGTCTTGGCTGTCACTTCCTTGGACTTGGACAAGCTAAACTCCTGGCTCAACCATCAGCAGATCACTAATGACATGAGCCTGGGCTTCCTGAAGAATGGGCCTTGTTTGGTTCCCCTGAGTCTCAGAGGACTCAGTCTGAGGCAACTGTGGTGGAAAATTCAGTGCCTTACTCTTTCAAGTTTTACACTCCCTTGTCTTCAGGATAGCTATGGGAGGCTAGAAAGACAAGGTCCCCGTGTCTCTCACTCTGTACAGTACGAAGGAATCATCTAGTGACTTCTTACCCTGCAGCCTCTCCTTTTAGTCTAAGGTGGGACCTCAGAGCCTGCATTTCACACAGCCTCTTTGCTATGTCTAGACTTCTGGGCTACAGACCACACTCTGGAGCCAGGGATTAGGGAAGGAGCAGGATTAGGGGTGGTGGCTCTTCAGCTTTGGGCAGAACACATCCCAGCACTGGGGAGGTAGAGATGGGTGGACCCTGGGGCCTGCTGGCCAGATAGTCTAGCCTCCTTGGCAAGTCCCAGGTCTGCCAAAGATTATCTTAATGGAAGGGAAAAAGAATGGGGCTGTAGAAACGACTTAGAAGTAAGGAACACTTGTTGCTCTTGCAGAAGACTTGGTTCCCAACACCCACATGACAGCTTACAACCATCTATAATTTCAGTTCCAGAGGATCCAATGCTCTCTTCTAGCCTCTGTAGGTACCACACAGAAGTAATATATATATATGTATATATGTATGTATGTGTATATATATGTGTATATATATATATATAAACACTTACATACACAATAAAGTAAACAAACAGACAAATCTTTTTGAAACATATGTTGATGGTCTGGGACCTCCATGCATTCACACTATTACTATTGCTGTGATAAAACACCATGACCTAGGCAAGTCAGCAAGTGCTGCTTACTGGTTTGCTCTCATGGCTTGCTTGGCCTCCTTTCTTATAGAGCTCAGAACACCAGCCCAGGGATGACACCACCCACAGTTACATCAATTACTCATCATTTACTAGTTAAGGAAAATCCCTACAAGCTTGCCTGCAGCCTGATCTTATGGAGGCTTTTTCTCAACCTAGGCTCCCTCCTCTCCCATGTCTCTAACTTGTGTCGAGTTGCTAGAGAACTAGGCAGCCCAGCTGACCCTTTCTCAGCTTGACACAGACACATCACTGTGAAGACAGAACTTTTCTTTCTTATCCATCCCCAACACTACACGTTAGTAAAGACGTCACAATATAAAGCATTTTCAAACTTACAAAGTCCCAAGGCCTTTAAAAAAGCAAACAGCTAAAAAGCAGCTCTATTTAAGATTCTTTAAAGTCTTTTAAATCTAGTGTCTCCCAACTGCAGACGCCTATAAAAATGAAAAATAAGCTAAATACTTTCTTACTTCAAGAAGGAAGAACCAAGCTCAGTCACTATCAAAGCAAAGCAAAACCAACTCCCACAGTGTAAATAACTCCATGTCCAATGTCTGGGATCCTCTCCCATTTTCTAAGCTCCCCCAAAGGGCATGGGTCAAGTCTCTGGCTCTGCCCGCTATAGCACACAGATTGTTTTCTAGGCTCTAGCTGGCTCCACGCCAATGCTATTGCTGTTCTTGGTGGTCATCCCATGGTACTGGCATCTCCAAAATGCTGGAGTCTTCTGCTACAACTGGGCTGCACTTTCATCAATAGCCTCTCAAAGGCTCTCTGCATGGTGCCAAGCCTCAATTTCTCTGCATGACCCTTTCAATACAGGGCCTTCAACTGCCACTGAGCCTGCACCTTCTCCTTCCCCAGTGGCCTCTTCTGTCCTCTCAATCCAAGGCCTCAGCTGCCAAAGTGAGGAACAGCTTTGGACACCTCTGGAACACAGCTTCTTTGTGCTGACTCTAAGGAAATACTTCCCAGATGTCACCTCAGTGGCACTGATCTCTTCTTAGTCACTGCTAATTTCTAAGCTCCAGCTAACTATCATCAATTGTCCCAGCAACACAAAGGTTTTATGTTGCTATATATGCAGATATATATGCTATATATGCAGAAAATATATATGCTATATATGCAGAAAGGTTGTTCTGGTCTCTTGTTAACTGTGGCTGACTCCTCAGGCCCAGCTGACCAGAACCCCAGATTATTAACTCAAAGCATGCCATGACTCTGATAGAGTCTTTAAGCGACTCTCAAACTTCCCTCTGGAATTTGCCAAGCCAGGGCTCTACCCTCCATTTCTTTTGACATTCTTATCTTCCATGATCACACAGAGCAGCTCACCATGGTTTGGTCTCTCAGTGGTTTTTCCAGCCCAAAGTTTCAAAGTCCTTCCACAATCCTTCTCGTGGTCAGTCAGCTCTGTCACAGCAATACCCTACTCTTGGTACCAATTTCTGTCTTAGAGCAACCTTTGCTGTGATCAAACACCATAACCAAAGCAAGTTGGGGAGGAAATGGTTTGTTTGGCTTACACTTCCCCGTCACAGTTCACTGTAGAAATTAAGACAGGAACTCACACAGGGCAGGAATCTGAAGGCAGGAGCTGATGCAGAGGCCATAGAGGAATGCTGCTTACTGACTTGCTCACCATGGACTGCTCAGCCTGCTTTCTTATAGAACCAGGACCACCAACCCAGGGATGGCACCACCCACAGTGGACTCTCCCATCCCAATCATTAAGAAATGCCCTACAGGCTTGTCTATAGCAGTTTCTCAAATGAGGTTCCCTCCTCTCCAATGACTCTAGTTTATGCCACGTTGACATAAAACTAGCTAGCTAGCAACACATGCCAAAAATAAAACAAAATAATTCTTGCCCATGGGCTGCTTTAAAGGTTGAATGGGTATATCCTGTGTGTATGCCTGGTACGTCCAGAGCAGTAGCAGCTTGCCAGAGCTGGCCTTGCCTTGTTGGTGAGCCTTGCACTGCCTCTCCACCCTGTGGTGGTCCCTCTGGGTATCTGCCACATCTACAGAGCAGCATCCACCACTCTGAAATGGCCTCTGTCTCTAGGGCATGTCTCCTATGCTGTTATGTAACTATTGTGGTGGTTTGGTGTGGTTTGGTGTGGTTTGGTTTGGCTTGGTTTGGAGGCAGAAGTCCATGTAGCTTAGGCTGGCCTTGAACTTGCTATGTAGTTAAGGATTGTTATTCCCACCCAGCTCCCCTTCCTATCAGAGTGATGGCCTGAGGGGAAAATGCAGGACCTCTGGGGGTGAAGAGCTCAGGTCACTGTGAGCACAGTAAGAACAGACTCTTGGGAGGCAGGCTTCATTGAGCAGCTCATTTAATTGGGAGAACCAAGGTTGACCTTTGAGAAGTAGGTAGAGGCTTTCGGGGTGAGTATACATCATTGGCCAGGTCTAAGGTGCTGGTATGTCTCATTTGCACGAAGAGGAATTCCAAGTGTTTGCTGGACATGATCATATATCCTGACCACCAGGCTACATGACCACCTCAAGGGTGGCAGAGGTGGGGGTCATAAGGGGGAGCATGTAGGCCCAGGACAGGGAGGGACCTGTCTACTCCTGAGGTTCTCAACCTCAGTCTTGCTCTGGACTAGCTCCCCTGGTCACATGGCTTTCCAGTCCCACAGGGGATGATCTTGAACACCTGATTCTTCTGCCTCGACCTTCCAAGTACTGGGGTTACAGGTGTCGTCATGCCTGGCCTAGAAGGGTGCCCTTTAAAATGTTTTTTTTTTTCTGTAAGCCCGCCTAACTAGAGTGCTATTTATTTATATGTTTACTTATTTACTTATTTGCTCATGTATTTTTGGAGACAGGGTCTTAAGTAGTCTAGGCTAGCCTTGGACTTGCTATGTAGCCAAGAATGACCTAAATTCATGATCCTTCTGTGTTCATCTCCCAAGTATTGGGATTGCAGGTATATGCCAACTATGACCTGTCTTATGGGGTGTTAGGGATCGAATCTGGGGTTCTGTGATTTCTAGGTATGCACGATGCCAACTGAGCTACATCCGCAGGCCCCGTCTAATGTCTTAACATTCTGCACATGATCTGGCAAAGGAGTAAGTGACTGAGCCCAGTGTTTCTCTACCCCCAGCCTCCACAGAGCTGTCAGCAGCCCTGCTCTGCCCTCCGTCAATTTCTTCGCAGTACTCAGTCATAGGAGGAGGTTGTGAGTCTGAGAGTAACTGAAAACTCTGGCCAGGTGGGTCCTACCCTGTTCCCCTCAGTGGATCTGGTATCATGACCCCTAGGTTGGGATTGCTAGGGAGTGACTCCAGCAGCTCTCTCTCCAGACCACCATGCACAGTCAGCCTGTTCTGGGATTGAGGGGCACAAGCATTTCCATGGCTGACTGACTCCCTTCTGCTGTATGCCATCTAGCCAGTTTATCACGTGTGCCTCCCCTAATCCTTTGTACAGAAAAAACAAACAAACAAACACAGAGGCAGGCTCAGAGAAGTTTAAGTGGCTCTCATCATGCAAGTTGGTCTTGGCAGAATGGGGATTCGGGATCCTGACTGCTCAGGGTCTTGTCCACTGTTCACGACTTATACACTACCACACTGGAAGACCCATAGCCCAGCCTCAGGCCTGTCCACTGATAGGAGATGGGAGACGTGGGGAAGGAAGTCTCAGGCAGGACTGAAGCACACTTTAGAAACTCTGTGATCAGGGGCTGCTGTGTTAGCCTCCATGGCTGTGCTGAAGCAAGAGCTGCCTGCTCTCCATCCATCACAGCCCATGCCTCTCTGGGTCTCCATTAAACAGGCAAGCATGGTGCTGCCTCCCAAGGGTTGGATCAGGGGAGAGTCTGCTCAAGATCATAGCCTGCAGGTAGACCCTGCCCCAGTGTTGGGCAATGTAGAAACCAGTTATCAGCTCCCCAGCTAACTTCTGGCTTCCACCCTCACACCCTCACACTTGCTCCAGGCACTTTAGCAAGCTTCAGGACCATCACTCACGCCGTTCCCTCCACCTGGAAGACCCTTCTCTTTCTCCCCATTTCCTACCCATCAAGCGTGTTCTTCAAGGTGCTTGGTATGAAACCCCTCCTATAGCCCTCAGACATATGCCAATTGCTCATGTCTGTGCCAGCTTCCCCCAGCTCTAATGTAAACTTGCAGTGGGTAGACTTGGGTATGTCCAAAGCTGGCACATGACCTAGCACTTTTTTTTGTTATTTGGCCTTTATTTCTCCAGGGCAGCAGCTTTCTCTTACTTGTACTGGTCTACACTACACTTAGGAAAGTGACCATGGCCAGGCCAGCATCGATGTGTTCAGTAACCACAATGAAGTGGGTTCTTTATCTAGAGAATGAAAGAAGAACAGTATCTTCTATCTATCTTGGAATGTGTTGCTAGATACAAAGTACTCACTTAGCCAACACATGTTGAGTGGATGGAATGAATGGATGGATGAATGAATGAATGAATGAATGAATACCTTAGACCACTGGGAAACCGCAAGCTGTGCCCCCTACACCCAGACTCCAAGATCCTCTTTCTCTAAATCCACCCCTGTGGCTGGCAGAACTGAATATGTTCCTGGTCCCTCCGTCAGGCCACTGGTGTAATCTTGCCAAAGCTGGCAGGTGTGCTGAAGGGCAGCCAGCTCTGTCATCTGGGACTCCCCTGGCTGGCAGTACAGTCTTTGTGACTTTTGGGTCAGATGGGTCCTGTCCTAATCCTGATTAAGGGCTTTTAGACATAAAGATGTCTGGCCAAGCCAAGGTAAAATCTTAGCTCCGTCTCTCTCTCTCTCTCTCACACACACACACACTATTGTCCCCTCCCCCACTGGGCATGGTGGGAAAAGTTCAGTCCTGAACAAGAATACCTGCTTCTGGTCCTATCTCTCTCATTGCCTCAGAGTTCAGCCTTGCCCTGGTCTTAGCTTTGTCCGTCAGTCATGAGAATCCCCAGCCCTGTGCCTTCATCAGCTCAGGACACCCCACATGGACAGACACTGGCTCATAAATTTGATGGAAGTTTTTATCCGTAAGAAAATATAATACCACAAACCAAGAAAAGCCACACCCACCCACACAGCCCAGCACCTCCACGATGCCTCCAGAAATACTCAGGAAGCTTTTATTGGAATTGGGTGTCCCAGCTTTCTGGAAAGTTACAGTTGAGATCAACGCAAACCCTGATTCACAGCCCTCTCCCTTTTCCCTTCCAAATGGCCGAGATCTCCTTCCTTGCTGCCAAGTGCTCTGAATTCAGAGCACCTTCTGCAAGCCTGATTGGCTGCTCACCCCAGAAATGCCGCAGGGACAGTTTCTGCAGGAAGGGGAAGAAAACATATCGGCACTTTCTGGGGAGCAGCACTCTGGAGGCCTGGAGAGTTTAGATCATAGGGATGCTTTCTTCCTCAGAAAGCAGAGGTGATGTGTTAGCCAATCCTGAAGGAGATGTAGCAGCCTCTCCCCTACCCATGTCAGTGCAGATGTAGGACCTCAGGTCCAACCCAGCCAACAGGCTCGCCAGCATCCCCACACTTCCTGTTGGGTACATGCACACTTGCTATGTGAGTAGTGGTCAGCATCTGTCTCCTTTGCAGATAGACAATGAGTTCCTGGGAGGTGAAGACCCTATGTCCCTGTCCCTTCTCCTCTGCCCACCACATCAAACATGGTGCATGGCTCTAGAAACATTCTTGAAATGAATGTCAATTTGAACAAATGGTTAAGATTTCCAAGTCTGCCTGCATGCTTGTTAAAGAAAGAGTAAAATATGAAACCTCCACTTACAAACCCAAGGAGAAGCTGGACAGGAGAATCAGTTCAAGATCGTCCTACGTTGCGCACTGAGCTGAGGTTCACTTGAGCCACGTGAGAACTTTTGTCAAACAAAAACAAACCTTTAAGAAAGAAGAAGAAGAGAGAGGGGACAGAAATGCAGATAATGTCAAGGATAGGAAAACTCCAGTATTTAAGCGATCCACAGTTATCGGAGCCAGGTGTCCCAGCACATTAAAAATGAACAGAATTCGAAGCCAGCAGCTGCAGAGTCCGCTGATGCCTGGAGCAGCCTCCTCAGCCCCTCTGGTCAAATTCACAGGCGCTAAATAAATAAGACTTGCTGAGCCATTGAGAATCGTGGATAACAGGTTGGACAGCTTGCAGTAGGCACTCAGGCCATGGAGCTGCCCAGAGAGACTGGGCTGTGGCCCGACAGGTAAAGCCGGCCACACAAAACTCCTAGATAAGCACCGTGTGAATGGCACTGTCATGTCTGCAGTTCACAGGCAGTTGTGTCTGCAGATTAAAGATGAGGAATCCTGCATCAGGAAATAGTTCACCCTGAGTCTGGGTGCATAGCACTGGTGGAAGTGCTGAGGACCCTGGACGACCCCGCCATGACCTGGTCCCTGACATTTCCTCTAAAGCAGTGCTTTACTGCATCCCATTCCAACAGGTTCTAGCCACCCCTTGCAATGACCAATAATGCACAGCAAGAAAAAAAAGTGATGTTTGGTAGGTGCACACCTGCAGTCTCAGTACTTGGGGGATAGAGGCAGGAGGATTAGAAGTTCAAGACCAGTTTGGCCGACAGAGCAAGTTTGAGGCTAGCCAGGGCTGCATGATAAGATTTGGTTTAAAAAGCAACAATAGCCATGCATTGTAACTTAATTTTTTTAAACCTCATTTTTAACGATGGCTCGTAAATGCTTTAACCCCCCTTTTAGGCCACCACCCACCAGAGGTAGTGGGAAAGAAAGGAAGGATACAGGGGAAGTGGACCTGTTTAGAAAGGTTCTTCAAAGCAACTCCCACCTGTATTGTCTGGAAATCGGCAGTTCAGTTCACAGGTCAGCAGCGACAGCTCGATCCACTTGCAAACACTTCACGGATTCACCAGCAGTCCAGTTCGGGAGAGTCTGGATAGCAAACACGAATCAGCAGTGGTGGCACTACCTAGCAGAGTCAGCAAGGCCTCAGTCTCAACTCGAGTCAGCAGGAGGGACACCAGGAGACTCTCAGTGTGCCTCTCTCAGGGAAGCAAAGATCAGCAAAGACTCAAGACCCACAAGCCTTGCACAGTGAGCTCTATAAGCAAGCCTGGCTCCGCCTCCGTCACTGTCCATCGAGTCCTGTTTATACCGTCCAAACATCACGTGTCCTCCATGGGTCTTGCCTCAGCACATGAGTCTGACTTAGCAAAACTCCTCTACGTACTTCGTCTCAGCTGACATCACTCTGGCAATCAGCTGGAGTCTGTGGAAGTGGTAAGAAGCTGCAGCACACCACCAGAAGCTTCTTTGGTGCATTTCTCTCTATGGAATCCTGACAAATGCAGCTCAACTGTGCAATGTAAGGCGGACCAATACATGTGTGTTGCTAACACAGAATCCTTCATCACGGGTCCTTTCACGGGCTTGCTTTAGCAGAGCATCCATCCTCTCAAGTCTGCTTCAGTGAAACGTTCCTTCACGAGTCGGCCTTAGCCTTTCACCTGTGTCTGCTTCAGCTAAACACTCCTTCACGTGTCTGCCCCAGCAAAACACCATCTCACGCAACTGACTTTCCAAAGAACCCTTCCGTTTCCACTTCAGTGCTTGGTGGTGCACGCTTTTAATCCCAGCACTGGGGAGGCAGAAGCAGTCAGACCTCTGTGAGTTCTAGGCTAGCCAGGTCCACAGAGGGAGCTCCAGAGCTACATGGAGAAACCCTGTCTCAAAAACGAATAAAAAAACAAGAACAACAACAATAAAACAACGAGCAAAGCTATGCCAAAGGCTAGAATTGATTCCTGCCTTAGCTCGTCTTTCCTTAGGCTTCACCGCCACAACTGCCACAGTACCACAGAGCTGTCCCAAGTCTTTCTTCATAACTCTCCGTGTCCAATGCATTATCACATCTTGCCAGCTTGACCTGCAAGGCTCACCATGACCCTCTCTTCTCCTCTCCCTCACCATGGCTCTTAGTCCTCAACCCTCTGCATGGTCTCCCCAGGGAATGCTGCCAGAGTCCTAACTCATCTTAACTTCTTGCTTCCCCTCTGCTTCTTGAAAACCTGCTTTCCAAAACCAATGATTATCTTTAAACGGGAGAGGAAAGGAGATTCGTGTAGCCCAGGCTGGCCTGTAACTCAACAGGTAGTCAATGCTACCCTTGGGTTCCTAATCCCCTTACATTCACCTGCTAAGTGCTGAGATCACATTTGTGAGCCACCATGCCCAGTTTACCAAAGATCTTTAAAACCATAGATCAGGTCAATGTGCGCTCTTGCCTGGAACCCTCCAGTGGATTCCCACTGCCCAAATTCTATTCTCCCTTATAACCTGCAGGAGCCTGGTGTTCCTTCCTCCTTTGCTCCTTCACTGAAACCACATTAAACATCTTCTTAGACTTCAGGACATTAGCAGTTACTTTCTTAATCATGGGAGCACTGCCCTGTGAGTCACAGATGCCTAACTTCTCAACTGGAGTCAGACCTCGTTGTCTAGACCTAAAATGTCACCCCTCATGGAGCCCTCCTGGCCCCTGAGGCCCTTCGCACTTGGTTCCTGCCAGCCCTAAGAGCATGCATTCCTTACAGAAATCCAGTCATGTTTCCTGCCCACTCCCTGTGTAAGAGAGCAAGGATCTCATCTCTCGTATTCCCACTGTGCGGTGTTTGCAGAACAAATAAGTAAACTCCCAAAGATTCTTGGGGTGGGCATCGTTTGTTTCATATACGTATGCAATGTGCTTTAATTGTCCCTTCTTACTCTATATTCTCCTGTGCCTCTTTCCCTCTGTCTGAACCCCTCGTCTTTACAAGTGAACCTCCTTCTCCTTGCATGTCTCTTTCCTTTTCTTTTGGGAGAGGGTCTCATGTATCCCAGGTCAGCCTTGAACTCACTGAGTAACCAAAGATGACCTTGAACGTCCGACCCTCCCACCTTCTCTTCCTAAGTGCTGGAATCACCGCCTCTGTTACTACACCCAGTTCCCATTTTAACATCTACGAAATGGGACTGCCCACAGACCTGGTCTCTCGTGGTGTGGGGGACATAGTACGAGGCAGTGAATATTGGACTATGCTCGTCTAAATACATGATGGGGCTGAGAGCACGCAGTGAATGGTCACATCATGGCCAAGAAGCCGACCCCAGATCCTTTGTTTTTCCACTATGTCTGACAGGCTGGTTAGGCTGAAGAACAGTGAGGACAGGGACAGGACCAGGCTACCTCAAGCATGTTAAATAACGACCTGCCATTGTCTTAATGGCAGATGGTGAGGGCCAGACAGAGTGTGTAGATGTGGAGCAGAAGCCATTTTGAGTTCCAAATGCTGTAGGAAAGTATGGTTGCAACACAGTCAGGCAATCTAGTGAGCTTAAACCAGCAGCATCTAGATTGCCTATAAACGGACAAGTAATTGTGAAATCACTTGTCTTAGCTGTTTACCAACATTTCAGTCAGCCCACTGCCAGATGTCCCCTCCCTTGATCCAGAGCTCTGTGCCTCTCCCAGTAGCGCCTACTTTGAGTGACATGTACGTGGTCTGTATATTTAGCTCTGGCCCACTGTGTGATTCCCACACTCCTCCAACAGGATTGCCATTGTGAATTGTTTTCTAAGTTCTGAGTGGTTCATGGTGTCCTATTCTGGTGCTACAGTTTGAGTGGACACTTAGTGGGACTGGGCAGATGGGATGTAGAAGCTGCTCACAAGTCTTTCTCACAATGACCTTGTGAGGGGCCCTAACCAGGGCCAAGGGAGTGCCCTCAAATAATAGACTGCATAGACGCAATGCAGCAGCCTAGGAGAAAATTAGGTGGGAAGAACCAGAGGTAGGAGCTAGAGGTTGGTGGACCTCGGAAAGTGGCCATAGAAGACTTTGATTTCTGGCGTCTGCACTGAGCAGGTTACAGGTACCTGCAACTTGTAACTCCAACTCCAAGGGGTCTGATGCCCTCTTTTGGTCAGCAGAGGCACCTGTACTCATGTGCACATACCCACCGTCAGACACACACACATTGAGAGACAGACAGACAGACAGACAGACAGGAGAATAAAATATATCTTGGGGTCAAAAAAGACCACATATGAAGATTGGGGATAAGGGGTTAGCAGGACCTAGGACGCTCCACAGGGTGCTTGGAGAAGCCTTTAGAAGAAGAAGCGCCCTCCTCCAAAGTGGGCTCGGCAGAGCTGCCTCCTGTGCCCTTCAGACAGAAAGGCACTGGGGCCGTGTTGTAGCAGAAGCAGCACGTAATGATGACCTTAATTCATGGAGTCTTTGTCTTTACACTCTCCCTGTAAAGCCCTGCTTTATTTCTTTTTTAAAAGAACGTTTTTCCATAAAACCTCACTGCTTTTATGGCTGTTTATGGCTGAAGGGCACCCCAGATGCTTACTCCAAGCTGGTACTCTGATGAATTCTATCCAGGGCTGAGTGTGGAGGGGGGAGGGGACACAGAGCCTGCTGGAAGGAGCCCTACTTCATTACCCCAGAGTCAGTGCATCTGTGCAGCTCCAACTCTTCTTCCCTGCCAGGTTTCCAAGTTTTCCCTGCTGGGCACTGCATTGAGATGACATTCAGAGCTGCCCTCCCGCCTTTGGCCCTAAGCCTGGGCCAGCCTTCCCTATCTCTGTAAACAGCAAAGCTGTTTGTTGTTATTATTTGTCTGTTTGGTTTTTTATTGCGTTTTTTCCTGCACGTATGTAAGTGCACCACACGCATGTAGTGTCTGACAGGTCAGAAGTGGGCTGGAGTTTGAACCCAGGGCTTTTGTGCATGCCAAGTAGGCATGCTCAAATGGATCTCCACAGCCACCCCTGTAGCACATTACCATCCAATGCTCAAGGATTTATTGACCAATCACCTATCTTCCGTAACTAGAATGTTATAGTGGGGGATCTGTCTATGTGTCCATTGCTGTGCCCCAAGATTTAAGGCCATACACACAGAGGACATCTAACAGATGCTTGTTGAGTAAACAGATAAATGGAGTCACGTTTTCTGGATGCTGGACTGGAACTCAGGGTCTGATAATTGTCCTGAAAAAATGAAGGTGATGATCAGGGTAACACCCCATCCTGCATCTGTATCACAAGATTTCCTGAGTTCTCTACCTCTAGGCTCTTTAACCTTTCAACGGGTTTGGAGCCAGTTTGAGTGGAGTCTCTTTGTTTACAGCACAGCTGTAGTGACAGGCTGCCTTGTGCTTAGGGCCAAAGGCTGGAGGACAGCACTGAATGTCATCTCAATACAGTGCCCAGCAAGGAAAACTTGGAAATGTGGCAGGGACGAAGTTGAAACTGCACAGACCACTGGCTCCTGGGATACAAACTTGAGATTGGCCAGGAAAGAGATAAATGCAGGCGTTCAGAGGGTCAGGACACAGCTCAGTGGCAGAGTATCTGCCTACGATGGCAGAGCCCTGAGGAGGCTAGAAAGATTTCCCAGCACCAGTAGAAGTTCAGGAATCCATTCATTAATAGCAAAATACACGCTGGCCTCAGGCGTCCCCTGGATTAATTCAGCTGCATGTGAATTGCAAGTCCATTTGGGAACAAAGAGCTCAAGTGGACAGGAGAAACAGAAGAAATATAAGCATGGTGTTGAGTAGATATACAACTGCCAGGGCCCAGGACCCCAGGCTAGACCACCAGAGCTCAAGACTCTGTGTTAGACTCCTCAGATGAGCCTTTTGTCATAGCACAGCTGTCTCTGTACCTGGGTGACAGTGCTGGGTGTCTCCTTTCCAAGGGAGTCCCTACCCTACAGGTTACCTGTTGGCTTCAGCCCTGAGCAAATTATTTGCCCAAAGAAAACAAGAGTTTAATTGAAGTTTAGTTGGGCATTTTTAATCTACCACCTCTGTGCTCCGTTCTTAGCCTTTATCTTAGAGATTCTGGACGTGTTCTGCACCTGTCAGCACAAACGGTCAGCATCAGGAAGTGTTTGCACAGTGTGAAGCGGCTACACACATTACTCTTTATAACCCCATCTCTGTCCTGTGGCAGTAGGTACAACTTGTACCATTATCTGCAAACAAGGAAACTGGGGGGGCGGGAAATATAGATTATGGGAGAGAGAGGTGGCTCTATTAGTACTTGTTCTTGCAGAGGACCCAGGTTTGGTTCCCTCACCCACGTGGTAGCTCACAGCTGTCTGTAACTCCAGATCCAGCATCCAATGCCCTCTCTTGGCCTCTGCAAGCACTGGTGTGCAGGCAAAACATCAAAACACATAAAATAAAATAAATCTAAAATAGAAACTTAAAAGATAGATCACATGACATTCTGAGATCAAGGAGCCAGCTCATAATAGCTGAGCATCTACCTCACCCACAAAGTTGGTGAACTCTCTGAATGACAAATTTAGAAGCATAAAGCTACTTATCAATAATTGAGGGAGGGAGCCGGGCAGTGGTGGTGCATGCCTTTGATCCCAGCACTTGGGAGGCAGAGGCAGGTGGATTTCTGAGTTTGAGGCCAACCTGGTCTACAGAGTGAGTTCCAGGACAGCCAGGGCTACACAGAGAAACCCTGTCTCGAAAAACCAAAAAATTAAATAAATAAATAAATAAATAAATAAATAAAATTGAGGAAAGGAAAGATGAGAATCTGTGTCCTGCCTTTTCTGATAGTGGCTTCCTGTTTGCTCCAGGGAAAGCTTTTCATGTCCCCAGCCCTTCCAGATCTCAGGCTAGCCACTTCCGTCCCTGAAGCCTCAGCTCTAGCTGAGGTTGGCAGACTTTGTCCATGGAACTCCAGTCTGTGCTCACAGTGCTTCCTTCCTCTCTGCCACCTCCCTCACCCTTTACGTATCCACAGGGCACCAGAGCACCACTCTGCAGAGCCGGCCCAGTCTCATGGGCTTCCTCCTCTTTTATTTGACTTCTGCGTGTGATAGTTCAATCCCACAGCCTTGCTCTCCTCTCACCCATGAAGGGCTTCCCTTCTCACCCAGCCTTGTCATTATTAAAAACAAGCCATAGTCGGGCACGGTGGTGCACGGCTTTAATCCTAGCACTTGGGAGGCAGAGACAGAGATGAGTCTGAGGCCAGTCTGGTCTACCAGGCAGGGTTACAGGGTTAGACCCCGTCTAAAGAACCATACAAATAAGCTAAAACAAAAGAATGGACTGGCAGGTGTGGGTAACTGCTTAGCCTGAAATCTAAGGTTTATCCCTAGGTCCCAACATGGTGGAAGAAGAGAATTCCCAAACGTTACTCTGATCTCCACTCATTGCACACACATGCCCACAGAGACAGACACATAAATAAAATGCAATAACCTTTCTTTAAAGAAACCAAAAGCCGGAAAGAAATAGAAGAAAGGAAGAATGGAATATTCCCTATTTCTGCCACTGCAGCAATTCCAGAGATTGACCTCTGAGTCTTCCCCTCTTGATAAAAATTTGGCGTATTGCTTTTCATGTATTTTTTAAGAATCCTTTTTAGTAGATACATAGTATTCCGTACAGAGGGTGTACCGGGTTTGCCAGAAGTGTGTGCATCTCTCCAGGAGGTCGAGCTCATGGCCCCTCCCAGGAGGACCCTAGTGAGGAGAGTGAGTAATCGGGTTGTCTGGGGGTGGGTTATGTTTGGTACATGGTATGTGTTAGCTCCAGAGGGGCCATTTAGAAGGCTGGAAAATTACAGAGTGCTCATACCCAGCCCACGTCTGCCAACAAAGGGCACCTACAACAAGTCCTGGGAAATTACAGGTTTTGCAGTCTGAGCTTCTCAGACAGGAGAAAAGTACACTGAACCTGTGCGCCTGAGTAAGAATGGTGGGCAATGGGGCAGCCATCCTCAGGCCTCTAGCGGGCACACCATCTCCGCTGCTCAGAGCTGAGGTGCTCTGAACTCTCCTGCACTGGCTGAGGTGCCCGGAGGCAAGTTCCTCCAAGCTGTCACCTCAGTGAGAGAGGGTGACCCAGGCCAAGATGATCCGGAGGATGCTGAGGGGAGAATTTCTTTGGTGCAGCTCTGCCCTGGGACACCTCTGGCCACCATACATACATGAATACATGCATGTGCCCAACCACACACTAATGCGGACATACATAGACAAACACACACAAAAGAGGTTAGAGGGGGTGCATTTCTAGAATGATGCTGGCCTTTTACTGGGTGGGGTGGAACAGGCCTGGTGTTTCAGCACCACATCTGGGGATCCCTGCTCCCGTGTTGGTGAACTGGCTCCTTGGAAGGACCTCCACCCTCCTCCTGCCAATCACAGGAATTGCTATGAGAACTGAAGCCAGGTTGCTGATGCTTCACTTTTCAGACTCAGAATCGGACACAGTAGGGGTGGAGGATGTCCGAGCCCATGCCCAGCTCCCAGGGAACCAGACCACGACAGCTACAAGGTCCAACCTCTGTCCAACAGAACACACACCCTGTCACCTTCTGGAGTGTCCAGCCTCAGAGCAGAGTCCCCAGCAGCTTCACAGAGCTTTCCTCACTTTCAGATTTCTGCTCTGAGATCCCCAAGGTGACATCACCAGAGACCTAGAGAGAGACTCAGCCAACAGTGGGGTCCCTGATGGAGTTCTGACCCCACTCTACCAACCCCTCACACAGTCACCTGAGCCGAAGACTGTACATCCAAAGACAAGGCAACAGTGTGGCCTGCCTCGGCATGTGTGAGAAATAAAACATGTAGTCAAAGCTAAATCCGCAAAGGCCACTCAAGCTTCAGTGAGGAAGGCGTTACAGGCCAGGGACTCGGGTTTTAAAAAGTAAAAAAGTATAGCTGTCACCTGCTCTTGTGCTGATGGTGGTGGTCAGTGGTGGTCGGTGGTGGTCAGTGGTCAATGATGGTCAATGGTGGTCAGTGGTGGTCAATGGTGGTCAGTTATGGTCAGTGGTGGGTGGTCGGTGGTGGACAATGGTGGTCAGTGGTGGTTGGTGGTGGCCAGTGGTGGTCGGTGGTGGTCAGCCGTGGTCGGTGGTGGTCGTCAGTGGTGGTTGTCAGTGGTGGTCATCAGTGGTGGTCAGTGGTGGTTGGTGGTGGTCGGTGGTGGTCAGTGGTGGCTGGTGGTGGCCAATGGTGGTCGGTGGTGGTCAGCCGTGGTCGGTGGTGGTCAGTGGTGGTTGGTGGTGGCCAATGGTGGTCAGTAGTGATCAGTGGTGGTCGGTGATGGTCAGTGGTGGTCGGTGATGGTCAGTGGTGGTTGTGGGGATAGGGTCTCCATCTAGTGCCCTAACAGCTGTGAATACATAGATGCCTCAAGGGTTGGCTCAGCAGTTAAGAGCAGGAGACCCAGGTTTAGTTCCCAGCATTCATGTGATGTCTAACAACCATCTAAATAACTTCTGTTCAGGAGTATCTGATGCCCTCTTTTGGCCTCTGGGGCCACTGTGCACACATAGTGCACAGACATACCAGGCAAAACACTCATACACATAAAGTAAGAGTAATTAGGTTTTTTATAAACCTCAGTTGATTCCTTTAAAAGGATTATAGTCACACGCTAAGCTGTGAATGGACTGAGTGGGCGTATGTTGTTGTCTTTTGGGGGTCTTAGGCAGTCCAGGCTGACCCTGCCATGTAGCCCAGGAGAATCTCAAACTTCTAGTCTGTCTCCTCTAGCTCTCTGGTGCTGGCATGATAGACCTGTGCTACCATACCTAGTTTATGCAGTGCTAGGCATTGAACCCAGGACTTTGTGCATGCTAAGCAAGCTCTCTTCCCACTAAGCCATATACCCTTATTCATTCAGAAGTGAAAGCGCCTTTCCAATAGCTGGTGTAGAAACCTGGATGCTTTTGCAGCCTGTTCTTACTTGTGACTCTGACAGGCACTGGCTGTGCTGGAAGGCAGCAGCAGCCTGGGTTCCCTCTCTTGTCATTGGTCCTCTCCCTCATGTCATTCATGCTGGACTCGTATGGTCACTGTGTGGTAGTGTTTGCAACCCTGTAGGCCTCTGAAAGCTCATCCTGGCTACAAGACTCCAGAAAAAGGCATGACCCTGACCTCAGAGAAGCAAACCAAAGAGCAGGGATGTGGCTGACATTAGGACCCATGTCCATCTTCTCAGCCCTTAGGAGATGGAGGCAGAAACATCAAGAGTTCAAGGTCAGTCTGGAATACATTCATCACTGTGTCAAAACAAAAGAACTGGAGGTGGTAGCTAAAGGCATTTTACAGTTCATCGAGATATAAAGAAATTCATTTGACAGGTTTTTATTGCATTTTCCTGTGTGGTCGTGCATGTGTGCACACACAGATGCACTACATACAGCCTGTATGTAGAGGTCAGAGAACAACTTTCAGGAATTCCTTTTCCACTGTGTGGGTGCTGGGAATTGAACTCAAGTCATCAGACTTGGCAGCAAGCACCTTTACGCTCTGAGCCATCTTGCTCAGCCTATTTATTATCTTAGATGGAGTTTTATTCTGAGCCTCAAATTCAAAGCAATCCTCCTGCCTCAGCCTCCTGGGTGTTGGGATTCCAGGCATGTGTTTCCATACCTCACTAATTTTTAAACATTTTTATTGTATAAGTTTCTTAATTTTTTTTATTATTTTGTGTCTGGGGATGGGGATGGGGACTTTGAAAAACATTGCATGCATGGAGGTCAAAGGACAACTTGCTTGGGGTTGGTTCTCTCCTTCCACTTTGTGGGTCCTGCCTGGGGATTGAATTCAGATCATCAGATTTGACAGCAAGCACCTGGACCTGCTAAGCCACCTCACTGATCTTAGACTAATTTTTTTTACATTTATTTATTTATTGTATTTGTATGTTCCTGCTATAGTGGGCACATGGGGACCAGGGTACACTTTCAGAAGTTAGTTCTCTCTTTCCACCATATAGGTTCTGGGGACTTGGACTTGGAGGCAAGCGCTTTGTCTGCTGTGTCATCTTGCCAGCCCCTAGACTCATTTTTTTTTTGCCCTGTTTATTGAGAATCTCCTAAGTCCTGAGATTTATAATGAACATGAAAGACACCAAAACTGAATTTGCTTGCAACGGCATCTGTCCTTGGGCTGAGCAGCCTCCATCAACCTCCAGAAGGGAGATGGCCCAATGATGCCAACTTAGAAGAGCCAGAAGCAGATGACCCATCTTGCAGGGGAGGCTATTTTTTTGGGTATAAACATCCCCTGCAGTTAGTGGGATAAATATAAACAGCCTCCTGACCAAGGCTCTGGAATGAAGCGCTGCATCCTGGACTCCCTGCTGCTGGAAACAGTGGCCAGGGTTGGCCATGTGGGCTCCTGAAGTCAGCCAAGCTGCCAGCCCATGTGGATCTGGTTTGGCTCTGTGACATCACGGGCAGGTAGCTCTCCCAGAATACACTAACTTCTCACAGTGCCACAGGCCAACACTGAGGTCAAGAATTTGGTTTCTCTGTAAGTGTCCTGTGTCCCTCTGTGTCTCCCTGTGGTTGTCCCTCTGTGTGTCTCTAGGCCCACATTGCTTCCTTTAACAGGATGAGATGATGGCTTCCTGGCTGCCTTTGTTTATCTCAAAGGAGCTATGTACCAATATAGCCACATTCAGAGTGCTGGGACCCCGACAAAAGAAGTGGGCACAGTCCAGCCTGACACGGGTCTCAGACGCCTGTGAGCACATCCTGGCTGCCTATCTTCAGCTCCTGTAGACTGGAGGAAAAGCATTAGGCAGAAGGATGATGAAGGAAATGGTAGTGATAGTAGTAGTAGCAGCAGCAGCAGCAGCAGCAACAGTAGTAACGTAAGAGGTTCAAGTTTGAATCCCCCCTCAGCAGCAATCCCTCCATGCTGCTCTGCCCTGGGGATGGTCTTGGGCAACAGGGAGTCTAGGACTCTGTAGTGATAACTTTTGGAACTTTGGTTTATTTTAAAAACACAGAAATATTATAAGAATAAGCTTTCATTTTAATCCCAGATGGAAAATACAGGGCTGCTTCTAAGCACCTACAATTTGCCTCGTGTTCAGACAGGCATGTGGTTTTGCCAGCTGCAGATAGTTTCTGCAATTGTGTGATGTTTGGAATTCTGGGACCTTTTCAGGTACATGTGGTGGTTTAAGTATGCTTGGCCTAGGAGAAGTGTCACCATTGGGAGGTGTGGCCTTGTTGGAGGAAGTGTGTCACTGTGGGGGTGGGCTTTCAGGTCTCCTAGTGCTCAGACTCCACCCAGTGTGAAAGAAACCTTCCCTCTGGCTGTCTGCAGAAGACAGTCTCCTTCTGGCTGCCTTTAGCTCAAGATATAGAGCTCTCGGCTCCTCCTCCAGCACCATGTCTGCCTGGATGCTGCCATGCTTTCTGGCATGATGAAAATGGACTGAACCTCTGAAACTTTAAGCCAGCCCCAATTAAATGTTTTCCTTTATAAGAGTTGCCTTGGTCATGGTGTCTCTTCACAGCAATGAAAACTTCATTAAAACAGTATGTACATGCTAGGATCCTAAGAGGTGGAGTTGGTGGTTGTTCTGGGCAGTTGGTTGCAGTTTGTTAGTAGCCATGCTCAAAGAAGAAACAAAAGGAAAGAAATTAGACTCAGGGATCTCTCTCTCCCTCTCATTCATGTATATATATACATTTCCCTCCTTCTTTCTCTCTGATCTAGTGATAGGGAGTGAAACCAGGGGACAAAGGTAGGAAAAAGAAGAATTCACAAAGTAGCAAAGCTGATCACAGGGCTTAAAAGTTAAGGATAAAAATGGAAATTCTTATTTCGAATGCTGTAGAGAAAACAGCAGGTAATGAAGGAATGAATTTTTTTTTCAAAATGCCAGCAAAAAATTTGTTGAAGCTGCTACTGCTAGGATATCCCCCACTTTGTTCCCAGGGTGGATTTTTGGTTTTTATTTCTTTTTTTCCATCATATATACTGTGTTTTTAAAAGGTTGAAAGAATGGTTCAGCAGTCGGAAAATTTGCAGGTGACAATGAAGAGGCCTGAGAAACAAACAAACAAACAAAATGGCTGAAATGAGGAAACAAAAGAGAACAAAAAGGCTCAGTCCCAGTGGCTGAGCAAGACAGCAGGAGTTTCCTGCAGGAGACTTCCCAGTGACATACAGTATCTGCCTGCCTGCTAATGTGTAACAAGGTCACGAGGAGACAGGCTGGTGTCCTGTAGAAATGATAGCTCTAAGGCATTCTTAAGATGCTGTGACTTCATATGTGATACACTCACTTTATGTGAAACAAATTCTAAATAACTGGGCTACTCAAAACAGAATTATTCTCTAAGAATGGAAGGGATAGTAACAGCTGTACTGAAGGCCAGTCCGCAGTTGCAATGGTTAACATGGTAGAGGGATGAAACCATGAATATTGAACAGTTAAATGGAGCGAGGGGAATGAATACAAAGACCAGCTGCTGGGTGAAGGGTGATACTCTGATATACAAGAAAAGATTCAATTTGATGATGTTACTATAGAATAATGTTGTTTAGCAGCTTTAATAGTTTGGGAAAAGGTGAGTAGCCTGGGAGAAACTTCACCTTGTTTACAAAATTTATACAAGGCTTTGGAGAAGCCTTCACAGATTTTTTTTTTTTTTTTTACAAAGATTAGTCTCAGCTGTGACCAAAGCCATCTCTGACTTTGACACAAGACAGGTGTTGATAGAGACCTTGGCATTAGAAAATACAAATACCAATTGTAAAAAAAAAAAAAAAAATTGTAAAAGTTATTAAATTATTAAAGGAGCAGCCCTTGTGGACAAATGAATAAGGGACATAACTGATATTGGTTCTAACATGTACCATGCTGATATAATAAGTCAAGATATAGCTAGAGATCTCCAATATCAAAATGTCTGTGCTTCAGTTGTGGGGAATACAGTCATTTGCTAAGAGCTGTGACAAAGCCACTAAATGTCTCAGATATCAAAGTGCCCTGGGCTTTAATTGTGGGAAATTTGGTCATTTGCAACAAAATTGTGAACAAGTATCTCTAAGGGCAATGGTTTTTATAAATATGAACCAAAAAGAAGGCCTAGGCTTCCAGGGGTGTGTAGCCAATGAGGCAAGGGTTGCCATTGGGCCAAGGAGTGTAGGTCCAAAAGGTCATTCAAGGTCATTTCTTACCATCAGGACAGCCTTGGGGGCCTGACTCAGCCTTCATACACACACAGCAAGAATTACTAGCCTTCCACCCAACGAGTAACACACAGACTGAACCAGCTGCACTCGGCGTTGGAGATTTAATGTATATTACTGCAGGCACTGCAGCTCTAGACTTGGCCACAGATAAACATCTTACTCTATCCCCCCAAATTCAATGTTATAAAAATAGCTACTGGAGTTTATGGTCCTTTGCCCTGGGGAACAGTATGGATGATCTTGGGAAGGAATGGGTTGACTTCCTGAGGATTCATTGTGCATTCAGGAATTATAGATGAAAATTTCAAAGGAGAAATTAAAATGATTGCCTACGTAAAAAGAGAGATGGAATTTAAAGCAGGTGATGGGATTGCTTAGCTGCTATTCCCTACATCAAAGGCAAATCTGCTCCAGTACAAAGAACGAAAGAAGTCTCCCAAAAACCTTGGCCACTACCCCAAAAAGTGCTTATTTTATTGGAACTGTCTCTGTTTATAATTTTCTGGTACACACAGCACAATTAATGGCTTAAAGCAGGAGGGTGAAAATGTAGTGACAATTTTGGAGCTTGGGGTTCTTTAAAAAACACAGAAATATTATGAGAATGTGCTTTTGTTTTAATCCCAGGTGTAGGATGTAGGCTGACAGTTGGAAGCAGATGACTATGATCTGCTTCATGCTCTAGCAGAGGTATGGTTTTGCAGCTACAGATAGTTTCTGCAATTGTGTGATGTTTGCAATTCTGGGGACTTTTAGAGAGTATACAATTGCTAAAGCCCCCAAGAGGCAGGTCTGGTGGCTGGTGGTCATTCGGGGGGTTGGTTGTGGTTTGTTAGTAGTCGTGCTCAAAGAAGTAACAAAAGGAAAGAAATTAGATTCAGGGATGTCTACCCCCCCCCCCATCCTTCTTTCTCTCCTATCTTGTGAAATGGGGGAAGATAAAGGATGGGAAAAAGAAGAGCCCACAAAGTAGCAAGATCAGCTACAGAGCTCCTTAAAAGTATGCAAGCAAGCACCATAGGAACCAATACTTCGGGCACTGAGAAAGGATTCTCACGGACACGGACAGGAGTGTTCTTCCTCTGGTTTTGCAGAAGACAGAAATGGCTTTGAAATGGATGCCTCTACTATCCTATCATGAAAGCAGAAGAGCTAGCATTAAACCATAGGGAGAGCATTTCTGTAGTCAGCATTCTACTTTCTAATGTATCCCTACCCGCCTGTAATGGTTTTGCGTGATAAATACCGTAACAACAGCACCTTAACTAAGGGTTATTTCGGCTTAAAATCCAAGGTCACAGTTCATAGTAGGAAAATCAAGGCAAAAGCTTGAAGCAACTCGTCACATCCACATTCACGAGAAGAGGAAAAATCAGTGCATATATGCTTATTTGTGCTTAACCCCTCTCAACAGTCCAGGGTTCTGGATCTAGGGCATAGTGAATCCCACGGTGGGATGTACATTCCCACATTAATTAAAACAATCAGGACGGGGCTGGAGCGATGGCTCAGCGGTTAAGAGCACTGACTGCTCTTCCAGAGGACCTGAGTTCAATTCCCAGCAACCATGTGGTGGATCACAACCATCTGTAATAGGATCTGATACCCTCTTCTGGTGTGTCTGAAGACAGCAATGTACTCACATAAAATAATACATACATACATACATACATACATACATACATCTTTTAAAAAAAAAAAAAAACAATCAAGACACAGACATGCCCTCAGGCCAACCTAATTTGGTCTATCCCTCACTGAGACTCTTTTCCCAGATATTTTACATTGTGTCAAGTTGACAGTCCAAACTAACCCATCACACCACATGACCATAGAGATGGCATTTGCCATGGCTAGAGAGATGGCTCAGCAGTTAAAAGTGGGCACTATTCTTGCAGAGGACCTGAGTTTGGTTTGCAGCACCTGCCTTAAGCTCTAGGGTATCTGATATCCACTTCTGCTCTACTGACACCTGCACTTGTACATATATCACAGACATGGCATTTGAAATTCTTACCAGAGGAACTCTTGGCCTATCATTAGGCTCTCCTGAAGACCCGAAGTTGGGAGCTGGTGTTCCTCTCGTCCCAGCCAGACACTAAGCTCCTTGGCACAGCAATCTCACCTCACGGCCATCTCTTTATAACATTATGAAATAGATGAGCACATAGGTAAGCCAGAAAAAAATGGCACCCTCACCTATTGCATCTTGGGCAAGCTAGAGGCTTGCCCAGTGTGGCCTGGCCCTCCCTACTTTTCCCTGTGCAGGAAATCAACCTCAATAAGAAGCCAATAAATCATATTTATTAATGTCTACTCTCCACTAAGTACTTGCTAAGTACATGGATTGTTTGAGCCTCCCAACCTGTATCCATCTGACAAGGAAATGGAGCATGTGGCTTGCTGAAGGTCCCAGTGGGGCATGGTAACTGGGTGGACCCAAATCCCTGACTTTGGGGCCTATGGTTTGGCCATCATGTCCCAATATATGAGTGATTTTCTCTTCCTCTGAGGCAAAGTGGCATTCCTAGTGTGTGGGTGCCCTCAGATTCCCCAGGAAGTGCTCCAGAGCTTACCTTCTCTCTCCTCTCATGTCCAGAGCAGGCCGCTTCCAGTGCCAATCCTGTGAGAGCTATGAGATTTTCATCTTACTTTTTGTTGTTTGGCTTTATTTTAGCGTTTAGTTTCATTTGGTTGTTCTGATTTGGTTGTGTGTCATGAAGCAGAGGATGGCTTTGAACTCCCAATTCCCAAGTGCTGGGACCACATCATGTCAGCATGTTTTTCCATCCAACATGGAAGCAGTGATCCTGGAACAGTATCTGGTGGTGACTGACAGAGTCAATTCCAGGAAGAATGTCAAAACTATTCCCCCAGGGTGAAAAGAAGCCTTGAAAATTGTGTATCCTTGATGGCCAGACAGGATGGAAAAAACACAAAAGGTTAAATAAGACTTCAGGACAATAGTCAACCACAGAACAGAAGCAGTCACAGACACCATGGGACTAAAGGCCTGAAGAGAAGAAAGTACTGTTTGTTGAGTCAGCGAGATGGCTCAGAGGATAAAAGCTCTGCTGTCAAATCTTAGGATCTGAGTTCAATTCCCAGAACCCACACGGTAGAAGGAGAGAACCCAGGCCATGGTATGCATGTACCCCCAGTAAATAAATTGAAAAATAATGTAATAAAATTTTCAAAACTTGCCACCTGGTGATGAGTCAATTCTCAAGGTGAGGAGTGCAGGAAGCACATTACTGCTGGCTATGGAAAACAGTGGATCTCAGACAGCCAGAACAGAAGTGTCCGGTGTGCTTCTGGAAAACCCATGTGAGGTGAGGTAGTGTGCAGAAGGAGGCACAGTGTTCCCAGGCTATCTCTGTGCTGGGAGAGGAAAGGCCTGGTCAGTGAAGAAGGATCAAGGCTTTGGAGGGCCTTGTCCAGTGCATTATTTTATGACCTTCACCAAGGTCATTGACAGCTCCAAATCTTGGCCCCTGTCTTAGTCAATGTCCTGTTGCTGTGAAGAGGCACCATGACCACAGCAACTCTCATAAAGGACAGCATTTAATTGGGGCTGGCTCACAGGTTCAGAGGTTCAGTCCATTATCATCATGGTGGGAAGCATGGTAGCATGCAGGCAGACCTAGAGCTGGAGTTTTACATTTCAGCAGACAGCAGAAAGAGAGTGATGCTGGGCCTGGCTTGAGTATTTGAAACCTCAAGCCCAGCCTGAGGGGCACATTTCCTCCAGTGAAGCCACACCTACTCTGACAAGGTCACCCCTCCTAATAGTGCCACTTCCCTAATGACCAAGGATTCAAATCTATGAGCCTATGAGGGCCATTCCTGTTCAAACCACCAGAGTCCCCATCTCCTTCCACACAGAAGACAGCAAACTCATTCCACAGAGCCAGGGTAGCATCCTGACCACAGCAAACCTCTGCATGGTATGATCAGGTATGTGTTCTGAAACAAGTTTTATTCTCTTACCTGCAGGCTTGGGGGTGGGGCAGAGCGGAGTTCAAGAAGACAATGGAACAACTTTGGGTGTCACAAACTGTGCCCTGTGTTCTGTGTTTCTTCCCCAAGCCAGTGTGTGTAATGACTCTGGATTGCACCTCCAAAAGCACTAATGGGGCCCTGGGCCTGGGGTTCCAAAGGTTTCGTTGACTCCAAGATCTCACTTACTTCCTGCTACAGCAACTGAGAGCAGAATTTGCACTTAGAACCAGCCCTAGGTCCTCAGCTCAGTCACGACAATCCCACCCCTGCTGACCTCTGCCACACTTGAAGGGAGGCTCTGAGCTGACACATTCTGAGGTGCTATGGTAGTTGCTTTGATGGATGCCTCTGGAGGGGCATGTCAAGAGGTTGGCAAGGCATATAGGGATTCTCTGTAAACCCTCCTGGGTACTTCTCTGGATGCAGCTTTAAAAAGCTGTGGATCTGTTTCCCTTGTGCCTGCTTGTCTACTATAAACAGCCAACAGGCCACTGTCTGTGGGGGTTGCTGACAGATGTAGAACACCATAGTCAAAAAAGACAAAGACTGGGCATCTCTGTGGGTCACCGAGGCATCCCCAGAACCTGGCAGCTTAGCTTTTAGGGGCTCTGTCCCCTCCCTAACGACTATGTCTCTTCAACCTGGGCACAGAGGCCCTCAAGACAGCCTAAGGCTACACAGGGGGTTAGGAAGTACTTCCCCACATATGTAAAGACCTCGCTGAGTGGAGTTGAACCTTCTACTGCAGGCAGACTTCTTTTTCTTCTAGAACTATGGTGTTTAGAGAGGCTGCTTTCTCCCATCCCTTCTCTCTCTCTCTCTCTCTCTCTCTCTCTCTCTCTCTCTCAGGAGCAGCCAGACTCTTCCTGGTCATCCCTGGAGTACCACCAGAGTGCTCTGAAGTGGGAAGATCAAGGAGCAGGGTTTAGCAGGCAGTGGGACACTTCTGCAGCCAGCTGCTCCTAACCCTGGGCTCTTGTTGGCCACACTTCTGCCTGAGCCACGGCCTTGTCTGGTTTTAGGCTCTGTCTCTGCCCAAAATCTTGGGATGAGGCTGGGGTTCTGTTCTTGTGATGGGGGTGCAGGAGGGGTGGTGATCTCATCCTTGAAGGGGATTAGTCATCAGAGAGACAGGGACAGAGCTGGGGGGCAGGATAGAGCCTGACTCTATGTAAATGAGTCATCTTCCCTGCCAGCTCCACAGGGCCTGTGTTTGACAGCAGCTCCCCAGGAGAGGTTGTGAAGTGAGAGCTACCCCAGAGGCAGGAGTAGTTAACCGGCTTTTAATAACTCATTTTGTTGAATGATTTCTGGTGAGGAGAGAAGAGTTTAATCCCAGAGACGAGGCACAGAGTGGGGGTTGAGAGCAGCCCCAGCAGGAAATCTATGCCAGGGCACAGAGCTCCAGAGAACTGCTTTTTGCTCACAGGTTACCAAAACCTTTCTCATGTTGAAAAGTGCTGGCCTAGCTAGAGGCTGTGCTATGGCTCAGAGGTAAGGAGCTCGCTGTGCATGTGTATGCGTACAAGGCCTCGGATCACATCTTTATCACCATGGAATTCAGTCCCGTTTCCCAGCTTCCTGACCCCTCAGTCTCCCCAGTCCTCAGCCTCCTGCCATTAAACAAAGAAAAATCATCTCTCGGGTCCCAAAAGGCAAGCCAGGCAAGCCTGCCTAGGATGATGGGAGGCGGTACTTTTGTCCTTCATCTGTCTGGCTCCTGCTTCTGTATCCAGTCACCAAACACTGGAGTGAGCCGGACACCCACCCCTGCACCCACAGGAGAGGCCTAAGTCAGACATCCTGCTTTTCAAATTGACCCTAGCACAGGCAGCTAACATAGAACAGAAGGCCCAGTCTCAGCTTTCCCACCAACATCTACCTATCTATCGTCTATCTACCTATCATCTATCTGTCTGTCTGTCTGTCTATCTATCTTTTGGGATTGGCAAAGGCAGTGCTTTCTTCTACATGGACCTCCTCCCCAGCATAGAGCCCAAAGCTGTGAGCCCAGAGATGAAGAGGAGGGCTCAGTGAAGGGAAAAGACAGATCCATGATGAAGCCAGGCTGAGCTTGTCTCCAGTGCCCAGATTCCTATGTAATGTTTTAAAGTGCACTTTTCTCACACATCTGCCCTGAAGTACTTTAGCTGTGATGTAGGGGTCATGTCTGGCCCAAGGTGTTTCCCACAAGGCCCTTCTGTCACTCCCTAGCCCTGTGGAAACCACACCCTCCTTCTGTGCTCGTAACCACAGTGAAAGATTAGCACTGGGTTTCTTGGAGGGAAAAGCAGAGAATACAGAGAAGTGTTGTCCATTCGGCCTCACTTGTAGAGGGAGCATAGCGCCAGCTACCAGAGTTCCCACCCTCAGCAGTCCGTGAAAGGTGCCTAAGCCTTGGGAATGGTGACTTCCTGACTTCTTCATTGCTAGAAAGCAGAGCTGCGTAGGATTTGTTCATGCAAAGAAGCCTCTCTCAGAATTCTCCCTTTCGTTTCACCACAGATTCACATATTCCAACAGTGGAGTGCAGGCACCGGAAGGCTGAACCCTACGTGTGCCCCAGATCCTGTGTACAGCCCTGGGAATGGCATGCCTTTCTCAATCCTGGAGTTTAGCTACTACGCTCGCTCTTGACGTTCCAATCTTCAAAATCGAGCACAACCACTCCCTCTACCCACCGGTTTCCCCGTCACTCCAGTGTGGGGGGAAGGGGGAGGACTTCCTTCAGGAGGCGTTACTGTGGATGCACCTGGAGGCTGGCAGAGTCTGTCGGTTCCCTGGGTGATGCTGCTGGATCCCTAGGTCTAAGCACTGCCACACTGGGCACGGCCTTCCTTATCTTCCAATCTCTCTCATGAACATCTCTCTTCCCTTGTCTTATCCTGAATTCTTCCAGCTCGGAACATTATCACTTGGGCTGTGATCTTGGGCAAGTTACTAAGTTCAGCGTCTTTATCTGTTGGGTGGATCCCATTCATGAGTCTCACACATGGGGATGATAGTAATTCCCACCACAGTCTATCCAATCAAAGGCACTGTTCAGTATGGATACCCTCAACCGTGTAAGTATCGTGAAGAATTTAAAATACTGCCAAATAACTCTGTCATTGCTGGTAAGATGCATGACAATTTGAGACATGTCAAAATGTAGAGAGTGGGGAAGGCTGTGAGTTAAAATCAAGGAGACATGGTGGGTGTCCTAAAGTTACAGCAAAGATTAAATGGACTGCTAAGCATGCAGCACTTGGCCCAGTGCTGGGGTTGTGAAGGCTCAGCTGCTGTCCTTTGCCTTCCTTGGGTCCAGCCCTCTGTGAGCTCTTCTGTCAGTACCCTTTCTGAGCCCTCCTTAGCCCTGGCTCTCTCAAATGATTCAGGCTTACCAAGATAGCTGTTGTCCACCCAGGAGAGTGACAGGGCAGGCTGACATGTTGCAGTCCTGAAATGCCATGCCTGCGGCTTGTGGCCGGTGAAGTCTCTGATCCTGACTTTCTCAACTGACAAGACTTCATCCATGGAGCATGGCTGAGAACCTCTTTCATCTCTCTCTTCTTTTTCTTAAGTTTATTTTTATTTCATGCATGTTGGTGTTATGCCTGCATGTATCTGTATCTGTATCTGTATCTGTATCTGTATCTGTAGCTGTATCTGTATCTGTATCTGTATCTGTAGCCGGTAGCCGGTAGCCGGTAGCTGTAGCTGTAGCTGTGTGTATCATGTATCTAACTCAAGATCCCCTGGAACTGGAGTTACAGCTGTGAGCTGCCATGTGGTTGCTGGGAATATAACCTGGGTCCTCTGGAAGAGCAGCCAGTGCTCTTGACCGCTGAGCCACCTCTCCAGCCCCCCTCTCTTCCTCTCTTGCGGAGTCAGGCTGTGTTCCACCCACAGGGCAGCCCTCACGTCACAGCTCACATCTCCTCTTCTACTTCCAGACAGAGCCTCAGCAGAGCCCATCCTTGCATGAGCCTTAGAATTCTTGAGAATTAAATTTGAATTGAGCCAATTCAAATGTATCAGGGTATGGCTGTGCGTGCCTGTAATTTCAGTACTTGTAATCCCAGTTCTGAAACAGGGGGATTGCAGAAAGTTTGAGGCAAGCCTGGATCACAGAGCAAGACTGTCTAAAAACTGTGTCAAATGAGATGGTGCTGTCAGGAAAGGCTTCCTAGGGAAGTGTCATGGAAACAAGTGGGACTAGCAAATCGAAACGCAGGCCCTACAATTCCAGTTGTAATTCACACAGGCAACTGTCTTTTAGTAAAAATATGCATGCAGTGGGAATTCTAAGTAACTATCTACAGCTGGAGGGAGCGCAGTCAAGAAATCCTCCAAGGTACCTACTGACATATTTAACTTAAATTTAGCATCATAATGACTTCAGTTGTTGTATAGCAGATTCATATGGAGATAGATATCTGTTAAAATGCAAATTACTGGGCACTAATAGATCCCCTGGAATGGGCCATGTCCTGGAATATGCACTGAAGTCATATAACCAGTTGCTTGTAACACCCTGATGGTTAAATCATCCTGGAGAAAGTCTTAGTGGCTTTTAGTCTCAAGAGAATGCCAGACTGAACTATAAATTATACCCCTGTCCCCAGAGTCAGCAGTGCAACACCTCTTGACAGAAGGTTCCAGAGGGTAAAGGGCCAAGTCTCCTACTGCCTAGATCCCAGTGGCAAGGGCACAGGCCCCAGGGCAGTACAGCCTCTGACAAGTGGGTCTAGCAAGCACCTGTACTTCCATATTAACTTACTTGCCTGTGTTTCGGGGGGGGGGGGGGGTGGCTGGACAAGAAAAGAGTGTCAGTGTCCAGTGTGTCCTTCCCTGCCAGGCAGCTTCCCCTATGAATTCTCACCCAGACAGCTGCCTACACAGCCTCAGACCCTGAGGACACTGTCTGGGTGTCTGGGAGTTCTCCTTTCAATCCAACCCAACATCCACGGGAGTTCCTGCAGTCCCAGCCCACACCCAGACAGGAAGAAGGTCACACCCAGCTAGGAGGCGAACAGCCTGTTTGTCATCTGAAGTCCAAGGTTCTCTTGACAGCTCCTCATAACCATGAGTGTCCTAGGGGTAAGGGAAGTTGCCTGCACACAATGAGTCTAGTACCTCAAATCTGTTTCCCACCAATATCCAGGATAATCTCTAGCCTTCCGACACCTGGGGGTGTGCAGGGGATGGGGTGAGGGTGTCCTAGTTGTCAAACCTATTTTACCTATTTAATGAACCCAGCATGGATATGTCTGGCTGACTTGGAGTCACACACCTATAATCCCAGCAGAGATAGAATATGGGTTCCAGAGTCCAAGTCCCTCTTTGGTTACATAGTAAGTCTAAAGCCATCCTAGACTACATGAGACTCTGTTGTAAAGAACCACATACCACCATCACCAGCAGCAGAAGCAGAAGCAGCAGCCGCAGCAGCAGCCCCCCAAAAGAGGAAGACGAATGAGGAATTACTTCTCAGTTTTGAGACTTTAGCTGAAAGACAGAAAAAACAGGAAAATCCAAGTCAGCATTCTCTTAACAAGACTAAGCTCCAATTTCCCAGGCTTAAGATTTTCCATTTCTTTAGAAACTTAACAAAGGAATTCCTCCACCAGAGGTTTTGTTTCCCTGTTTAAGCAGAATCACTGTTTTTTCACGAGTGAAAGTGGCAGTCTGTTTCTGAACAAGCAGGCTCTCACTGCCCACCCTCGCTCACCAACACAGCGAGGGATGGGGGATGGGTCAGAATTCGGGTCTCTTAGGTGGGCGTGGAGCTCAGTGGTAGAGCACTGGCTGGCCTTGTCCCACTGCCTGTAATCTCCAGCTGTGACAAAATAAAACCTCGCATTGGTTTTCTCTCAAAATCTAATAAAACAGTCTTCAAGCTTAAATAGTAACTTATAACAAAAGGAGATTAAAATCTTCCGCTTGTAACACTCTAAAAGTCAAGAGTTTGTTTTTCTTAACTCGGGAGTGAGAGAAAACACGGAAAATACACACATCTGACACAGCTAGCATTTGGGTGACATTTTGAGGACCCCTGCATGTAAATCCCTATCTTCTGCACCCTCTCCCCAAGAAAGCCCCAACTCTCATAATTTGATCATTGAAATAGGCATTCCTTTAAAAAAAAAAACAAAACTGTATTACTGAAGTAGGTTATTTTCTTTTGTATACAGCTTCTTTTATTCAATGTTCTTTTTGTGATGTGCATAATACTGTAAATATGACTCATGCTCTTTTTCTTCAGTGTGTGAGGTTCCCTTGTAATGAGCAGACCATGGTCCAGGCATGTTGCTGCACAGTGGCTTATCAATTTAGGACTTTATATGTGTGGGGTGTATTTGAGTGCAGGCACCCAAGGCTTTGAATGCCAGAAGTTTTTAATCCAGCCTCCCTGGAGCCAGAGGTACAGGTGGTTGTAAGCCACCTGATGTGGGTGCTGTAAGTGCTTCTGCTCAATGAAAGGCTATCCTGGGACTCAGATGCCCAGCATCCATACAGCTCCGAGGTGGGACAGTGTCCCAATGCAAGGGCATCCTGAGTCAGGAAAGCCCAGGAAGCACCCAGCTCTGAGAAGCCTCCTCAGCAGAGGCCTTGCAGCTCCCAGGGAAGAGGCTCTCAGGAGCCTCAGCCCCACTCCACTTCCTCCCTCCTCTCCAGTGCTTCTTGGACACGAGGCAGCAAATCTCATAAAAGAGATTTATTGAAGGGTCCAGGATGTAGAGGGGCAAATTCAGGAATGGCTGCCTCTGCTCCCCAGAGTGGGCAAAGGGCAGGGCTTATATAGGATTTCTTAGGGGGTGGAGCTTTTCAGGGCAGAGATTTCCAGATTGAAGATTGGTGGGATTTCAAGTCCTGAGCTTGGGGAGCTTGGGACTGGTGGGTTCAAGGGTTAGTGAGTTTTCCTGCTCAGGAATTGGTGGCTTTTTTTTTTCCACTTTCTTTGTCCCTGCATTGGGCCATGGATTAGGGTGGGAAGTCCTTACCTGCAGCCTGCTTTGGCTGAGGTACCATCTCTGTGGAGCTGCTTGGGAGACTGGAGAGGAGGTTCACTCTCTCCGCTATAGACAGCTCCTGTGGGACAGCTCCTGTGGTGGTATTTCATGAAGGTCCTAGGCTCCTGTGATGTCTGCAGACTAAGGAGGTGCTGTGCCATTTTTACAGGAGCCCCCATTTTAACAGGTGCCACCATTGTAGCAGCTCCTGTGGGGGCCTCTTACAGCAGCCACAGGCTGAAGCTGGAAGGAAGGGCCATTGCACCAGTGAGGGACTCAGATATGAACTGCTACAAGAGCAGTATGTGCTCCTTCAGCCTCCAGTCTAGGACTTTCTAAATGTACTTTATTTTGTTTTTTTGAGACAGGGTCTCCTATATCATAGGCTGGCTTCCATCTTACTATGTAGCCGGAGATCATTTTCCAACTCCTAATCCTCCTGTCTCTCCCTCCTAAATGCTGGGAATACAAGTGTCCATCACCATGCCTAATCCACATACAGGGTTGATTTCTTCGTGAACCCAGGGACTTGAGTTTGACTTTAGAGTCTTGTAAAATCCTCCTTTCAAATTCCTGGGCAAACCACTAACATTTTGTTTGTTATGTTACTGTCAGTTGCTTTTTAAAAATTCTTTTGTGGCCAAATTTGGAATGCAAAGAATAAACTATCTTTCTCAATGAGCAATAGCATAGGATTTTCCCTGAACTTGAGTCAGAAAGATGAACAGGCAACTTGGGCATTTCCTCCAGGGAATCAAGAATTCGATTAGCATCCAAGCTTAAGGAATTTGCACTTCGAGTGGTAGGTGGATATTCTATGGCATATTTAAGGAGATAGTAAAGTCAAATGGGACAAAGCATCCTTGACTTCTTCCTAGAGCTGGGCCTACTGCACAGCAGCCACACAGGTCGTCCTTTTCTGTCAGGTGTGCAGGGAGTGGCGTGCCTCTGAAGGTGGAGATGTCTGGTGATGGATGCTCAGATTCTAAGCACCAAGAAAATCAAGAGAGTTTTCTTCCCACCCGCGCACCCCGCGGCAGCCAGGCTTTCTGTTGGAATCCATTAACAAACCCTTTAAGGCCTGGCTTTCAACAAGTGGACAGATTATCTCTTTATTACAAGCTTCAAAGCACTAAGAAGCTGCCTGGGCATAGGGCAGACCTTCCAGGACAAAACTCCAACCACACACTGGCACCACAGGGCCCAGCTAGACCGAACCATTTCCCCTTGGCCATGGTGTGAGCAAGAGTGACTGATGGTGGTCCTGGAATGCAGCGGCAGATGTCCATCCATATTTGCACTCTAAGGCTGAGAGGGGACCTGGTCCCCAAATGATCCTTGTGTGGGCTTTGTAAGTGAGCCAGTGCAATCAGGCCACTGTCTCTCACTGGCCCCAGAGTAAGCAATCCGATTACAAGATGGTTTTCTTGGAAGCTCAGCCCAACAGGCCTGTCTGCCTGATAGAGTCTATAGAAAATTCAGTTAGGGGAGCAGGCGTCATTCGTTGGTTTGGTGGGCAGCTAGTGCACACCCGTGTTGTTTAGATATCCCCGGGGCACAAGGCAGAACTCCATCTTGGGGTTCACCATGACCAGGAGCCACCAAAAGAGAAAACTGTCTAAGCACTGTCCCGCCCCCACCTGACTTAAGTCGGTCAGCAAATGAGTTAATTCCTCATCTTCATTCGCCTGCCACGCCACACGCGACCACCCGCCCTGGTTGACCCTGGCTGTTATTTCCGCAGGTTTCGGCATGACCACCCCAGCCACGGTGGGCGGGAAGGCCTTCCTCATCGCCTACGGACTGTTCGGCTGCGCGGGGACCATCCTGTTCTTCAACCTCTTTCTGGAGCGCATCATCTCGCTGCTGGCCTTCATCATGCGCGCCTGCCGGGAGCGCCAGCTGCGCCGCAGTGGTCTGCTACCCGCCACCTTCCGCCGCGGCTCGGCGCTGTCGGAGGCCGACGGCCTGGCGGGTTGGAAGCCCTCGGTGTACCACGTGCTGCTCATCCTGGGCCTGTTCGCCGTGCTGCTGGCCTGCTGCGCCTCGGCCATGTACACCAGCGTGGAGGGCTGGGACTACGTGGACTCGCTCTACTTCTGCTTCGTCACCTTCAGCACCATCGGCTTCGGGGACCTGGTGAGCAGCCAGCACGCCGCCTACCGGAACCAGGGGCTCTACCGCCTGGGCAACTTCCTCTTCATCCTGCTCGGCGTGTGCTGCATCTACTCGCTCTTCAACGTCATCTCCATCCTCATCAAGCAGGTGCTCAACTGGATGCTGCGCAAGCTGAGCTGCCGCTGCTGCACGCGCTGCTGCCCGGCTCCGGGCGCGCCACTGGCCCGGCGCAACGCCATCACCCCGGGCTCCCGGCTGCGCCGTCGCCTGGCCGCGCTGGGGGCCGACCCCGCGACCCACGACAGCGACGCCGAGGGCCGCCGCCTGTCGGGCGAGCTCATCTCCATGCGCGACCTCACGGCGTCCAACAAGGTGTCGCTGGCGCTGCTGCAGAAGCAGCTGTCCGAGACGGCCAACGGGTACCCGCGCAGCGTGTGCGTCAACACGCGCCAGAACGGCTTCTCGGGCGGCGTGGGCGCGCTGGGCATCATGAACAACCGGCTGGCAGAGACCAGCGCCTCCAGGTAGAGCGGCCGCCCGCCCCCAGCGCCGCGGACCCGACCCGGGCTGTGCGCCGCCGGGCGGGTTTGCTTCACTTCTCTCCGAGAGGGCGCTTTCTTAATCTTTATCCAATAAAAACGAAACCAAAAAAACAACCACCAAAACAAACATGTTTTCTAAAGAAATACTATTGAGCCAGGCCTGACGTTATCAAGGGCAAGTTTTAGATGAGACTGTGATTTTTTTTTCTGAGTCCCCTCTTGGAGAATCATGGCCCCCAACAAATTTCCCCTCCAGGAAGAGAAAAAGTGGCACCCCAAATCCCCCGCTCCGCGCCAGTGTATACTGCAGCAAAGAGAGTGAGTGCATCCCTGGCCTTCTCAGACAGGCACTAAACCCTTCCCCAGGCACAGAAGCAGCTGGCAACCCCAAAGCATATGGTGCCGCCTTTCATGGCTCTGAATTACCTCCTCAGCCTTTAGAATCCTGGCCCAGCCTAGCAGCTTCCTTCTGGTCGTCAGAAGTGATATAGTCACAGTTTTGACAGGTGGGGGTAGGGTGAGCCATATGTTGCCTCCCCGTGTATATATATAGAACAGACACTACACACGGGGAATGGTGTAGTATTATGCAATAGAGGAAACACAGCACCCACCCTCAGTCAGCAGCACACACACACCCCAACCTGGAAATTGCAAATGGTGAGGGGCTTTGCTGGCCTTTCTCAGCCCGCAGCTAGTCCACTTAGTAAGTTCTCCTTGCAGACGCCCAGGGGGACCTGCATGGAGGCGCTCTCTGAGAGTCGTGCTCTGCTTCAGCATGTTCTCTGATATGAGCCCCCAATCTCCTTTTCATTCACAAGCTTTATGCACTCAGAGCGGCTTTCTGTAACTAGCAGAGACTGGCTGCCTCCTCTTAGAGCAGATTTTGTTATTGTTGTCTTCTTAGCTACCATTGAGCAGCTCAATTCGTCCCCCTTTTAAAGAGCCTAGAGGTGCAGAGCACAGCTCCCCCATCCACCTCTTCTTTGATTGGGGGCTCTACTCTCTACTCCCGAGGGGCCTACAGCACCAGAAACCCAAAGCAGCCATATTCCAAATGGCCGGCCATTAAGCTCCCATGCCCACCACATAGTGTTTGGAGACAGACACAATGAGATCCTGTTCTAAGTCCTGTGTGGTCCTCAAATAGCCAGGTAGGTTTGTTTTCTCTCTGCATTGTATTCTACACTGGAGGTGGAGGAGGCAGGGAGGAGGGAGCTGCCAAAACCCAGAGGAGTCGTGGAATTAAAGTGATGTTCTGAATGGTCCTCAAGCTAAGGGACAGAATCTCCCAAACTCATAGTCCTCTGCAGAGGGATGTCCAGATGCCCAAGACTTCGTTGAAATGGCAGTTTGGAGCTGTGAAGGAGCACGCTTCTGCCCTTTGTCTCCCATGGAAAGAAATGTGAACATCAAAGAAAGGTAGTGTAGGTGTTTATAAGCACACGGTGTGACCCACTGCACACCACTTCTGATAGGAATTCCTGCAAAAGTGTCTGTCACCTCGATACCATCCTTCTCCCTGGCAATGTGCCTGGAGTGTGTGACTGTGCACACATGCACAGTCACACACACACACACACACACACACACACACACACCATTCAGAGCCATGCTTGAACGTCAAGCTCCTCTTTCCCCTTTCAGTTCAGATGGGAAGGAAAACTAACCCCGGCCACAGGGACTCGGTTTGAGTCTTTTCTAACCTGCTTTGCAGTTGGTCTTTAAACACAGGCTCTAATCTGCTGTGACACCAGTGAAGCAGGGCTGGCAGGAGAAAGACAGTTTTGCTAAATCTTCAAGGAGTAGACCCCTCCAGAAGCCATGCTTCCAGGATCCACTGTGACTGCCCCTCAGGGCCAGCTCATGAACTTGCATCTGAATGATGGCTTTGGTCCCAGGATATATTGGATGTACTTTATCTAGTATAGCTTTCTGACAGGACCTGGAAGTAAAGCATCAGACTTATCCCTTTAAAGGGGGAACAGATTAAAAAGCATCCAATTAGAGATGTCACCTAGGCAACGGGAAATAACTTGGGGAGCCGAGCCATCCAGAGGGGGAAGTAGAGATCCCCATGGCAGAGGCATCTGGGCCAGGCAAAATAGCAATTTGCCCATGGGGAGGGAGTTCTGGCATCCGCTGAGGCTCAGTCACCAAGTCACCACAGCTAGATAGACCCTAATAAGACATCCAGGCCACCATACTGACGAATGAACGCATAGCTCTGCATGGAATCCTCCATGCATGGAATCCTTGGGAGGAGGAGACAACCTCCAGGATCCTCCTCCAGGGAAGAAGAATGCCAAGCATCCCTTGGCAGCCTCCTCTGCCACCAAGCTTCTCAGGCTCCCCGAAGTTGCTTATGTCGCACGGCCTTAGCTGTTTTCAGTTCCCATCCTATGCTTTGGCTGCAGTTAGAGCAAGCCTCTGAAGGAAGCCTGTGCATGGTTTGAGGGGCAGGGAAAGGAAGCCCCACTTTTCCTTCCTTCCCCTGACTCCCCAGGGAAATCTCTGTCCTCCAAGTACAATACAATACATCTCAGGATCCAGTGACACCTGCACATCGTTGTCCCTGTCCTTCGGGTCTCTATCACATGACACCAGTCTCAGTCCTACTATGTGGTACGACATGTCAGCATTCTCCCCTGCCCAGACCAAAGGATTCAGTGCCCTAGATGCCTGGAGGCTGCTGAGCTCTTGAAAAGCTAGGGCTCCCGGGCCTGGGGACTTGATGAACCAATAGACTTATGTGATATGGCTTCCTGTTTAAGGGAAAGCTAAGAAGCAAGAAAAGGCTCTCCTGTCCCTTTGGAAACAGGGCCGTTGATCAGGACCCCTTTTCTAAGAAGGGCTTCACAACCTTAGATGGCAACACCTCTTCCATGATTATGGGTGTCTCTAGTCTGACCCATGGCCGGCAGCTCACCAATGTTCTCAATTCCTGTGGGCTGCAGCTCACCTGCTTAACCTCAGGTACACACACACACACACACACACACACACACACACACAGTGTCCTGCTGCATTGTGGGCTCCTATAATGACTCCCATGATCCTTTGTCTTCTGATTGTGGCCACACAGAACACAGAAACCAGGGGCTGGGCATCAAGCCTTCTTAGAGTTAATCAGGTCAATAAAGAAGCCACTGTTGATGCCATTGCCCACTAAAGCCTTGCAGTCAGCCTGTGTCTTCCCAATAAAGTCCAAGGTCCTGGAGGGATGGTCTAAGTGGTCAGACAATCTCAGGCTTTCAACCCTTGAGCAGTGACAGGGAGCCCTAGCCTTTGCATGTCATGCATAAGTGTACACACACACAGCAGCCTTACAATAAGCTACTAGCCCATCCCTCAAGGGATCCTCCCAGGTGAGGCCACTTTGAGAAGAATGATTTTTTTTTTCCTGTTTAATTCTCTAGAGATCTCCCAGGGCTTTGTTCCCCTATGTGTTGGGGAATTTTGTGTGCAGCGTGCATGTGTTTATGTGTTACACAGAAGCCAGCATCCAGTCTCAAGCCCACCCCTAAGAAATAGATGGTCACCAAGATCCCTAGCAGGTACCTCTTCCTACTGGTTTTGGGGTGAGCCCTTATCAATAGAAGAGACACTTCTGGGGGCGACTGAGGCCAACAGCACCCCACCGAGTCAGCCACCACTGGGCCTGTGGGCCACTTGGGTCTATCTTTTACACTCATAGGGGGCAAAATAAGCACAATATTCTATCAGTGTCTGGGAGGCCCTGTCAGCCAGCAGCTGAGGGCACTTCAGCATCCAAAAGAGATGCTGGGGCTTGTCTGTCTGTCTCTAGAGCTGTTGAATAACATCGGATGACCCTGAAAGGCTCCACCTGCAGAGTGGGAAGGGGGAAGGACCTACTGAAGCCATTCCTGGCCCCACATGGTCTCAACAGCACAGATGTGGAGCCTGGACTCTCATGACCCTGGAGAAACCCTAGCACCTGTAGGTATCCTGACCTGTGACAGAGCAAGGCCAGCCTCACTATGTACAGAGGAGAAGCGATGGCCTTTCTGCACCAACCCCTCTCCAGACCCTGCCCCTCCCCCCCAAGGAAGCTGGCCCTGGCTTTACTACTCATTTTTGATGCTGTGTTCTCTGGGGAGTGGTTCGAGCATGCAGGCAAGCTCACAGCACTTGAAAACAACACTTTTCTCCTTCTGCGCAGCACCCTGAGAGAGGACTAAAGAGTATTTAAATTAACGATGAATTAAAAGCAGCCTGCCACCCTTTGAGTCGTTTTGCTTTCTGTCTGGTTGGAGCTCCTCCTCACACTGCCTCTCCAGGCCCTTTCAGGCTTGTGACTGCAGAGGGTTTACTCTACAAATCTGCTACCCCTGAGCCAGGCTGGGCTGAGGTTGGTAGAGTCAGGGCGTGCACTGAAGCACGACCGCATTCTCAAACCTGGTTGCTCACTTGACCCTCCAAAGTGATCTTGAAAAGATGCTGGGGCTGGCTGGGCCCTACCCAGGAGGGACACTGGGCAGGCACTAGGATTAGTACTGTGGTAAGTACTACAGGTGATTGTTGAACCTTCACTGCAGACACAGAGCAATCTCGTTATGGAGACTCGCCACTCCAAACCGAGCTCTGGATGCTGGATCTAGATCTGCCGTCACAGAAATGACTCCCCTCCTGTTTTCCTCATCTCTCAGATGGAATCATGACTCCACATGCTACTTCCCCGAACTATTAGGAGTAAGCAGAAGCTGGGAACTCATGAGAAGTACAAAGTGCTCAGAGATGCAAGGTGTCCCCACTCTGAGAGGCATCATGAGGACACGGGAGCCCCTCCTGCTTCCCTGGGGAGATGGGCTTCTTCTAGTGCTTTGCTTTGGCAAAGCTCTCCTTTACAGCTGTAGCATCACAGAACCACTGAGACTTCCTTCTTCCTCTACACGCCCCTCCTAGTGGTGCAGGATTACAGAGGAGTCTTTGGAGACAACAGAGCCTTTCTCAGGATCTAGGGCCCCAGAAATTCAATAGCCACCATCAGGTACTTGTGTGGAAAATTTGAAGAGTGGAATTCACAGACCACAGAAGGTGTTAGAGAGACGTTTATTATAGACTAATAGGGGAACACTTACGAGGGGAAAAGAGAGAGAATATAGGTCCTCTGTAGCAGGAAGTAGGGTACAGGGTACCACTGAGCCTGGCTGCCTTGGAGTTAATAATGTTGGAGAAAGGGAGACAGAGAGGGCAAGTTGGTCAGTCCAGTTCTCACGGCAGGTGGCCAGAACTTCAGTTACATCGTCATTATTTCCAGGAGATGGGTTTTTGGGTTTTTTTGTTGTTGTTGTTGTTTTGTTTTTTTCTTTTTTTGTTTTTTGTTTTGATGAAGCTGCCAACAGGCCTAAGGTCATTTCCTGCTTTTAGCCAAGAAAGAAACAGGTCACTTTTCTTTGTGGTCTTTTTACCCTAAACTTCCTAACCAGTTTCTACCTCTTTACCATCAGCATCATCCCAGTTCTCCCATATGTCCTAATCCATGGCCACACCCACCTACCTCTCCTGGCCCCACCCGCCAAAGTCTACAAACTCTCCCCCTGCTGCCACAGCCAACCAAATGTACCAGCCTCTCCCCTCTCCTGTCTACACCAGGGACTTCCACGACATTACGTGATAAGATGGAACAAACAGTTTAACAGGGATGGAGATGAGGCTAGAGGTAAAGAGCAGTTGCAGAGAACCAAGATTGGATCCCAGCTCCTCGGGTTCCCAGTTGCTTAGAATTGGCTGTAACTCCAGCTCCAGGGGACCAACGCCCTCTTCTGGCTTTTGTCTACAACAATTAGAGCATATACATGCAGGCAAAACACTCATACACACAAAATGAAAACAAATAAAGACGTTTTATGAAACCACTGACTCTATACCAGTTTTTGCCTCCGGTTTTAGTGCTGAAGAAAGCTACTCAACTGGTTCATGATCTGTGCCGTTTAAAGCACCCTGCCCAGTAGCATTTCTGGAAAGTGGGCTTCCAGCAGCCCTGTCTCCAATTAAGACAATTAGCTAGGCTAAAATGATGGGCACACCTGGGTTTCAGGTACCACCAGCTCTGCCTTTGACCAGGGTCTTCAGCTGTGGCCCAGCTATGTGGGACATACATCTCTTCATTGAAATGATTTGGGTGTCCCTTTGCTGCTTTTCTGAGACCTGAGATTCCTGAGGGACATTTTAGGAGTCCAACAGACAATACCTGGGTGGATGACTCGCCCTGTCTTCTCTATGGTCAGTCACCTTTCTATGAAGATAACTGTGTTCCTAATTAGTACAAAAGAAAAGAGAACTTAACAACTTAACATGCAGCAGGCCAGGCTGTTGGAAAAGAGACTTGTATATTTATCAAAATTACGGGGTAAAAAAACGGTGCTTCCCCTCCCCGTTTGTCCTGGGCCACAGAAGTTAAGGGGCCTCTCTAGCTAGGGGTTATTGAATCAGAGGCTGGAGAAAAAGAATGAGAAAACATGTTAGCACTGCAGACCCTGGACTCCAGGCTCATGGTGACCAGTAACTGGCTGGCATTTCCGCACAGCCAGGGAGGTTCTGAAGTCAAGGCCACTCTTGGATGCTGAGACCACTAAAAACACGTGGTCACTCTGCTGCTGCAGAGAAAGCTTTCACACTGAGCCCACAGGGAGAGGGAGCTGCAGGAAGCCTACTGGTGACTCATAGGAGAGAATATAGGCAGAGAGAGCAGCACAGGAGAAGAACAGAGCCGGGCTTCTTCAAGAAAGGAGCATATAGTTCCCCAGATCTGCGGTGACAGATAAAAGATGTGGCCGAGGATCCGATCATGAAAGGCCTTGTAAACCAAAGCAGTTTCGGCTCATCCTGAAGACACTGGAGAGCCAGCAGAGGGATTCTGAGGAGGTGTGGACTGTAGATTGACTAGGGAAGACAAGTCTGTGAAAGTGGGGGTGGGGGGAAGTGTTAAAGAAGCCATGGCCGCGCCTGCTTGTGGGCAGAAGTCGAAGAGAAAGACCAGTGAGGCAGCCCAGGAAGTCGACACACATCAGCAGACAAGCCTGAAGATTCAAGTTCAATCTGACCTGGCAGATAGAAAGAATCAGGTCCTGCACGCTGCCCTCTGACCTCCACAAATGTGTCACGGCACACATACACATACACACACACACACACACACACAGACAGAGAGAGAGAGAGAGAGAGAGAGAGAGAGAGAGATGGAGAGAGAGAGCAAATAAACATAATCCTAACAAAAATTGTGAGTCCAAGAGGCCCCAGGTTTCAGGCTAAGTGGGACCACATTGAAACCGAGAACCCTGGAGGACAAATAGGCTTAGACAGGAAAGACAATGAGCTCCATGAGGGAGATGCTGGGGGTTTTGTCTGTTTTTCTTTTTTGAGATGAGGTTTTTATTTGTAGTTCTGGCTGTCTTGGAACTCACTATGTAGTCCAGGCTGGCCTCGAACTCACAGAGATCATCTGCCTGCCTCTGCCTCCAACCACTGAGAGTAAAGGTGACTGACAGCACACCTGGCAAGAAGCTGGGTTTAAGGAGTCTGGAAGTGTCCCAGGAAGGGGTTTCCACTTAGCAAAGCTAACGTTATGGTCTAAGTAAGCAAGGCGAATAATCTGTAGGTTCCCAGCCTCAGGCGGTGAATGGAATGGTCTTCCCAGTGGTCCTCAATCTTCCTAGTGCAGCAACCCTTAGTCCAGTTCCTTGTGTTGTGGTGACCACAGCTATACAGTTATTTCCATTGCTACTTCGTATCTCTAATTTTGCTAAGGTTGTGAAGCACGGTGTAAAATACCTGGTGTATAAGAAATCTGATTCGCAACCCCTGTGAAAGGGACGTCTGGACCCCTAAAGGGTCACGACCCACAGGCTGAGAACTGCGGAGAGCTTCTGAGAACCCAACAGTGTGGAAAGAGCAAAGAGGATCAAATCCCAACAACTGGGGCGGCAGAGGTGGATGGCAAGTGCCTCAGCTAGTGATGGGTTCCCGTGAGTCCCTGGGAATGAGGCTACCATGTCTACATTTCATGGGTCACATGATGGAGAGCAAATTGGACTATGCTACCAGAACCCAAATCATACTGGCCAACAATAGGTAAGAAGTTTATTTCTCTCCCAGGAAGCATGGAGCCCCCACCCCACCCCACCCCACCCCAGCATGCTTGTCCCTGCCTCATCTACCTATTTCTGCCCATCCCACAAATAATGGTCCAAGATGATTGAACATTCCAGGCAAGGCAAAGGTCTGGATGTGCATCTCCCTTCAAAGGCACGGCCCGTAAGATAGCAAGCACATCACTTTCACTATTAGCCCAAACTTTGTCATATGACCTAACATGGCTCCCGTTCAGGCTACTGAGGGGACACTCTGCAGCTGCAGTGGGATCTCTAGGGCTCCTGGTAAGGTTGGGCTTGTAGTTCTTTGTTATTGCTAATGCAATTCAGACTCAAAGTCTGACTGATCCCTCAGCAACTGCACCTTCGACAAGCCTATCTGGAAGGGAACTAGCAAGGGATTCTGGGAAATGTAGTTTTCAGACTTCCAGCCTCAGCAAAGGAAAAATAGTTTAGAGGTAGTAAGTATAAAATGGCACACCAAGCACCATGTTGGGAAGTTCACAAACTCCAGTAACTGGATCCATGGGATCCAACATCCTCTTCCAGCCTCTGTGGGTACCTGTACACACGTACAAACAGTACAGAAAGATACACACATACACGTAAACCAAAATAAAACCAGTCCTTAAAAATAAGATAAAAGGGTATACCACTCCAGTAGGACACTTCAACCATCATGAGCAAAGACATTGTAGCCCTTGATTTGGTCAGCAGTTTGTTCTGGAGTCAAGGTCCCACTGTGTTAGCCAGGTGACAAGGTATCTCAGTCCAGAGAAAGTACAGAACAACCATTCCCCTCATGCCCCAGTCTAGTCCACTCTTGAGAGCATACTACTTCCTTTTGAGGGACACATTCACAGAGGGCTGTCTGTAGAATCACCAGAAAATGCTTATCCAGATGGCAACAGACAGTCAGCACCTCTGGCCTGCCTCTGCCTCCGTGTGACCTCCGTGTGATTGCAACCGGGTCCCTTTATCAGTCAGGTTTCTTTTTACATCCGCCAAATAAGGGGCTAGCCTATGGTCTCTGTCACCCTGATGTTCCAACGGTCAAGAGAAGAGGGGAGAGATGTAAGGGGCCCACAGATCAAGAACCACGTGTAGCATCTACCAAGCGTCTGCCTAGCTTGAACAACTTATCCCAGTTCTGTCTCCATGGATGGGTTACAGCAGGACCAGCGACCTAGATGCATGATGGGAGGAGGCATCCCTGCTGAGATGGAGCAGCTCCCCGCTGAGAGAAGGAGCGGGCTCTTCATCTCTCTGGTGTCTATACTCTAGATGCGTGCTGTCCCCTAATGTCCCACTAGCTACACACAGATACTTAGGTTTACATGAATTTATATTAAAATTAAAATCTTGGGCTGCCGAGATGTTCAGCAGGTAAAGGGACTTGTCACCAAACCTGATGGCTTGAGTCTGATTCCCAGCGAGAACTGACTCCTGTAAGTCATCCTCTGTCCTCTGATCTCCACTAGCTCACTGTGGGAGGCATATTCTCTCTCTCTCTCTCTCTCTCTCTCTCTCTCTCTCTCTCTCTCTCTCTCTCACACACACACACACACTAAACATAATAAACTTTCTTAAGATGTCCAATCTTCAGTTGCTCTAGACACATGCACTCAGTAGCTACATACCACTATTAACCACTGTCTGATGGCTGATCTTCACTGTCCACTTGAGATCCAGAATCACCTAGAAGACACACCTCTGGGCGTGTCAGTATCCAGGGATGGTCAAGTAGAGTGGAAGACGCACAAATGTGGGTGGCATGTGGGTAGCATGTGGTGGCATGTGGGTGACATGTGGGTGACATGTGGTGGCATGTGGGTAGCATGTGGTGGCATGTGGGTGACATGTGGTGGCATGTGGGTGGCATGTGGTGGCATGTGGGTGGCATGTGGGTGGCATGTGGTGGCATGTGGTAGCATGTGGGTGGCATCTGGGTGACATGTGGGTAGCATGTTCCCATGGACTGGGTCCTGGGAAGAACAACTGGTATAGCTACAGCCACTCTCATTACTTGACTTGCCTATTCTGAGGACAGCAATCCTCAAACCATGAGCCAAAATGAACCCCTCTTCCCACGAATAGTTTTGCCAGGCACTACAATACAGAATTGTACACACTAAAGAATAAAGCGTGTCTGTCCTTCAGAAGGCTGTCACAGCACTAGCACAGAGAGACCTCTGAGATCGGAAAGCCTGAACTCAGGGGCAGCCTTGGGGCAGAGGGGCTGAAGTGCTCCAATCCTCACATCCTGCTGTGGTCACTCTACCTCCAACTGCTTCTTCTCCCTTGTCCCAGGGAGAGTCCTAGGCACTGTTCACCATATGCACCCATATGCACACAGAGTGTCTGGTCACCCCGTGACTTTACATCAGTTAAATCATTGATCTAGAAACATGACTGTGTACAATGGAAACCCCCTCCTTCCACAGCTGTCACAGACCTTAGAGTTATAGAGAGACACAGAGGGGTATGTCTGCTCACTCATATGACAGCACTGGCACGCACACACACACACACACACACACACACACACACACACTCGACAGAATAGACCTCACTGATATCTGGCCAACATAAACAGAAATCACAGTAATGAAGGCTGGGTGTTTAGGATCCTAAGGCAAAATGATCTTTAGTTTGTCAGAAACCCAGCCACAGGAAGGACAGAGCAACTAAGAGCCGCTTGTTCCATGGGCTAGAGTGTGCATGATTACCTTACCTGCAGAGTCACCTCAGTTAGGCCTATGAGAGGTGGGCTCTTGACTGATGTCAAACGATGCTTTGGAACCAGGGTACCAGAGCAGCCACACCCAAGATGCCATCTCAAGCACCAGATCCACATGCAGGCTCTAAATTTCCATGGCCACCAGGTACACACCCAGGTGACACCTCCTCTCAGTACTTATACTCTGGCATAAGCAAGAAGTGTAGCCTGCAGCCCATGGGACAAAGCTGGTGGACAGGTGGTGTCCTGGAGCACAGTACACAGCATTCTAGAAAGCTCTGCTGAGGGTAGAGAGCACTGCCTTCAGACTACTCTCAGATTGAGAAGGGAAACAGATTTGAGTCACCCAATTCCTGCTGAAGCTGACTGACCTTAATCCCCACCGAGCCCCTCAGTGTGGCTGAGCCTGTTCCTCTATGGTCTCACACCTGAGTCAAGACTTCTGGGTAAAATTACCTTCAACTAGGTATCAGCCTGACCTTCAGACAGTAGTGGCTGTTTTCATTCACAATGACCCGGATGATAATCCCTCTAACAAACTTTTTAAGTTCTCTGAGAATCAGGGTTCCTCTGGGTAGCCCTGGCTGTCCTGGAACTCACCGCAGATCAGGTTGGCCTTGAACTCAGAGATCCAGCAGCCTCTTCCTTCCCAGTTCTGGGAATAAAGGAGTGAGCTACCACTGCCCTGCTGTTTTAACATCTTGAAATGAGAAAAGAAACATATCCAACTGTTTCTATGTGAGAACCTCCTGAAATGAAGTTTATAAAATACCAAACAATGTCCAGCACAGACATTCAGTGAGTAGCATCTCCCTTCTCTTCTTCCCTCAGAGATCCACAATCTTTTCCTGTGCCAAACCTGATTATCTAGAACTAGTCAACCCATCCACCCGCCCATCTGTCCATCCACCCACCCATCCACCCACTCACCCACCAATCCACTCACACACTCATCCATCCACCCGCCCATCCATCTGCCCACCTATCCACCCATCCACCCATCCACCTACCCACCCATCCACCCATCCGCAGATCTGTCCATTCACTGGTCCATACATTCACTCACCCACCCATCCATTTCTCCATCCATATTATATCACATTCTGTGTGTGCGTGCATGCGTGTGTGTGTGTGTGTGTGTGTGTGTGCACATGGTACACAGTTGGGTGGTCAGAGGACCTTAGAAGTCAGCCCTTGCTTTTCACCTTGTTTGAGACAGAGGTCTCTTTGCTGTTTTCCATTTCATTTGTCACACAAATTTAAAAGAATTCTCCTGCCTCCACCTCTCATCTCCCACAGGAGCTCTGGGATCTCAGATATTCTTGCTATGCTTCTGGCTTTTGTGGGGGTCCTGGGGACTCAACGTAAGATTCTCACACTTGCATAGCAAGGGCCTTTACCTGCTGAGCCATCCCCTGACCACCTATAACAATAGAGGGCCTATCATTCACACCATTGCAACTTGTTCATCAAAGTTCATGTAGAGGCGATAGCCTCTAAATCCAGCCTGAATATAAACACCATTGCTGGCCTTGAGCGTGTCCTAAGAGACCCAGAGACTGCTGAGAGGGTGAGTAACTACTCCCAGGCCTCGTTTTGTGTTCTACTCCAAGACAGGTGCTAGAGGCTCATCTTAACTGGTACCAACCTCTCTCTCCCTGACGAAAACACTAGAACACCCTCCTCCTTTCTACAAGAAGAAGCCTAGTTACCTCAACCTGGGTAGCAGCTCTACCTTTCCTTTCATTTCTCCATAGTCAGGGCTCTGTCACTCCTCTGAGGACAATGTGCAGAGCCCAGACTTCTTCCAAGATATTAATTGGACGTTTCATGAGGGATCTGGAAACTCACAAAATTATCTGAATGAGGAAATGTGGCAGCAAGAAGCCAGGAAAGGACTATGCAGTAGACTTACCCCTAGGAATCCTCCCCATTTCTTCAGTCAACCCAAGAAGAAGGGACAGGAACCCTTCACTGCTAGCTAGTTTGTAGCTGATAATGGAGGAAAATGTCATTTTGTTGCCACAGTGAAGAGGACCCATGGGCATGCTGGGAAGCAATGGTTAGCTGTGTGATGCACTACGGACTAAGAGGGACAGGAGCAGCCCTGCAGCCCTGCAGCTGTGCAGCTGTGAGAGTCTGGCCCAGGCCCTGAGCTCTCACAGGGTCTTTTCACTTAGCTGTCCCTAGAGAAATCACCTGCCTTGGCTAGTACTGGCGCTTTTTTTTTTTTAAAGGTTTATTTTTACTGTTTCGGGTTTTTATTTGGAGTCTTTGGTCCACTGAGAATTGAGTTTTGTATAGGGTGAAATCTCATTAAAAATGTAATCTCATTCTTCTGCAGGTGGATATTCAGTTTGCCAGCACTATTTGTAGAGTAGGCTTTTTCCAGTGTGGCCTCCATTGTCAAGAGCTAAGCAGGCATAGCTCGTTGGCTTATTTCTGGGTCCTCTATTCTGTTCTACTGGTCCTCCTCTTTGTTTTTATGCCAAGACCAAGCTGCCTTTATCACTAGAGCTCTACAGTATAATTTGAAGTCCAGCGTGATGACCCCTCAGCAAAGATGATCTTTCTCCATAGTGTTGCCTTGGCTACTCGAGACTTTTTTGTGTTTCTATATGAATTCTTGAATTTTTTTCTAGGTCTGTGAAAAACAACCTTGGAATTTTGATAGGTATTGTATTAAGTCTGTAAGTTATTCTTAGTCCTGAAGCCATCTTCACACTATTAATTCTGTTAATTCGGGAGCTTGGGAGTTCTCTGTGTCCTCTGGAATCTTCTTACGTTTCTTTTTTTGGGTTTGTTTGTTTGTTTCTCAAGACAGGATTTCTCTGTGTAGCCCTGGTTGTCCTGGACTTGCTTTGCAGACCACGCTGGCCTGGAACTCACAGAGATCCATGTGCCTCGACCTACAAAGTGCTGAGATCCCAGTTAACCTGGTTACCTTTTCCTTTTCTTTCTTTCTTTTTTTTTTTTAAAAAAAAAGATTTATTTATTATGTATAAATAAAGTCTCCTGCATGTATTCCTGAAGACCAGAAGAGAGCACCAGATCCCACTAAAGATGGTTGTGAGTGCCAGGCAGTGGTGGCGCACGCCTTTAATCCCAGCACTTGGGAGGCAGAAACAGGCAGATTTCTGAGTTCGAGGCCAGCCTGGTCTACAGAGTGAGATCCAGGACAGTCAGGGCTATACAGAGAAACCCTGTCTTGAAAATCCACACACACACACACAAAAAAAAGATGGTTGTGAGCCACCACGTGGTTGCTGAGAATTGAACTCAGGACCTCTGGAAGAGCAGCCAGTACTCTTAACCACTGAGCTAACTCTCCAGCCCCTGGTTACTTTTTTCAATGTCTTGAAATTTTCATTGTAGAAGCTTTCTCTCCTTAATTGTGTTCCAAAGTACTTAATTTGGGTTGGGGAGCCATTTTGAACAGGATATTTTCCTAATGTCTTTGTCTATGACTGTCTTACTTGTGTATATGAAGCTACTTGTTTCACTTTCTGTTTTGTTTTTGTGGGGTTTTTGTTTTTGTTTTTGAGACAAGGTCTCATTCCGCATCCCTAGCTGACCTGAAACTCACTATATAGATCAGGAAGAAGCACATAAAGGAGGTAAAAGCATTCTAAGCTTGTGGAAGAATATGCAGGGCTTCCAAGAGAGCCTAAGATTTGAGGCGCACACGCACGTGCACGCACACACACACACCTCAGTGTCTTGCTCCAAACACTGCTAACATTATATTCTCACTATCAATGTCCACACTTCTGGCTTGAGGTTTTAAAAGCCACACCATTCCCAGTTACTTCTCTGCCTTGTGCGTGTGGATTGAAATGTGAGCTCTTAGCTACTGCCCCAGTGCCATGTCTGTATGCTGTCACGCTCCCAGATTGTCATGGATTCTGACCCTCTGGACCGAGAGCCCCAAATTAACCTTGTCATGCATAAGTTGCCTAGGTTGTGATGTTTTGTCATAGCTATGGAAAAGTAAGTAAGACTGGAGTTGGTCCCAGGAGGTGGGCTACTGCTGTGATAGACCAAACACACACACACACACACACACACACACACACACACACTTTTTTTGGCTTTTAAGACAGGGTTTCTCTACGTAACCCTAGCTCTCCTGGAACTCACTCTGCAGACCAGCTGCCTTGAACTTACAGAAATCCACCTGCCTCTGCCTCTCAAGTGCTGGGATTAAAGGATGACTTTGAGACCTTGAACCAGGAAAGCAACTGAATGCTGAAAGTGGAGTTTAACAGGCCATCGTAATAGGAACTTGGAAGGCAGAAGAGTTGAGACCAGTGTGGACTGTGGAGGCCTGGATCAAGAGGTTTCAGAGGAGAAGCGTCTGGGCTAGAAACCAATTCTATGATATTTTGGCAAAGAATGTTGCTGGCTTTTGACCTTGTCCTAAGAAACTTCCTGAAGCTAAATTGAAGTTTTGGACTAATTTCATTGGCAGAGAAGATTTCAAGACAGACTCTGTCACTTGCTTATTTGTGACCACTGCTATGTAGGCCTACAATGAAAAAGTAGGTAGGCAAATAGATAAACAAAATGTACAGTTGGAGGAGAACGTTGCAGACAAGGCCTGTGCTGAAATAGACAAGGGGCTTGCAATCGAACAGAGCAGAGGGAGTGGAACCCTCCGGCAAGACCCCACACAGATAAACATCCAACTTGTAAAAGAAAATGCCTGAGGAACTAATGGAAAGCTTATGCTGATGTAACTCAGGGAAGGGTCAGGCTCCATCCCCAGAAGGCAGCCAAATGGGGCAGTAATGCCATTGGGGTCTGGCTTTTCAGTCATGAAGGATACACAAGTGAAGGGGGTTATAGAATTTTCCTCCAGGTTAAGGGAAGCCAATGAGGCCAGGCATGTGGTAATGGAGGCTCCGAGAAGCCATTTCATGATTCTGTGAAATCAAGGATTATGTGGAGCACTCCAGGGTGTTGGAGGGGCCAGAGCCATGGGATGTCAGCCAGGGAGTGCTGTATGTGGGGAGTGGAACCAACTCAAGAGAGAAGTGTGCTGTAATCTGCAAAGCTGGAAGGTCAGAGTCCTCTGACATAAGCTATGTTCTACAGTTTTTGGAGTTTGCCCTGCTGGGTTTTGATTGGGCATTTGGAATGGTAGTGTACATTCCGTGCATTGTATACTGGAAGTGTGTTGAAAAGCACATAATTTGCTCCTTTGATTTTTCAGAGAGTTACAAGTAAGAGACAGCCTTGGGTCTCAGGAGAGACTTTGGACTTTTTAAACTACGTTGAGACTGAAAAGACAGGGAACTCTAGAAGCTGAACTAGATACATTTGTATTACAATATGGCAGCAAGCCTATGGGGACCAGGGAACAGGATGTGGTCCGATGAGTGAGAATAGGTCCCATGGGCTTGGTCCTGGCGGATGGAACTGTTTGGGAAGGATTAGGAAGCATTGCCTTGTTGGAGAGGTTGTGTCACTAGCTTTGAGGTTTCAGAAGCTCACACCATTCCCAGCTACCTCTTCCTGCCTCGCGTTTGCAAATCAAGATGTGAGCTCTCAGCTGAGCATGGTGGCGCACACCTTTAATCCCAGCACTCAGGAGGCAGAGGCAGGAGGATCTATGTGAGTTTGAGGCCAGCCTGGTCTACAGAGAGTTCCAGAACAATGAGAACTACATAGTGAGACCCTGTTTCAAAAGAAAAAAAAAAAAAGATGTGTGCTCTCAGTTACTGCTCCAGCTCCAAGCCTGCCTGCTTCCTGCCGTGATAGCCATGGACTCCAGCCTTCTGGAACTGGGAGCCCCCAAATTAGACATTTTCTTTTCTAAGTTGCCTTGGTCATGGTGTTTGTCATGACAAGAGTAAGACAATTGCTTGGGGAGTCTTGGAGGAGCCTCCCCAACCCCCAACAGCTAAAGTCTTTCTCAGAACCTCACGAAATCTGAGATGAACTGCTTCATGAAGTACATACTAAGGCTGATTTTAGCAAATTATGAGCTCGTGTTTTGACATTAAGGACTCAGCAAGGAGAGTCATTTTCTTGATTGATACAACTGAGCTAGCCAATGTTCTACCATAAAACATCACAGTATGCTTGATAATAAACATTAAAACCTAAGCCTAATCATTATGTGAAAAATGGAGGCTCGGCATATTGCTCAGTTATAGAGTTCTTGCCTAGCACTCGCAAAGAGTGTAATCCCCAGCATCACATAAACTGTGCATGGGGGGATAACCCTATAACCCCAGCACTTAAAAGGTGGGGGCAGAAAATTAAAAGTTCAAGGTCACCCCCAGCTGCACAGCAAGTTTAGTAGTTTACATGAAGCCTTGGGTCAAAAAGAAAAAGAAAAAAAAGAAAGGAAGGAAGGAAGGAAGGAAGGGAGGGAGAAAGAAAAAAAAGAAAAAAAAAAATCATCCTGGTGGGGTATTTTAAACCTGAAGGTCCGTGGTTGAATTGAGAAGTTAAATTGCTTTAGATTTAATTATTCTCCACTTGGCTATAGCTATTAACATCCAAGGTAACTTGTAAAGCTTACTAGGGCTGCAGTGACTAGCAGATTCTGAACAGTCTATTGTGGTAATCCTCTAAAATAAGAAGTATTTATAGATAGAATTCCTTTCTTCTAATTTAACCACTTAAGGGAATTTTTAATTTGTTTGCCTCGAGATGAACAAGGACTACAACAGGATCTCCTAGTCACCAGGTCTAGATTATGAATGAGGCTGGATAGGGGAAGGCATTGGGGTTCCCACTACCCTACTAGGATTAGGGAATTAGGCAAGAGGGTCAAGTTATGAGGCCAGCCTGGGCTTGAGACCCTCTCTCAAGAAAATAGGGACAGGCCACACAAAACTACCTAACAGCAGCCCTGTCATAAGGCTCTTGTGCTCCTGGCTTTCCAATATGGTTGCTTATGGGGAGGGGCACTGCAGAGAGGAGAAACCACACCCTAAAGTAAAACTGTGCTGACTGGACTTTGAGTATATTCTGAATGTTGCCTGAAACCAGGGGGATGGAGGAAAACACTGTGGCCCATGCAAGGCAAGACTGTTTCCCTCCTGGGAGAAAAAGAAGAAGGAATCGCTACAGTGGCATGCTGTGTACAAGGAGTTACCACCCCTCAGCGCTGGACGGGGCTGTGCACAATCTGAGAGGCTATGCAAGAGTTTTGTTTGTTTTTAGTCTTTTGAGACTGTGTAGCTCTGAGTGGCCTCAAATTACCTATGAAACTCCAGGCTGGCCTCAAAGTCAGGATCCTCCTCAGTGCTGGGATCACAGGTGGGCAAGAGCAACGTGTAAATTCTAAAGCAGAGCAATAAAAGCTCTGTCAAACAGTGTGGGCACAGAGCGGGGACATGTGGCAGAAGCTATTCTTTCCCACTGGGCTGTACCTCCAGCTTCACACTAACAATCTGCCGCCCCGGCCATTTTCATCCTCTTGCCTGACCACACCCTCCCTCCTTAACCCAAACATACAAAAATCTGTGTAAAAGTCTCATTCCTCATTTGTTCTTCTCCACAAGCTAATTAACAATGTTTATTTCAGACCAGGCACTGGCTTTTCCTGGCTATTCTGCATACCATTTTAATCAACAGAATGTAACTAACAAGCTTAAAGAGCCATTCAATACTGAATCAGCAGCTCATACCATATGCTGAGGGTAAAAACACACTTCCCCAAAAAAGCTAAATGCAGAAAGACCAAGGATAGAAGATGTATTTAATACTCAAGAAGTCTCACAGGATGTGCTTGGTATGTGGGACATTGAGACTTTGAGGGGAACAAGCTACTCTTTAAATATACCTACCCTAGTCACCGGCCAGCTAAGCCGGTACAGCTGGCAATTCAATACACACACACACACACACACACACACACAGAGGCACACACACACAGAGGCACACACACACAGGCGCACACACACGCACACATGCACACACGCACACATGCACGCACACACACATGCACACACGCATGCACACACGCACGCACACACACACGCGCACACAGAGGCGCACACACGCATGCACACACGCACGCACACACACACGCACACAGAGGCACACACACAGGCGCACACACACGCACACATGCACGCACACACATGCACACACGCACACATGCACACACACACATGCACACACGCACACATGCACGCACACACACGCACACACACACATGCACACACGCACACACATGCATGCACACATGCACACACACGCACGCACACACGCACACATGCACACACGCACACGCACACATGCACACACGCACGCACACACACATGCACACACACACACATGCACACACGCATGCACACACGCATGCACGCACGCACACGCACGCACACACACGCACACACGCACATGCACACACGCACGCACACACACACGCACACGCACACACACACGCACACCTTTTACCACTGTTTCATTAGAACCTTTTAACATTTTCATTAGAACTCATCAACAAAATTTTTGAGGAAAAATACAATCAATTACAAAATTGCATCTTAGATAAATTGGGGGGGGGGGAGTGGCAGGTGTCTCAAGACAGTTTCTCTGTGTACCCCTGGCTGTCCTAGAACTCACTCTGTAGACCAGGCTGGCCTAGAACTCAGAAATCCGCCTGCCTCTGCCTCCCAAGTGCTGGGATTAAAGGTGTGCACCACCACCGCCTTGCTTTAGATGGGCTTTTTTTTTAACTGTTAAAATATAAAACCAATTATTTTTCTCAAACATGGGGTTAACAGATTTCACATTAACATTGGGGTTGAGTTGTAATGTTACTAACATACTCATTTTACTCTGGTACTATTTTCTTAGTTACTATTTCAACTGTGAACAAACCCCACAAAATTAGAGCTAACACTTTATATGAACTGTCTTTTTGAAATGACTTATTACTTTTCAACTGTGTGTGTGTGTGTGTGCGTGTGTGTGTGTGTGCGTGTGTGTGTGTGTGTGAGTGTGTGTGTGCGTGTGTGATTTATGTGGGAGCATGCATATATTTGAGTGCAGTACTCTAGGAAGCCCGAGGCCTAGGACCCCTGGAACTGGAATTACAGTCAATATTGACCCTCTATGCAGGTGTGAGGAACTGAACTCAGGACCTCTGGAAGAACAGCAAGTGCTCTTAATCACTGAGCCATCTCTCCAACCCAACCCTGACAGTCCCGAAACTAGGTTGCTTTAGGTTCCTAAAGGGAAACCTGCCTGGCCTGATGCATAGCGGAAGGTACAACTCCAGTCCCCAGGATCCTGATCATCTTTCAGAAGCATCTTAGAACTAAATCCCAAGCTTCCCTTAGAGTAATGGAAGGAGCCTTGCTTTTAGAGCTTCCAAGATTGAGTGTTGTCTTGGACTCAGTCTCTTGTAGCCCTAACAACTAAATCTACCATAGCTGATTTCCATTTTCAACATGCTTCTGTACAGCAATCTAAAAACACCCTTTCACAGCCATCCAAGGGATGAAAATATTTCAGCTCACTTTAAAAATTGCTTTTGACTTATATAAAGATCCCTGGCTGAGCCAGGAGTGGTAGTGAGTGCTTTTAATCCCAGCATTCAAGAGGCAGAGGCAGAGGCAGAGGCAGAGGCAGAGGCAGAGGCAGAGG
>JADRCH010000014.1:5718559-5739727 GCA_019843965.1 Rhynchomys soricoides
GCACTCGGCTTCCAATCAGCCTTTCAAGATATTATAAAGTACATAGAGTTCACAGGCAAACACACACTCAACTAAGAATGCCTGTGGCATATTACAGACAAATCATACAAAATGGGGCCACATGTCTCCACTTTCGGGGGACTAAGACACGTATACCTGAGAATAGAAGCAGTCTCCAGCATTTCAGCCATGAATGTGGAGACGCCTTTCAGTTGACTGTCACCAGCCCCAACTCGAGCCAAGATGCAATCCACAATGGACACTTCTGCTGACTCGCATGGCACAAAACACCCAATTTGGGCCATGAGTACAATCACCCCAGTCTGACGAATGTATGTTGATTTACCTCCCATATTGGGACCTATAAAATGAATTATATGCAAGGTCACTGGTTTATTTTACTACTAACAATTAAGTCCAAAACTGCAGCTGACAATTACTTAAGTCACAATGATATGCAAATTAGACACCCACCCACAAGCCACCAAAAACCATGCATGAACAATCACTGTCCACACAGCTCCAAATGCAAACTTCTTACCATTTCATCAGACAGACTCACACAGAGCCCTCTAACGGGAGAGTAGGATCATAAAACACACAGCTAAGATGGAGCTTCACTGGGGGTCTACAAAGAACATACAGTCCCTGGCTCACAGATACCTCCAGGCTAATTTCATGATGTCAAATCCCCCCCGACTGACTACTCTGGGCTGTTATAAGTAACTAACAGTCTGGGCAAACTCCTCAAATTCCTTAAATGCCAGCTACACGACCCTTCTTTTGACAAATGTACAATGTACTTGTCTGAATTGAGCTAAATAATTGAAATGGGATGCAATCATAATTTCTATTATTTTCTGGCCTCTGATTCCAGTCACTGTCTCTGAACAGCTCAGCCTCCTTTTGAACGCGTGCGTATGAACACGTGCCTGTCTTACAAGGAGTGCTGGCCCAGGCTTAAGCTTTTCCAGAAGACAATCCCTACCCATTCTTCCAAGGGCTGCCTCTGGTGAGTCAGCGCGTGAATTTTCTATCAAAACAATATTGTCTCCTAAACTTTAGCCACCCCAAAAGTCTTCCTTCTAATCTGGATCTGAACATATGACCAACCAGAGTAATACATTCATTAATGCCAGAAAGAGAGACTTCATCAATTTAAAACATATTTCCATTCCATCATCACTAGGAGGAATGAAAAAAAAAATGTTTTTTTGTTTTTTTACCAGTAATGATGTGGAACATCTGTTTATCTTTTTCAAAGTGCACGTCATTCGGAATGAATGCGACATCATCTTGGACTTCCACACACGCATGCCTGGAGGCCTTCAGTATAATTCTTCCTCTTCCCTTCTCCAAGATGACTGGTCGTACATAGGGAACAGGTGCTGCGTTCGACACGTGAGCAAAGCTGACGACGGCATCTAAGTGAGCTAGCACATCATTGAGCATTTGCATTGGCTCTACGTAGCCTGTAAAAACATAACACAATAAAACATACACCTTATAATAGACTTAGCTCAAGACCATTTAAAAAATTAACAAATTTTAACTTGTTAAAAAAAAATTAACAAGTTTGCTGTAACAAAATCTGAAAAGCCCTGAAACTCAACATGGCCTTAAATGTTTTACTACCACCCTTCCAAGCTTCATAAACAGAGAACAAAATCTCCATTTCCTTTACAAAATCCCATTTAACTAGCACAAAGTACTTTCCCCTAAAAGTTGGGAAATCTAGGAAGGCAGAGGCAGAGGCAGAGACAGAGACAGAGACAGAGACAGAGACAGAGACAGGCAGATCTCGGAGCTCAAGGCCAGTCTGGTCTACAGAATTAGTTCCAGGACAGCTAAGGAGCCAAGGGTACACGGAGAAACAGTGCCTTGAAAGACCACAAAACCACTCCAAAAAACAAAAATCACCATAAGCAATGTGCAAGCACAGATTCCAATAATACTGGCAGTTTCATTTTGTCGAATCAGCACGCACACATGCAGGATTTCAGTCTGAGTTGATCCTTGGTGGCCACTTAAGGCACATTCAAGATTCCACAATGTGCCACAGCATCAGAGCCAAATCTACCATACAAACCCACTGATTCTAATGCTGGACAAAACATGTGAGGGCAACAAGGGTCAGAGTCTCAGAGCAGAGTCTCCCTGATAATGGGGTACTGCATGTCTCCTAATCTCTGGGAGCCCGAGAGTTAAACTTTACGATTATGTAAGGCTTTGTGATACAGGCCGGGTTGGCTGGCTATGAACGCAGAGAGGTCAGCTGCTGCTCTCTCCCGAGTGAAGAGCCTAAGGGTGTGTGCACCATGCCCACACCACTTATTGTTCATCCTCTTGTTCCAAACAAAATAATGTTTCTTGATAATAATTAACCTTTAAATGCCCATATAAGGGGCTGGAGAGATGGCTCAGCGGTTCTGCTCTTCCAGAGGTTCTGAGTTCAAATCCCAGCAACCACATGGTGGCTCACAACCATCTGTAATGAGAGCTGATGCCCTCTTCTGGTGTGTCTGACAACAGCTACAGTGTACTTACATAAAAAATAAATTAATAAATCCTTGGGCCGGAGTGAGCAGGGCCAGAAGGAAAATAAATGCCCACATAAAATAATCGTCTCATCATTTTATAAAACTATGGTAATTAAAAAAAAAACAAAAACCTAACAGAGATCCACCTGTCTCTGCCCCCACGGTGCTGGGATGAGAGGCGTGCACCCCCATGACCGGCGTTAGACACACTCTTTACAGCCGTGCTATACCCCCCACTCCTTACTAAAACTCCGATGCCCTCTTCTGGTCTCTGCGGACACCGGCATGCATGTGGTACATATGACTGCAGTCTCAACACTTAGGATTGGAGGCAGGAGGGCTAGGAACTCAAAGCTAGCCTGCAATGTGTAAGACTGTAATTTGCATTTGCTTTACAGTGATACTTATTTCCATGCCCTTGAGTGTGAACCCAGATAATGATTTAAAACAAGCACTGTATAGAGGCTCACACCTTCAAGGTCAGCACTTGAGAAGATAAAGCAAGAGAACACGTCAACTAAGGAATCAGAAACTAGCTATGACACAGAAAGATCCTACATTAAAAAAAAAGATGAGAAAACCCCTAAGAGCCAGTGAGATGGCTGAGCAGATAAATATGTCTTCCACTGAGTACATTAGTTCAACCCCAGGACCCTCAGCAGTAGAAAAAGAAAGCCAATTCGTACAAGCTGTTCGCTGGCCTCCACAAGCACAAAAATGCGTGCACACACACAGATAAATAAATGTAATGATGAGAAAATAAAAAAGGAGGAAATAATCTTCACACAGCCTGAGGCTTTTCCGTTAGAAAAGCCAGGACACAGTCGGACAGTTCTGCTCTATTACGATTACCTGAGGTAACATTGACAATCTCTTTAACAATGGCGTCCTGGGCTTCCTCATATTCCCCTTTGTTCTTAGTATACTCTTCGTTTAAAGAGGACAGTTCACTGCAAGTCAAAACATTGTTAAAAGTATCAAAATGCCTGCCAGAAATAAAATGCATTACACAAAATATATCCAGATTCGTCTTAACGAAGCATCTGAACAATGAAAATTACAGGTTAAAATAAAAAGTGATCTAGAGAATTGAAAGTAGACTTAGCAACAAATGCTGACATCAAAGAAAGGGGATGACCCTGGCTGGTGAGGCTGCAGGCAAGTTCAATCTTAAGGACACAGATGCAATGTATGTGTGCACCACACACGCACACCACACACGCACACACATAAATGTAGACATTTTTAAAGAGAAAAATTATCAAGAGCAAAACGTGGGACACAGGGAAGTGGACAAAACTAGCCGGCCAAGGCGACAAATTTGAACCCAGCCATGGGCCTAAAAGCAGCACAAAAAGATTACTATGGAATATGCAAATAGAAAGAATTAAAAGATGTGAGGATGTAATAAACAGCCTCCTGCTGAAGAGCTGAGCTACAGAAGAGGTGGGCTGGTGCCAGATCATATAGGCCATAGTCTAAGGTTTTAAATGGATACACATTGAACCTTTTAAGAAGAAAAATGAGGGTCTAAAGAGATGGCTCAGCAGTTAAGAGCACTGCCTGCTCCTCCAGGTCCTGAGTTCAATCCCCAGCAACCACATGGTGGCTCACAGCCATCTATCTACAGTGTGATCCGATGCCCTCTCTGGCATACAGGTGTACATGCAGACACAACACTCACGTCCATAAAATAAGTTAAATCTTTAAAAGAAGAAAATGATATCATCAAAGTCAGATACATAAGCAAGCCCTCCATCTTTTCCACAACTTGAAGATGAATGGGTTCTTCACAGCTCTTGGCACCATGTGGCCAGTCATTCCGATCTCTTTTATCTAAATACCCCATAGGTTCTGTCTTTATGTAACCTAAGCGGTATTTTATCGAAACAGGAGTGATACAATGTATTAGAAGAACAATGCAAGTTATACTAAGAGCTAGTTTCGGTATATAGCAGGATTACTAGCATGCAAGTAGGAACTGACATTTATCGGATCTATGAAGGGAAGGAATAAATACACCTGTCCCAGTTCTTTCAGAAAACTGGTATAAGAGACCATTACACCATTTTCATAACTGGGGTGTCTAACACACCTAGAACAACATCAGCATACAACACAAGTTGTTAATACAGGGCTGAAGAGATGGCTCAGTGGCTCAGAGCTGCTCTACAAGACCCAGGTTCACCCATATAGTGTCCCACGATTGCCCATTAACTCCAGCTCCGGCGGGTCTGACACACTTTTCTGGCTTTCGATAGGCATGCACAGAGCACAAGACAAAACACCGGTACACTCAAAAAAAGTAAACAAGAGTGGATCATATATATATATGTATGTATGTATATATGTATGTATGTATGTATGTACGTATGTTTTCTGTACTGGGAATACTAAGGAGTAGGAATACCAGGGCAGGGCACAGGTTCTAGGTCAGGAGGAAGGTACTGCTCTTCCCATGGGACTTTTAGGAGTACCCGTCCTGGCTAACAGTGCTGAAATATCTACTAGTTTCTTGGGAGAAAGTAAAACGTGACTCTTAGTTGATACTTTTTAATCAATGGACAATAAATAAAGTAAAAACTCTTTGTCAAAGACAATACTTTTACCAGAGAAGCCATGAACAACCAAAAGCTTAAGGTATACCCTTAAGGCTCTCGGACCTGTTGGTAAATTTAACACCATTCTTCTGGATATCAACTGTGCTGAAGTTCTTGTTGTTACGAAGGACTTTCTCTTCCTTGCAGGTTACACGAAAATAATATCCAAACTGTGCACTGGAGTCCAATTTAATCTGTTTGCCAGGGTCCAGTCCTTTACGATTACAAAGAAAAAACTTAGGTCATAAATACATGCAGCCACTTTTCAATGTAAATGGTCAAAGCCACACCTGATTAGTGCAACATACTTATTACAAGACAGCATACTAGAAATTATGATGAGCTCTTTGGCAAAGGTTCAAATCCCTTCATTGGGAAACTACGTGCTGGGGGCACCGGTGCTGGGGGACACTGGCGGTGGGGGGCACATGCTGTTTCAGATGTTGGAGGTCTATGAAAATGGGTATGAAAAAACCCATGCTTAAGGGGTTTTGCATAAGATTTCTTTTTCTTTCTTTTTAAAGATTTATTTATTTCATGTATGTGGGTACACTGTCCTGTCTTCAGGCACACCAGAAGAGGGCATCAGATCCCATTACAGATGGCTGTGAACCACCATGTGGTTGCGGGGAATTGAACTCAGGACCTCTGGAAGGGCAGTCTGTGCTCTTAACCGCTGAGCCATCTCTCCAGCCCTGCATAAGATTTCTTGACTTATTTTTTCTCACTTTATCTATTTGTATGTGGAGTATGTGGAATTATGTGTCATGGCTCAGTGTAAAGCTCAGAGGACAAACTATGGGAGTCAGGTCTCTTCCCACCAAGCAGGTCCACGTTCGGTAGTTAGGCTGTTTGTCAGTGTTTTTACCTGCTAAGCCACCACCCCAGGCCAGGCTTCTCTTTTTAACTGAAGAATGTTTGAAAACAAGGGTAGAATTAAAAGTGGGCAAATGCAATTTCTAAACAAAAGCCTGACTCTGAAACGGAGACACTAGAAAAACTAGGATATTATTCTTGAGTACAGGAAATTTTACAGAGCAAATAATGACTTGCTAGCTAAACTTTATATACCTAAGATCTGCAAAATTTTCTATCATGGCCTCTGCTCATAATTTTTCTCAAAGTAATATTAGACTACACTTAAAAAAAAATAATAGGTACAAATGTGCTGGCTGAAAAATAGCAACTGAATTTATTAACAAAAACTATAGACAGACCATATTTGCAGAGAAAGGACAGCAGAGAGCCATGTGTAAATAAAAATAAGATTTTAATGAGAGAATCACAAAATGTTCACAGTTACATCTGCCATCAGCAATGACTAGTCTCTGGGCAAAGCACATGTCCTCTCCTCTCGGGTTGAAAAGAGAACGGACTTGGGGACACCGTGGACAGAATGACCCTGCCCTCCAGACCGTCTTACCGAGACCCCGGGCTGCACTTATCAAGGTGGACTGCATCTTCTTCTCCAGGCCATCCATGACTTCTCTTAGTTCACTCAGGTTAGGGTCAAAGGAAGGCTTCACAAGGAACTCGTGGTTTTCCACCTACAGAAGGAGCGAGGGCTAGATAAATCACACAGACAGACCTACAAAGCATGATGCTGCTTCTGCCTAACCTGCTAATGCTGGCAGGAGTGACCATCCCTAACACACTCCGCCAACATTACAAAGAACCTTCTACTTATTAACAAATGTTCACAGGAATTGCCCATAGGGAGCAGACCCAAAGTTCATGATGCAGCTGACCCCAATGCTACCCTTACTTGCGCTTCTCTTAAGGATTACTAAAGAATGTTCAGTATTCAAAACCATCACCACATTATGCTGTTCCCGAACCAAAGATCTGCCTGAAGAACCTCAACAGCTCCAACTCAGCACAGCACTCCACTCTTAAGGCCTACCCCAAAAAAACCACTCCTAAAAATCTGTATCTAGCTAGTGCGGGCAAGGTGGCTCATGGGTAAAAGAACTTCTCACTGCCAAGCCTGGCGACCTGAGCTCCATCCCTGGAGCCCACGTGGTACAGGGTGAAAAATGACTCACTGGAGTTGCCCTCTGTCTCCACAGCTGTGCCATGCATGGTACACTTGTACCACCCTCCCACACACACGTACACACACGCACACACCCCACACACACACGTACACACATACACACACGTACACACACGTACACACACACACGTACACACGTATACACACACACACACACACACGTACGTTCAAAACCTGTATGATTGCCAAGTGTGGTGGCATTTGTCCTTAATCCTAACACTAAGAAGGCAGAGGCACGAGAATCTCTCTGTGAATTCAAAGCCAGTCTAGTGTACATAGTGAGTTCTACACCAGTCAAGGTTACATAGGGACATGATAACTAAACATGAATAAATGAATGAATGAATGAATGATCTTAAAATTTTTCTTCAAACTAAAGTTCAGCTGAGGCACTAGGGGATAGCACATTCTAAGCCCAAATCCCCAGTAACCACATAAAAAGCCAGGCATGGCTTTGCTCTCCTATAACCCCTGAACCAGACAAGGACAGACAGATCCCTAGAGCCCGTACATATATACCACACATGCAAAATCAATAAATACAATTCAGCCGAGCATGGCAGTGCACACCTGTAATCTCACCACTTGGGAGGCAGAGGCAGGAAGAACAGGCCTTCTGGGTCATCCAGGACTATGTACCAAGTTGGAGCACAGCTCTGGTTATATGAGACCCTGTCTCAAAACCCCTACAGTTCATCAACATTTCATGGTTTTTTTGTTTATTTGGATTTTTCTGTGTGGCCCTGGCTGTCCTGGAACTCATTTTTTTCAACCAGGCTGGCCTCGAACTCAGAGAGACCTACCTGCCTCTGCCTCTCAAGCGCTGGAATTAAAGGAGCACACGCCAACACCAAGCTCAAAATTTCATGATTTAATGACATATTTTAGAGGGGAGAGTGAATGCTGGGAAACCCAGCCACGCCCTCTTAAACGCTGTCTTTGTAAACTGCTCCTATGCTGCTGCTTTGGAGGCAGGATCTCACATCGTAGGTCTGGCTGCACTTAAACTTGGAGATCTGCTTGCCTCTGCCACCAGAGTACTTGAGCGTAAAGGTGTGCAGCACTGTGCCTGGCTTTTTTATTATTTACCAGCTATATTATTAACCTCTGAGAAAGTGTAATGAAAAATGGATCTCATATTTAAAAGCAAAGACAAATATGGAATTTTCAAGTCTTTATTATGTAGAGAGCTTTAAAAAGACAATTTATTTGAACATTAAATAGAATTGGTTTCAAGTTAAGGAGCAAACCATGGAAACAGAAACTTAAATGTTAATAGCTCATCAAGCCTAGTGATTGTTCTTTTTTTTTAAAGCAAATGACTAAACTTTAAACAAATAAAACTACAAAGGAACACTTTAAAAAGAAGTCTATCTGTACCTGGCATTAAAATTTATTAAATAGACAATTATATATAAAAGCTTAATATGAGAGTGAGTCAATTTTCTACATGATGACAAAAACATATTCACTAAATAAGGCTGAGACAAATTGCTCCTAATTATTATCCACTTAGTCAGAGTACATCTTCACATTCCTAAAGTGAACCATGCAAGAGGAAAAAAAATCAAACTACAGAAAACTAATGGAAGATGAAAATATATTTAAAATAAAACATGTCCCAGCTAGATAAAATATTAAAACCTAAAATTCTGAATAGATCTTTTTAAAGATGAAAGGTATACCACAGCTTTACCAAATACACAAGGACATAAACGCCTTTGTCGGGCACGCCTTTGCATACAAGGAAAGTACTGGGGTCATCAACTGCAGGCATAAGCACCTAAAATGAGTACGGAGAGGAAAGTGCTGTCATGAGGATGTGAAGCTTTAAACAGCCTTGAGCTGCTCTACAGGAGCTTCCCCGTGCAGGCAGCCATTCCGCCGGCTTTCTTCCTGCTTTCTGCCCCCACCTAAGACACTAGGGAGGCTTCCTGAAACCACACACTCAGCCACACCCACCGAGAGTGAAATTGGTAGATGTTTAAAAAGAACAGTGACCGGGCACATTGACACACATCTTTAATCCTGGCATTCAGAAGACAGAAGCAGGCAGATCTCTGGGCTCAAGGCCAGCCTGGTCTATAGAGAGTTCTAGGATAGCCAGGGCTACACAGAGAAGCCCTGTCCTGAAACACAAAACAAACAAAAAAGGTAGGGGGCAGGGCAAAATGCAAAGAAACTTGGATACGTTTACTCTGACACAGCTATTCTACTGGAAATTTACGGAGATGATGAACTAGAAGCAAATAAACACACAAGCTAGGTAAAGCCTCCACACAGTTCTCTGTGAAGCCTCTATCTATACCGTTGTCTTTACAGCACAGCTTGAAGACACAGAATTTGCATAACTCATCAACAGAACAGAGTACTAATAGTCATTTAAACATATAATGAAGATTATCCAGAAATAAGGATCAAGACAATTGGGAGGGAGGGGGCCCATGCTGTCAAGGAAGATTCTAAGTATGCTACATAATTTGCTTCTTGCAGCGAAGAGGCAAAGCAGGGGCAGGCCAAGTTCCTATCCTCAACCCCACCACACAGAAAAGTAATGGATTAGTGAGACAAAACCTCCAATCAGGAGGGCATCCTCGCTTCCTTCCTCACATGAGAAAAGAAAAGCACTCCTGAAAGCTGCCAGAGGACTGGAGATGGAGCCGGGCAGCTCCTGCTCTCACACAGGACCCAGGTTCTGTTCCTACGCTCACAGCACCACATGGAGGTGTCACAGGGGCTCAAACCACCTATCATTGCATCTCGAGGATGCAATGTCTCTTCTGACCTTCTCTGGCCCCTGTGCCTGCATGCTGCACATCTACACTGAGGCGCACACACATAAATAAATATGTAGCAAATAAATGTTTAAAACAAAAGTAGAAAGAGCTGAGGGAGAGCTAAGCAAAACAAGGGGCGATGGCCTGGCTCTAACAGGACCGAAGTGACCTGCTAAAGTGGAGGACTGCGGCACATCATCCTTAAGCAGCCTGCCATTTGCCCAGAGGGCACCTGAACCTTAGTCATTGTTCTTCAAACAGTACCACCTGCCTAGGCACTACAACAAGCACTGGATCAGCAAAAGGGACAGACAGATGATCAAGGAGCTCACGGAGGGACAGAAAGACTGAGAAAGGTAAAGGTGGGCCTTAACCAAGTCACTACCGGGCTCATGTGAAATCAAATTCCCAATTCTGAAAGAGTGGAGAACCTTTACAGAGGATGCACATCAAAAGATGAAGGAATCACAAAACAAATAAATATAGCAGATACTAAGTTTTTAGGTTTTATATATTTTCATACTTTATGTACGTGAATGCTTTGCCTGGTGGTGTCTGTGTACCGGGTGTGCTTTGTAGTACATGGGATCCCCTGGAACTGGAGGTGCAAACAAATATGAGCTGCCACGCCCGTGGGTGCTGGAAACCAAAGCTGGGTAATTAAAGGACATGAACATGAACTGCTAAGTCAACTCTCTAGCCCACAGTAGTTTTTAGACAATTACATTATAAAAGCTCCACTACCCCAGAAGTATTAGATAAAATAGTATAAGATGTTTTTCCAAACAAATGATCAGTTGGAGAAAATTCCATCTAAGTGATGCCAAGTGAAGATGCTCCAACATAAAGCCAGGGAGATTATGTCAACGTCTACTTCCTGCCAGACACGGTTCCACAAGCCTTTAACCCCGCATACTGGAGGCAAAGCAGGTAACGCTGTGCACAAGGTCAAACTTGCCTATCTATACATAGCCAGTTCCAGGATGGCCAGGGGAGACCTATTTTGTTGTTTTTTAAAAATAAACCCTGACTAGTTTTATATCAATTTGACACAAGCTAGAGTCATCTAAAAGGAGGAAACTTCAATTGAGAAAATTGTCCCATAAAAGGCAGCTGTAAGGCATTTTAATAATTAGTGATTGACAGGAGAGGACCCAGTCCACTGTGAGTGGTGCCATCCCTAGGCTGGTGGTCCTGGGTTCTATAAAAAGGCAGGCTGAGCAAGCCATGACTAGCAAGCTAGTAAGGCCCTCCATGGCATCTGCATCAGCTCCTGCCTCCAGGATCCTGCCCTGTTTGAGTTCCTGTCCTGATTTCCTCCGATGATATGAAAGTGTAAGCCAAATAAACCCATCCCTCCTAGAATTGTTTTGGTCATGGTGCTTTTCACAGCAATGGTAACTCTGAGACTCAGCCATAAGGAGACCTTGCATCTATCAGCTCCTGGAGGAGGAGCGAAAGCGGGAACACCCTCTACCTAACCATGGAGTTTGGTAGCAAGTGTCTCCTATTTATGCTGGCAGACAAAAGGACGCTAGCCACTGGCTTTTTATTGGTCTTGTTTCTACTGTGATCTAAGCAATAGCTTTTGTGGTTTTTTGTCTGTTTTTTTCCTTATAACTGAAGACAAAGACAACTTTTCTTAGCTTTCCTCAGAACCAGGCATGGGGCTCTAAAGCAATCCAGGCCAGGAGAACAAATGTGAACGAAAGTTATGTGTACCACTTCCAAAATAAATGACACATTTCATGGCTGGAAAGAGGGTTAGTCACCTTCCTCTGAAAATGACAACACGCAACAGTGGTGGAGCCATGTCCCCACCACAGGAGCTGCTGGCCTGCCTGTCCTACTAGCCTGGTGCTGACACCGCAGCTGTCGTGGTGAAAACTGAAGTTCTAATCCCAGTAAAACCCAACAGAACCATTCTTACTTGTATTCCTTCTTTAAGCCACCAGCATTCACTTATGCATCTTGTTTTACATTCATTCATCCCAACAGATCTGGAAAGCCCTAGGCTGAGAAGGAATCCTGAAAGCTCCTCTGCACACGCCTTTAATCCTAATACTAAGTAACCGGGTGTTGGGAGCCGAGCCGGTCAAGGACAGGGAAGATGCATACGATTTACACAGAATTTACCATCTACACATGTAAAATGCACTAGGGAACAAGCCATCAGGATACACATGCACATGCATGCACAAATACAAAGGTTCACAGGAAACAGCAGACAACCTAGGACCCAAGAGAAAGCTAGAGGCAAAGCTCAGAGGCAGAGCATACATAGCACACCATACACAGCATCTGAAGTTCATTCCCCAGCACCAAACTTCAATTAATTAACTTTAGATATGAAAAAATAAATATTTAAGACATTTAGGGAATATTTTAAAAATGCCTACTACTTAAGATAGTAGGATGTTAAAATTGAACTGAATGAATGAATGAATGAACGAACGAATACACACATACATACAATCACTGGAGAAAATGCTTACTGAAGAGAGCTGCACTGACCATGGCAGACGGCCCAGCCTGTGTTCAACTGTAGTCCAGGAAAGAGAAAGGAGGAGAGGGGCAGGACTCAACACTTAATGACGGCTGTGTGGCCTAGCTTGACACCTGAGAAGAGGCAACCCCCTCAAGGAGAGCACGCCCTTGAGGGCTGGCCCATAGGCAAGGCTGTGGGGGATGACTGATGTGTAAGGGCCCAGCTCACTGTGAGTGGTGCTGCCACCCCTGAGGCATATAAGAAAGTAAACTGAGCTAGTGAGAAGGAGCAAGCCAGTGAGCAGCCTTCCTCCACAGCCTTCTGTAGTCTGAGGTGAAACGAACTCCTCTAGTCACAGTCTTTATCACAGCGCCAGGGGCAAGCTAAGATTGTTAGTCCTCCAGAATTGAGCAGAAATATGAACCGATGCCCTCTTCTGGGGTGTCTGAAGACAGCTACAGAGTACTTACAATAAATAAATCTTTTAAAAAAAGAGGGCTTATGACTCTTACAGAGGACCACCGACATCGGGTAAATCACAACCACCTCTAACTCCAGTTCTGGGGACATAAACCCTCTTCTGGCTTCCTCAGGTACCTGCATGCACATAGAAAACACACAGGCATGTGTGCACACACAAACACACACCCTAAATTGTCCTGATTGTAATTTGGCATTCTCTCTCTCTCTCTCTTCCTCTCTCCCTCCCTCCTCCTCTCTCTCAATAAATACAAAGAAAGTGTAAAATAAACCTCTGTGTATATAGAAATAACACCTGGAACTGAAGCATCCTAATATCAACAAGATAGACCTCAGCACACTATAAAAACTACAAACGTGGAACCAAGCGCCTAAAGCATTCTCAAACAGCAGGAGTGTTTCTCAAGCAAATAAAAAACCTGACCAGGACAGTCTGGTAAACGAATCTCAAATTTAAACCCAACAATCACTGTGTACAATGGAAATAAGCCCAAGGGCGTAAAAGCGCAGAGCTAACCGTATTAGCCAATAATGAAGCAATGTAATTTGCTGTCAGGTGTCCTGAGGGTCTAGTAATCTCTTCAGTGTGAAGACAGGGACAGGCTTTTCACTGTGGTGAGGACAGAAGCCAGGCATGGAGGTACACTCCCTGCACCCGACAGGCAAAAGCAGGAAGAGCTACTAGTTCTAGCCGGTGAAATCCAGGCTAGGCAGAGCTCCTAGTAAAACCTGGTCCCCAACGTCCAAGCCAGTCAGTTTATCCAGTCAGTGGGGAGAGCACAGGGAAGAAAACTTCTTTCTCCCTCCTTCATTTCTGCAGTGCTGAGAAACAAGCCAACGGCTCTGCACATCAGTCAGGCAAGCGCACTGCCAGGGCGCTAAATTCCCAAAACTTAACCCCAATCACTACAGTAGCTGCAGGCTAAGCACACACCTGTAACCCTACAGGGAGAGCTAAAGTGGGAGTTACAGACAGCCATAGACACACAGTGAGACTGCCTCAGGGAGACAATGGGCAAGGAAGAAGAATCATAAAACAATCAGAGAAACCACAAAATATGTAGCAAGCTAGAACTGCTACTGAAGGTGCATGGGGAGCCAGATACAGTTTAGCTCAGTGGTAAGATGCTCACACACTGTACTTACACAAGATCCCAGATGTAATGTCCAGCACTACCAAACCTGGGCATAAGTTTTCTAACTTAAACCCTAAAGGCTCACAAAAGCTGGGAATTCTTTATCAAGTAAAAAACCAAGCATCACCTTTGCTATTAGACAAAATCAAATCCAAGGCAAAAAGCTATCACCAAAGAAGGCAATCCGGAAAAGCGGTGAGGTTCAAAGGGTAAGAAACCCACATGACTTGCCCCAACTCAGCGGGTAAATCAAACTGAGTAAATTATTCCTTTCTAAAGCTGTGGGATGCACTCAGCTAGAGAGAAACACTAAAGGAAAATATAATCTCATAACACATAATAAACATCTAGACACGCTGTGTCCACCACTCGCCCACACACAAATAAATGTCAAACAAAAAGGGGGGACTGGAAAAATGGCACAGTGGTTAAGAGTGCTTGCTGCTCTTCAGAGGACTTGAGTTTCCGGGACACTACCAGGCAGCTCATGACCACCTGTAAATCTAGCTTCAAAAGCTAGCTCTTCTGGCTCTACAAACACACGTACATATAAAATGACAACAACCACAATCAACGATAAAATAAGAGGGCACAAAAATGGTAATGTTTGAAATTCATGACAGAGAAAGAAAACCCAGGAGGATTTTTAAATCTTAAGTTCTCCACAAAGCTGACCTCCAGGGAGAAGGAAATGCGTGAAGCACAAACATTTTAACCAAAGAACGTACCTTCAATAAGTTTAACAGCATGGAGCCAGGAACATGGCTCAGCAAGTAAAGATGCTTCTTGCCAAGACTGACAACCTGAGTTTAAGCTACAGAGCCCACATGAAAACTGACTTCCTTCTCCACACTCAGATGTGTATACACACACACACACATACAAGAATGTAAACTTAACAAATAATAACTGAAAAGATAAAACCAAGTAGAGCCGGGTGAGACCACCAGAAGCACCCAGGAGATGCTGGTGGCATGTGATGCCACAGGATCAGATACAGGAAGTAGCTGAAACTCACCGGAAACACTCTCCCTACTGGCTAGCCGTCCCAGTAACAGAAAGCACTATGCAGGGTACTGTGAGAGGAAAGCCATCAGTGAATCTCACTATTAGTGGACACTGCATACCGTGATATTCATCAACAAACAAGGCTTGCCCGCCCACTGGTGCACCAGCAATGTCCTAGTTAGGGTTACTATTGCTGAGATGAGACACCATGGGCAAGAAAGGGTTTATGTGGCTCACACTTCCACACTGTAGTCCACCACTGATAGAAGTCAGGACAGGAACTCACACAGGGCAGGAACCTGGAGGCAGGAGCTGATGCAGAGGCCATGGAGGAGTGACCCTTACTGGCTTGCTCTCCATGGCTTGCTCAGCCTGCTTTTTCTTATAGAACCTGGGACGCCATCTCAGGGATGGCCCCACCCATAACGGGATGGGCTCCTTCCCATCAATCACTAGTTAAGAAAATGTCCTACAGGCTAATCTTATGGAGGCGTTTTCTTACTCAAGGTTCCCTTTTCTCAGATGCTTGTGTCAAGCTGACATAAAAATGACCACCAAGATCAGCATGAAGTTTTATGGGGATAACCAACTGCTTTCTGATTGGATTTGAGGCCTAATCCACAGGAGGGAATACCTGCCAGGTACTATAAACCTGGTCAAAAGACCTCAACTGGGGAGATCACTGGCCTCAGCGGAGGAGTAACCACTACTGTTGTTCTCCTAAATGGAAACATCAAACTGACTACTCACCATTTATGTTTACACCCAGATCAGCGATGCCCTCAAGCTTGGCCAGAGAAGCTTCTCTCTGTAGTGGTCAGTAGGTTAGGCATACACATATCATCCAAGTGATGAGAAGAAGTGTTTACTGAGTGCTCAGACCTAAATAGGACTCTGTGTGTGTGTGTGTGTGTGTGTGTGTGTGTGTGTGTGTGTAGGAATGGCTGAGCTCTCTCTGACTGAGCACTGGCTGCTTTTTCAGAGGATTCAGGTTCAATTTCCAGCAACCACATGACAGCTCACAACTGTCTGTAATTCCAGTTCTAGAGGATCTGACACCCTCACACAGACATATATGCAGGCAAAACACCAATGCACACACACAACACACACACAATATGAGCATGCTCACACCAGCACGCGTGCACACACACACACACAATATGAGCATGCTCACACCAGCACGCATGCGCGCACACACACACACAATATGAGCATGCTCACACCAGCACGCGTGCGCGCGCACACACACACACACAATATGAGCATGCTCACACCAGCACACGTGCACACACACACCACACACACACAATATGATACAACCAAAATAAATCAAGATCGCATAGCACAAATTATCAGCTCAAATAGATCTACAGGTACTAAGAACTCAAGGACCAACCAAACTGTTACCTTGATGCCAATAATTTGAGTATATATCCCTTGCATAGTCTTTTTATGGGAAGTTTAGCCTTGATCTGGAGGGCAGCCTTGGTCAGAGAGACATTGTAAAAAAAGCCTGTCTCAAAACACTCAAAGAGATGATGGAGAGATGGCTCAGAGGTTGAGAGCACTTGATGCTCTTTCAGAGGATCCAGGTTCAGTTCCTAGTATCACATGGTAACTCACAATCATCTCTATCTAGTTACGGTGATCAGATGTCCTTTCTGGCTTCCGTGGGCACCAGATACTCACACAATAAAGATATGCATGCAGGCAGAACACTTACACGAAGAAAATGAAAATAAATAAATCTAAAAAAAAAAAAAGCAAACACCTATGCCTATTTATGCACAAGCTAACCTCCCCTCCCCAAATCAACTTTCTACAGGAAAAATAAAAATGCTTCCTTGTATCCTGTTCACTCGTAACGGTCCTGTTTTTGAACAGGAGTCTTCCACTGAGTTTGAACTCACACCATCGTTCTGACACAGTCCCCCCTGAGAACTGAGAGTACATGAGCCATCCACCTCGGCTCAGTGACTGGATTCCTTCCACCTTGAACACTCGGAACCACTATGACACCATTTCCTTTCAAGCTGGGACAGTGGCACACCCTTGTCCTCCTTGCATTGACACGGGAAGCTGAGGCAGTGGATACCATGTTCTAGGATAGACAGAGGAAGCCTGATGCACACAACAGTCATTGCTTCTGACAACTTCTATCTTCACTGAAAAGGACTGAGGCTGGATGGAGCAGTGGTCAGATACTCGCCCACCACATTAAAGGCCTTGGGTTCAATCCCCAGCACCGCCTAGCAAGTCCACTCTTCCTTGTCTGTCACTAAGTTTACATTGATTGGCTACAAAGGTGACACACAAAGCGCCAAAAATACAAACTCAAGACAAATTAGACATTTTTAATATGATTTTTCTGTTTTGTTTCTGGTTACTTTTTCCTTTCCAAAAATACTCTGCTGTGGGAATTAAATGTAAATTGCATACCTGATCCATATCTAAAGTCGTTTCTATCATTTCTTGAAATTTTGAAAAATCAGAACGAAGATCAGTAAGAGGAGTCACAAAAACTGCCAACAACAATGCCTGGTGTCTTCCTAAAACAAAGCAGAAACAGAAATAAAAAACAGCTGGTAACAATTAAAATAATGAGCATCCTTTGCACCAGAAAGCACAAACTGTACAGGTCTCTAAACTCAATTCTACGTTCATGTTTTAACTCAAAAGTTATCTATAAACAGGGGACCACTGTGGTAGCGCCCAATGCCCCTACTGCTAGAACAATGCCCACCCTGCATGTCTGTCCTCTCCTTCAGAATGATGTGAAAAGATTAATTATGGCTAAATGAGCCAAAGACAACGCCACTAAGATAAAATAAAAACACCTAATTTACATCTTAATTCCCACTAACAACTGGTGCTCCAATCAGCAGAGGCTGATTCAAGTTGAGTCTTTAAACAGGAACTTGGTTGTTAAGAGCCACCTAGCAGAGTCAGGGCTAGTGCCAGCCCAGGCATACTGCTCTGTGGCTTTTCTCATCTGCAACATGGCGTCCTGAGCTCTGTCCTTGTCAGCACCATGGACTAACAATGACAGCTACCAGAAGGTAGGTGCACACCTGAGATGACACAGCACACGGGCAGTGCTCCACACTGACAGTCACTGCACACCACATCACTAGTCAGTACTACTTGGGACACAAGGATTATTTTTTTCTCCTCATTGCCAATAAATTCTTATAGGAATTCTGAAGACGATCATTAGCACATCTAATTTTAATCCAAAGTAATTAATTCCAATTCTGACGGCTCTTGATGAGAACGATGAAAAGCTATCATGGAGTCACATCATATTATTAATCACAACCAACTGTAACATACTGAGGAAACAAACAGTACACATGTGGGGACACCCAGACAGACAGTAAGCAACACTTTACCTACATAATGTCTGTAGTGTTACAATGCCTGGCTCTTTATCTCTGCTTGGCTTAGGAACTCCTCATAAAAGGATGAATGGCAGCCAATCAAAACAGTGCTGCTGGATCCTACAAAGCCCTCCACCCCACCCCACAGTCGCCATTAACATTTTCAAAAGGGTATGGCAGTGTAACCCTGCAATCCCAGCACTTTGGAGAAATCACAGGTTTTGAGGACAGCCTAGACTATGAGACCTTGTCTTTAAAAACTAAAATCACTTCCAAGAATGAACCTTAGCAAGGACAACCACTTTGCTTTCCACTGTGTTAAGACATACAAAGGTCACAAAAACATTTGCTAATAACAACACCACGGCCTGGGCCTTACTGCTAATTAGTAACCCTGTTGCAAGTGCACTCCGTTAAAGCGAGTAGCCTGCAGCAGCGGGTGGTGGCAATACCTTTAATCAATCCCTGAACTCGGGAGGCAGAGGCAGGCAGATCACCGAGTTTGGAGCCAGCTTGGTCTACCAAGTTCCAGTGTAGCCAGGACTACATAGAGAGACCTTGTCAGAGAGAGAGGGAGAGAGGGAGGGACAGAGACAAAGGAATGAATGAATGAATCTCAGAAACGAAGGCAACTTGTTTCTATTTAATGCTTTGTCAGTTCATTATTTGACAATTTTTGTGTAAGAACTTATGTTTTCCACAAACTATAAGTTTTTTTAGCTCATGACTTAGAAGAATTTCTAAGAATTCTCATGCTGGGGCTGGTAAAGACAGTTGAGAAATTAAGAGCACAGGCTACTCTTGTAGCCAGAGGACATGAATTCCATTTCTAGCCACCCACCAGCATGGTGGCATCTCACAGTTCCAGGGTTTAACATCCCCAGAGGGTACCAGGCACAAACGTGCATACAGGAAAAAGTGCACCCCAAACACACACAAATTCTCTGTGGTATTTATTACAGAAATACCTGTTACATAAAGAAAATTAAACAAAAACAGATGCTGCAGGCATGAGGCCCTTGTCATCTTCAGTGTCCCCTGCCCTCTCCAACACAGACCTCCTGAAGCCTGCACTGCCACCTCAGGCTCATTCCCCGGGTTTTAACCTCCACTGAACCTTAGCTGCCAATTTCCAACAGGACCTTTAAAAACTACATTCTCCATTAACTGCCACAGCCTGGAAAGCCCTGCACAAGCTAAGGCAAGGTCCACAGACCCCTTGACATCAAGGTCACAGTTCAGGACATCAAGGACAGTTTATCATTTCACTTTTTCCTCATTCCTAATACAGGTAATAAGTTGCACAATATTAGATCTCTGTTACCAACCAAAATATCGACTACACTCTCAAATCATAGAATAGCTTTTGGAGTTATCCTAAAGTTTCATTGAGATTCATCATTTTAGGAGGCCGGAGAGATGGCTCAGCAGTTCTGAGCATAAACTGCTCTCACAGAGGACCCAGGTTCAGTGTTCAGACCCACACTGGGCAGCTCCAATTATCTGTAACTCCAGCTCCAGGGGTTTCAGACTTTGGTCTCCATGGGCACCTATATTCATATGTAGACAGACCCACATATACATAATTAAAATTAAAGATAAAGATTCATTACTCTGAAATCGAAGGAGTACGGCTGTCATTTCTGTCTTAGAAACAAGGCCGTAACTATGTTGTGTAAACCCCTGGGCATAAGCTGGTTCCTGCCTGGGCCTCCTGAGCAGCTGGGATACAGAATCAAACTATCACACCACACCCAATTTGTCAGCATCTTTCTCACCCCCCTTTTTAGACTTATTCATCTTTAATTTTATACAAAATGCACCCTTGGTGCCCACATAAGACAGAAGAGGTCATCAGATACCCTAGAAGTGGAGTTTGGAGAGATTGTGGGGGACACGAAAGTGCAGGAAATCAAACCTGCCCTCTGCAAAAGCAACAAGTGCTCTTAAGCACTGCGCCATCTCTCCGGTCCCTCGGAATCTTTTAAAATGCATTAACTGAGGGGCTGGAGAGTTAACATTATGTGCTGCTCCTGAAGAGGACCAGGGTTCAGATCCAAGAACCCACACTAGGCAGCAAACCACCACATTCGCTCTAGCCCCAGGAGACCTGATGTCTTACTGTCCCTTCCAAAGGGAGGAAGGGATGGATGGATGGACGCACACGCATGCACGCGCGCGCGCACACACACAATGTAAATGCATTAATTAGAAGTCTATAGCTCTGTATCAAGGGCTTCTATCTTGATAACTATACTTCAATAGAATTACTTTTGTACCTGTTTTATTTCATATGTTTAAAGCCAGTATTCTGAGAATAAGTTCTATTAGAAGCCAAAAACAGCCTGCAGTACAAAACAAAGTTACAAACACTAGATACAGGGCTGAAGAAATGGCTTCAGGGGATAAGAGCACATTGACTGCTCTTCCAGAGGGCCGGGGTTCTACCAGCACCACATACCAGCTCATAACTATCTATAACTCCAATTACAGAGTACTGGATGCCCCCTCTGGACTCTGCAGCCCAGGCAACTTGGTCTTGTTTTTAATTTTAAGGAGAGAACACACAGTAGCCAGGTCTCAGCTCCAGCCTTAACTCCCACCACTCTCCTCTTATTTTCTACCACTGTGACAAATCACTTCACCTTACTTCACAACGTCAACATGTCTGACCCCTGACAGCCATAAATATATCACGGG
>JADRCH010000014.1:5740127-5768075 GCA_019843965.1 Rhynchomys soricoides
CCATGCTGTTGCTGCCCCCTGCTGCCTGTGAAGACACCTTACTCTCAGTGTATTTCTGGACTAAAAGCAAGCCTAGAATGAATCAAAACCAAACACATCACAGGATGACAAATTATCTGTAATTTCTCAAAATAATGTATGCTAATGTACTTTTTAAATCATGGTTTTGCCCTCAAAAATATTGTGCTTGCTTGCTTGCCTTCTTTCTTTCTTTCTTTGTAAATTAGTCTGTTTTGGCTTTCTCGGTAAATTCAACACACTAAAGAACTGTGCTGAACTCTTCAAAAGTAATGGGGATGGGAGGACCCACAGAAGAAAATCAGGAACACGAAATACAGAACCAGACATCTGCTTAAAGTCTATAAGCTTGAGCTTCATGTGTCTGCTACACCACTCAACAAACAGGTAACTTAGCAACTGTCAGCTCAGCCTTGCTCGGTCGATCGGTCAGGGGAGGAAGCAGATGGGTGAGCAGAGGATGAAGGAGGTGAAGGCTTTAGAATCAGGAGCAGAGAGAGAGAGACACATACACGTGCCAAAGGGATTCAGACCAGAACTTGTTTTTTAGTTAATAGCTAGTTAGTTAGTTAGTTAGCTAGCTAGCTAGTTAGTTTTGTTTTTTGAGAAAGAGTCTCTCTCTGCAATACTGCTGTCTTAGACCCTTCTATGTAAACCAGGCTGGCCTCAAACTCAGAGATCTGCCTCCACATGATCAATCTGGGGGTGAGGGAGTAGGGCAAACATGAACATTTAAATGTGCTAAGTCACAGAAAGAGATGAGTCACACAAGCTGGGCACACTGGCACACAGCTTTTCTCTCAGCACTTCAGAGGCAGAGCCAGGCAGATCTCTGTGAACTTGAGCCAGCCTTATTTATTCAGAATTCCAGACCACCCAGGGCTTCCTAAGACACTATCTCAATCAAACAGTGAGTAAATAAGAAAATAAGAAAATAAGCAATTAAATTTGTACTGGGCAACTTATCAGGAAACAAGGTGAGAGACACAAGATAACAGAGAAGTCCCAAACAGCTGTTGTGTGGTGAGGCTTTACTGCTTAGAGCTGACAGTCATCCCTAATTCCTGTTGAAACCAGACAAAACGATATAAAAAGGAAACACAAAGCAGATGCTACTCGTTTATATGATGGGGAAATTGAGGCACGAGGAGCAGAAATGCATAGTCATAGAGCATGAGGAATCAGATGTTTGTTCTGTCTACTTTGTGTTTGTGCCGTGTGTGTGTGTAGACCAGAGGACACCTGCAGGAGTCAGCTCTTCCCACCACATGGGTTTTGAGGATCACTCACGTCCCAGGCTTGGTGATGAGCCTGCACCACTGAGCCATCTCACCAACCCAGAGGAGGAATATTTCTACAAAGGTACTTTGAAAAAATAAGAAAACTTAAGTATCATCTTTTCCATGTGTTTGCGTGTGGTATGTGTCCATATGCTCAGATGTGTGTGGACGCACATCCAAGTAAAGGCCATTGCCAGGAAGCTTCCAGACTACCCCACAGCAGTCTCTCTCTTTTTTAAAGATACATTTATTTTATGTATGTTAGGAAACTGTTGCTGTCTTCAGACACACCAGGAGAGGGAACACTCAGGCCTTCTGAAGAGCAGTCAGTGCTCTAAAAACCACTGAGCCATCTCTCCAGTCCCCCAACCCCCAAGGACTCTTAATTGAACCTAGAGCTCACTGATATGATGAGTCTTGCTAGCCTGTTTGGTGCTTCACAGATCCCGTCTTGACCTGGAACTATGAGCAAACCCACCTGACATTTACATGGGTTCTGGAGGTCCCAACTTCAGTCCCCAGGCCTATGTACCAAGTGCTTAAACTCCCTAGCCCTCGGTTACCTTTTATAAAATGGTGTCTCAGGCCAACAAAATGGCTAAGTGGGGGCTTGCTGCCAAGCACAACTATCTGATTTTGATTCCTGTGATCCACCAATGGAAGGAGAGAACCAACTCCCAAAAGCTGTCCTTATGCATGCAGATAACACAAAATAAATTATTGTCACAACAAAATTTAATTTGGAATCTGTCATCATAAGCTGAAATTAAATTTGTCTGGAAAAAGAAGCAAATTTTCCCATAATACTGAAGCTCTATTTTGAGATCCTGGGACTCAACCCCCATCAGTCAGTCACATAAGCACTCTCCTGCCAAGCACCTAAGGGGTATGTTTTAATAACTCTAAGAGTTGTTGATGTTTTACATGTTAGATATTTAATAACTATACAAACTAAAATTGGTGTTGTAGAAGCTTACACTCAGTCCAAGGAAGCTACAGTGGGAGACTGGAAAGATGGATGACTCAATGGCTAAGAGCACTGGTTTAGGACAAATGAGAGTGAGGTCCGAACCTGCAGCACCCAGATAGAGTAAGACATGGCTGTGCCTACCTATAACCTCACACTGAGGGGGAGCAGCAGATCCCAAGAGCGCACGTCACTGGCCAACAGCCCAACTAGGAAAGCAAACGTCTGACTAGGTGAGAAACTCTGAAGTGTTGCTCTGGGCACATGCATGCATAGGCACACACACTCCATCTATATGCAAGAAGCACACTGAGCCCCACAGTGCACACGCAGACACCTTTGTCAAGAACATGATTTCACACTCACATATATTCTATTAGATAACTATACGGACTTTGTAGGTTAGTACCTTTTTATTGAGACATGATATTGTGCAGTCTAGGCTGACCTTGAACTGCTGAAGGGCTCTAGCAGGCCCAAGCAAACATGGCACTGAATCCTTAGATTACATTCCCAAAGCTAGCCACCAAGGTCTGTTTCCTCATCAGACCACTTTCTACGCCTGACTCAATACAAACCTACTAGAAAATGTAACCATCGCCACAGACAGGCACTAGACCTAACTTCTGTAAGAACAGCACATTTGCTTGGCATGTTAAGAGTGAAGTAAGACAGGGTGAGGAAACAATAGAAAATCTGGAGTTGAGTAAAACAAAACCGCCGATCAGTTCGATACCTTGGTATTTCTCTAGAACCTGTACGACGTTGGGGAGCTGGTTCACACCCTGATACAGTCGATAACAATCTTGTAAATTCGCTGCTTGTCTCTGAAATTTCTTGGCAAGCCGGTTAAGATCTGGAAATCGGCGAAGTAAATCCTCCTGTAAACTCTGCCTCAATTCTGAATCTTCAACAAAAGCTTCCACTAAATTTAATCTGAAAAAAGAAAGTTTTTTTAAAAAAAAAAGTAAAATTAGGTAAGATGGCTCAACACGATGGCACCTGCCACCAAGCCTGACAACCTGAATTCAAGTCCCAGGAGGTCCACAGGGTAGGAGGGAACTGACTCTCCAAGTTGTCCTCTGACTTTCACGTGAGTGGAGCAACAGCCCACTACACACACAAGTCACTACCCTGACTGCCTCAATCTCTTCAGGCCTGGAATTTCATTACATGTGGGCATCACCATGGTTAGCTAAAAATAAAAATAAAAATTAACTTTAAAAAGCAAAGAGCAAGACTGGAGAGATGGCTCAGCGGTTAAGAGCACTGACTGCTCTTCAGAGGTCCTGAGTTCAAATCCCAGCAACCACATGATGGCTCACAACCATCCGTAATAGGATCCTCTTCTGGTGCGTCTGAAGACGGCTACAGTGTGCTCATGTACATTAAATAAATAAATAAATAAATCTGAAGAAGAGGAGCAAGAGGAGGAGAAGGAAGAGGAAGAGAAAGGGGCAGCAGCAGCAGCAAAGTCAGGCAATGAAAGCACATGCCTTTAATCCCTGTGCTCAGGAGGCAGAGGCAGATGGCTCTCTGAGCTCAAGCCCAGCCTGGTTTACAGAATGACTTCCAGGATAGCCAGAGAAACCGAAGGGGGTGGGGGGTTCCCGAGACCGATACAGACCAACCTTCTACAAAGCTCTGGCACAGTAAGACATGCTTGCATGACCTGGGAGAAGAGGGCAGGAAGAACAGGAAGTCGTTAAGGCTGTGGGTTTGAGGCCAACCTGGGCTATGCAACACCCAGACTGGAACTAGCACAAAGCAAAGCACAAGCTCCTTCAGTCTGGCCCAGATATCCTAAAAAGCCTAACAAATTGCTAGTTTCACAAGACTATTCAGTAAACCACTTCAGAAGTAATTACAGTGTCAGTTTACATCTCTAGATAACAGACATTGTCAAAAAGGGAAAGACTTTTGTCTCCTTGACAATGCCACTTTAACATCACAATTTTAGAAATATCAAAGCTTCTAGAGGCATTAACAGAGTATACCTATCACTCATATTAATTCAATTTCTCAGCTGCACAAAATTTGATACAGAATTAACTCACAATTTAACTGCAATGCAAGATAAATTTCTAAGAGCCAGTTAATCTCTAAAATTCCAAAGGGTTCTTTGGAAATTATCATAAAATATCTGGTATTTTAAAAAAATTATTACATTTACTTCTCTGTGTATATGGGTTTATAGATGTGTCACAGCACACACAGGCAGGTCATAGGACAAAGTTCAATAGTCTACCCTCTACCATGTGGGTCCCTCAGATGAACTAGGTCATCAGGCTTGGAAGCAACCATCTTTAACCATTGAGCCTTTCACCAACCCAACATCTGGTTTTTAAAACCAACATTATTGGGAGCTGAAGAGATGACTCAGTGGTCAACAGCACTGGCTGCTTTTCCAAAAAAAGCAGTTTTGATTCCCAGTACCCAGATACCAGGACACAGTTGCTTATAACTAGTTCCAGGGTAGCGAACACCCTCTTCTCAGTCTCCTGCACATATGTAAACATACATATGTGCATACATACACTCAGATATAACCTGGATCAGCAGGTTCTTTAGTGACAGGACCCTGTGGGGGAAGACAGGGGATGAGAACATAAAAGATATGCAAGTTGGGACCAGGTCTTGTGTAAGCTAATGGTTCATATCAAACCAGCTTATTAAAAGTATAGCATCAGGCTAAAGAGATGGCTCAGCACTTAAGAGCAACTGACTGCTTTTCCAGACGTCCTGAGTTCAATTCCCAGCAGCCATATGGTGGCTCACAACCATCTATAACGGGATCCGATGCCCTTTTGTGGTGTGTCTGAAGAGAGCAACAGTGTATTCATATATATGTAAAATAAATAAATCTTTTTTAAAAAATACAGTATCATTAGACAGTGGCAACACACCCCTTTAATCCCGGCACTCAGGAGGCAGAGGCAGCATCTCTGAGTTTGAGGCCAGCATGATCTACTGAGTGAGTTCTAGGATAGCCTGGGCTGTAGAGAAATCCTGTCTTAAAACCCCACAACCTCCTAAAAGTACAGCATCTTCTAAGGGAAAACGTGACAGGCCCAGCAGGAGACTATCTTGCAATGACCGATGTCATCAGGAAGCTAATCAAGCAATGCTGCACAAAGGGAACACAGGATATCTAAGTGCACACAGAGGCCATGAGACTGAAGATGGCCCTTTAGAGGGGACCAAGGGGCTTCTCTCAGAATCCAATGCAGAAGCTTCCTCAATGGCCCCAGGCAATTACTGGTCTTGCCAACATGCTCCTGGTTTTAGATAAAGAACTAGGTCCCTTCACCATAACATCAAGGATTCAGGAAAAGCCCTAAAATCAGCCTTGCTCCCAACACAGGCACATATAAACAGATAAATGGCATTAAAAACAAATAAACAAGAACAGGCTTGGTGCACACCTTTAATCCCAGCACTCAAGACAGCTGGGCGGGTCTCTGTCAGCCTGGTCGGGAGTTCCAGGACAGCCAGATCTCCATAACAAGGAAACCCTGCCTAAAAACACCAAAAGGAAGAAAAGAACCAGAACAAGACTGGGTATGATAGCATCAACCTTTGACCCCAGCTCTCTGGAGGCAGAGGAACAAAGATCTCTCCAGAGTTTAAGGTCAGCCTGGCCTTATTTACCAAGTTCCTCTCCAGCCAAAGTTACACAGTGAGAACCTGTCTCAAAACTCAACACTATTCTGTCATTTCGTTAACAGCAGTAAAGGATAGAAGGTTGACTCAGCAGTTAAAAGCACTTGGCTGCTCTTGCAGAAGAACCCGGTAAGGTCCTACCGCCCACATGGTAGCTCAAAACCATCTATAACTCCAGTCCAAGGATCTGATGTGCACTTCTGACCTCCACAGACACCAAACACACCTATAGTACACAGACATACACACAGGAAAACATTCATACACATAAAATAGATAAATCTAAAAGCACAAGTCTTATCTTCAGTTTCAATTGTTGACCAGTAAGAAAGCTCCTCGGGTAAAAGCCTGAATCCAACCCCCAGAACCCACGGTGAAAGAACAGAACTGAAGCTGCCCAACCCATGCTCTCTCAACTCGTGATAAATAAAAATAACTTTTAAAAAACAAAGAAAGGGGCTGGAGAGATGGCTCAGTGGTTAAGAGCACTGACTGCTCTCCCGAAGGTCCTGAGTTCAAATCCCAGCAACCACATGGTGGCTCACAACCATCTGTTAATAGGATCTGATGCCCTCTTCTGGTGTGTCTGAAGACAGCTACAGTGTACTTACATATAATAAATAAATCTTTTTTAAAAAAAAAAAAAACAAAGAAAATAAACTGGGCTAGGGACAAAGCTCAGCACAACATCCTGAATGAGTTTCCAATACTGCTTCAACATCCAGGCACCAGAAAAACTGGGGGTGGCAGCCCCGCACCTGGGAGGTGGAGGCAAAAGGATCAAGTTCAAAGACAGGCTCAGAGGATAAAGGCCCTCGCTGAGAAACCTGTCTATCTGATGAGTTTGACCCTGGAGCCTACATGAACACAGTATGTCCTCATGCTTCTGCCTGCCTGCCTCCCTCTCTTCTCTCCCTCTCCCCCATGCTATATATACACACACACACACACACACACACATACACACAACACACACATACACACAACACACTATGCACATAATTTTTTTCCCCCATCCTCAACTAAATATTGAGTTCAGGGTCAACCAGGACTCTAAAACAGAACAAAAATGAGTGTGAAATTGTGTAACAGAATAAGTGGCATTCATCCCACATAGAGTAAGAACAAACACTCAAAGGCATGAAAAGCACACACTGAACACTGTACCTCTCTTCTATCCTGTTCCTATCCATCAGTGGCTGTTTGATCCACTGGTTAACCAATCTTTGTCCTTGAGCAGTTTTGCATTTATTCAATAATGCAGCCAGAGACTGAGAGCCAGTGGTGTCTTCAACAGAACCCTAGAACACAAAAATAAACAAACAAATAAACAAAAGAAAATAACACTCATTAGCGAAGACTAATAATATGCCATGAAATACAATTTGGGCAAAAAGAATTAATATTATTCTCCAAATATAAGCTGAGAACTGTTCACCAAAAATGTTTCTAAGCTAAAACCAAATTTCAACCTGTTAATCTGTATTTATAGACACACACTTTGCCCTCAACTAAACTGCTTCGTAATTACTGCTATTTTTTCCATCCTGACTGAAGTTCCCCTCCCCTCTCTCCTCCCAGTCCCTGTCCCCAGTTACTTCAGTTTTTAACCAAACTCAAAACAGAACTTTAAAGCACTGCTGTGAACACACAAAATTATTCAAAAATCTAGGACAAGCCGACGAGTGTTACTTGAAGCTAGAAAACTGAACGACAACAGTTAAACAGCTTAACTACTCTAACTGCAGTAATGATATATAGGACACGGGTCCCTTACATTAGTCATTATTTGCAAAAGGAATTTGTTTTTCATTATTCCATATTTTTAGCCCATGTTGTCTTTTTTACCTGGAAAAGGTTGAGGGCTCTAACTGCTGCTGTGTCCAACTTCATGTACTGGCTGAAGTCAAAAGTAGCCAGTTCAAACTGTCCGAAATTTGAATCATCGGATAAGAGTTCTAAGAACTTGATTACTGCAGACAATGATGAAACTGCAACCTAAAAATAAAAAATTAAACAACAGATTCTTCCATCATAAGACTAGAAACACAAACAAAAGTAAAAGAAGATCAGCCAGGCATGGAGGCATGTGCCTGGAATGCTAGTGCGTGAGTGGAAGACCAACACAGACAAATCAAGTGTGTGGCCAGCCTGGAATGCATAGCAAGTCTACACAAATGCACAATACAAAGTGTGACCTATCTCTCATGCTGCTGAGACAACTCAGTAGCTAAAGCACCTGCTCCCCAAATCTTATGATCAGAATCTGATCCCTAGACCCACAGCAGGCAAAAAGAGCTCCCCAAAGTGCCCCGGCCTCACGCACATGCTGGAGCACCCTTATGACCATACACACATTGTTCACATGATAATTAATATACACGCATACATGTACATGAATAATCAAAGTGACACCCACCATACATGGTGGTGCAAGTCGCTATTTCCAGAATTGAGAGGCAAAGGCACAGGGATCTGTGAGTTCAAAGCTAGACTACAGTGAGTACAGGCCAGAAAGGAATACACAGCCATACCTTGTCTCAAAAAGATGGAAAAAACCCAGTTGCTTAAAAGTGGGAGACCCAGAGGGAAAATGGTTTACATCTCAAATAGACAAGTGTTGGAGAGCTGCAATCTGTTCCTGTAGAGACTGCCTTCTGGTCTTTTGAGACAGGGTTTCTCTGTGTAACCCTGGGTATCCTGGAACTCATTATGTAGACAAGGCCTGCCTCTGCCTCCCAAGTGCTGGGATTTAAGATGTGTGCCACCACTACCCAGCAAAGACTGTCTTTTATAAGAGATTTCTCCTGAAATTTCCACAGAATTTGTGGTTGTTTTTCTTTTCTTTTCAAAACTCTGCTTCAGCAAGATGTGGAAAAAAAAAAAAAGAAGCTATGAGAGCTCATCTGACTCCAGCCATGATGGAAGAGGGCGCCAGAGAGCTCATCTGACTCCAGCCATGATGGAAGAGGGCACCAGGAAACCTCAATAGGCCAGGTCTGATCAACCACCCCCCACGGCTGGTGGATGAGAGTGGTGCATGCCTGGTCTGACACGCTGACAGACAGACACACTTACAGAAGGGAACTACCAAGAGGTGAAGAGCGGCTTGCTTAGACAGACTGTCTAAACAAGGACTACTCTGTGTCCTCACAGATGAGTAGGGTCATGCCTGGAACATGCAGTTCATGTTATGTTTGTCTCCTTATCTTTTCTGTATAGATTACTATATAATTTTAATAAGTAAATATTTTAGGTTGCAAAACTTGATCCTTCATCTTTAAATAATTAAGTCCCAAATTTCTGGTCTGGAAGAAATAAAGGTCATGTAAAAGTCTTTTTACAACTTCTTTTTTTTCTTTTTGGATTTTGGAGACAGAGTTGTTCTGTGTAGCCCTGGCTGTCCTGAGACATGTTCTGTGGTCCAGGCTGGTCTCCAACTCCAGAGATCAGCCTACCTATGCCTCCCAAGTACGGGGCTTAAAGATGTGTGCCGCCGCTACCAGCACTGGGCTTCTAAATATCCTAAAATGTTCTAAAACACTGCTCGTTGGTATTTACTTTCATTTATAAATAAACCCCACCATAGTTATTTCAACAGTATCCATGAACAAGTAAACCTGTCTCCAAAGACAAGACAGGGGGAAAAGGACAGGAAAATAGTCCTATAATTCGTTTATATAAACAAACAAAGACAAGCTACGCTATACTGTCAGAAGTCAGAACCAGGGCCATGCCCTGGTGCAGATGAAGGCAGTAAGAAAATCTCAAAGTGGATCTGTGAGTTTGAAGCCAGCCTGGTCTACAGGGTGAGTTCCAGACAGCCAGAGCTATACAGAGAAACCCTGCCTCAAATAAATATGTAATCTAGAGTCTACATTATTAATAAAAATGAAAACAGTAAGAAGTTCAAGACATCAGATAACACTACACACGGATTTAAAGCATATGTAAGAACCAGTAAGATGGTCTATGGTCTCTCGTCAGTAAAGAAGTGTACTTGCTTGTAGCACAAGGCTGATGGCCAAGTTAATCAATGGAAGCCACTCTCACATCAGCAGTCACACACACAAAATAATAACACATAAAAATCTATCTGACGAGCCAGACATGGTAGCTTGTATAAACCCAGGACTCAGGATGCGAAGGCAAGATCAAAAGTTCCAAGTCTACACCACCAGCTCAAGGCCAGACTGGGCTACATGAAACCCTGCTTTATACATTTTAACAGGCCACCCTTTCCTATATGGTAACTATATGCTAAATGTCCAAATGATCTCCCATTACATCACCAGGAGGCAGACATCAGCGTTCTTTGTTTTATGAGACAGGCGCATTCTGTGGCCCAGGCTTGTTCTGATCAGTAATTCTCCTGCCTCAGCTTCCTAAGTAAGTAAATGGATACAGAAGTAAGCCAACACCGGGCAGTGGTGGCTCACACCTTTAATCCCAGCACTTGGGAGGCAGAGGCAGGTGGATTTCTGAGTTCTAGGCCAGTCTGGTCTACAGAGTGAGTTCCAGGACAGCCAGGGCTACACAGAGAAACCCTGTCTCAAAAACCAAAAAAAAAAAAAAGAACTTACTAACTGACAAGCAGGGGGGGCACATGCTTTTAATCCCAGAACTCAGGAGGCAGGTAAATCTCTGTATGTTTAAGGCCAGCCTGGGTTACACAGTGTGTTCCTGGCCAGCACAGTTGTAGAATATAACCTTGTCTCAAATAAACAAACAAACAAACAAACACCAAATCTCTACCAGCTTCTTTACATCATCCTTATTGGGGGTTTATTTGCCTTTCTGAGGTAGCTTCATTTAGCCAAGGATGTCCTCCAACTCAATATATACCTGAGACTGCCTCTAGCTCCTGCCCGCACCATTTTATGTTCTCATTAAATAAATAGAAAAAAGAAAAAAGAAAAGAAAGAAAAGAAAAAAAAAAGAGGGTGGGGGCTGGAGAGATGGCTCAGTGGTTAAGAGCACTGACTGCTCTTCCGAAGGTCCTGAGTTCAATTCCCAGCACCCACATGGTGGCTCACAACCATCTGTAATGGGATCTGATGCCCTCTTCTGGTGTGTCCAAAGGGAGCAACAGTGTACTCACATATATAAAATAAATAAATCTTTTTTTAAAAAAGGTAAACATATTTTCAGTTTTATTACTTGCTAACCTCCAATAACAAACCTTCAATGGAGACATATTTATACTTATTTAACAAAACATTAAATTCTCTCTCAAAAACATTAATTTATGAAAGATTCCTGGAACTGCTGCACAGCAAAGCTAGGACAGGCAAGACTATGCTATGTCCCCCTACACAAGTGACAGTAATTGAGCTCTTTCATGTGACAACTTTTTTCCTCCTCTTTGTAGAAACATGGTCTCCCCCAGGCTAGCCTCAAGTTCGCAACATTTACAGGATGATCTTGAACTTCTGATCCAATTTCCATCTGCTAAGATTACAGGCTTGCACACAAAGTTCGTGGGTAAATATTAAACCCCTTCCACACATAAATACGACTATGGAGTAGAGAGAAAGTTCTGCTCTTCCAGAGACCCCACGGTCGCTTCTCAGCACCTACAGAAGGCCGCTTCCATCCACCTGTAACTCCAGCTCCAGGGGAATCCCACGTCTCTGTCCACCGAGGGCAGCATACTACACACACACACACACACACACACACACACACACACACACGGAGAGAAATGAAAATAACAGTAAATATTTAAATAGAACGCTATAAGGTTATGTTTAAAGTTTTCTAGTCATAGTCATTTTCTTGCTTTTTTTCCCACAAACTTTATTGTACATAAAATAGTATCACAGATGCAGAGTTTAGATTTCTTTTTTTTAAGGTTTTTTTTTTTTTTTGGCTTTTCGAGGCAGGGTTTCTCTGTGTAGCCCTGGCTGTCCTGGAACTCACTCTGTAGACCAGGCTGGCCTCGAACTCGGAAATCCGCTTGCCTCTGCCTCCGCCTCCCAAGTGCTGGGATTAAAGGCGTGCGCCACCACTGCCCGGCTGAGTTTAGATTTCAAAATGAGTATGACAGGCGTATGGGCCAGTGAGAAGGCTCAGCAGAAGTCCCTCCCACCAAGCCTGCACTTGACCCCAGAGTTCACATGGTAGATGTAGAAAACCTCTCCTGAAAGCTGTACCCTGACTTCCACACATACGTTGTGGTGTACACACATGCATGTACGTGAACACAGGCGCACATACACAATAAATAAATGCAATTTTTAAAGTGACTGAGTTAGCTATTAAAAACACCATGCTGTTATTTAAGCACACATTTGTAACCCACAGACCTGATTCTCCATCTCCGGTAAGACAGCGCTATTTATCTGTTCTCCTTTTTTGCCTTTTAATAATCGGTTGAGATCCTGATAAATGTCTTTAGTGGAAAAGTCAGCTCTCTTTCTTTCTGTGATCAGAATCCCTCCTCTCTGTATAACCTGTTAATAGGAAAGATTTCAAATTACTTTGAGGAAATCAATGAGAAAAGGAACTGTCTCCCATTAGAAAGCATACAATGACGACAGCCTAGAAGACTATTAATATGCACCAAATTTTGTTTACTATACAAGTCTTTAGGAACAACTTTTAAATCTCAGAACTAACTCAGGAGGCGGAGGTAGGTGGGTCTCACACCTTTGAGTTCAAGGTCAGCCTGGTCTTCACAGGGAGCTCCAGGCTAGCCAGAGCTACAGTGAGACCCTGCCATTCATTAAAACAAACAAATAACTGTGAACTTCGAATTCAACTTTAAAGTTATGACAAAATAAAAGTTTCCAAAAAATGTTTCCTGCTTGCTGTGATGATGCACACCTTTAATCCTAGCAGCTAAGAAGCTGAAACAGAATAGGAAGTTGGAAGCCAGCTGGAATACCATGCTGAGACCTTTGGGGGGCAGGGAGGAGGGGGAGCGGCTAGGGATAAGTTCAGTGCTAGAGAGCCTGCCTGGCAGGCTGGAAGGCTTAGCAATGCCCAGTACTGCAAAGGGTGTTACAGATGGGCACGGAAGCCCATCCCTGTAATCCTGGCCCTAGGGAGGAAGCAGGCCAGCATTGACTACACAGCGAGTTAACAGACAGAATGTCCCTTAAAAAAGTATCTGCGGCAGTTAGAGATGGCTCAGCGTTAAGAGCACTGGCTACTCTTCCGGCACCCACCTGGTGGCTCCCAACCATCTGTAACTTTAGTTCCAAGAGATCCAATGCCTTCTCCTGACTTCCATGGACACCAGACATTCATGTGGTACACATATACACATGTAAGCAAAACACTCATAAATTTTTAGCTGGGTGTGGTATTGCACAGCTTTAATTCCAAGACTTGGGAAGTAGAAGCAGGCAGATCTCTGAGTTCGAGGTTATCCTGGTCTACAGAGCAAGTTTCAGGACTGCACAGTGAGACCTTGTCTTGGGGGGAAAAAAAATCTAATTTTTTTTTTTCTTTTAAGTTCAAGGCCAGGTTTGGCTGCAAATCAAAAATAATTATAATAAACCGTATATATGTACACACACTACAGAAACAAAACTTAGACAAAGGTTAAATTTAAAAAGGAAAACAGGAGCTATCTGTGATAGCGCTCAAGCACCAAGGCAGGATGGCTGTGAGTTCTAAGCCAACCTGGGCTGTCAAGTAAGACATGACTCAAAAAACCTAGAAACTTAAACAAAAATTCTATGTTTGGGTTGATAAAGCTCAGTGATACAATACCTGCTTAGCACAGGCCTGGCCAAGATTCCCAACAAAATACAAAATAAACAACGTAACTAACTAATGTGTATTTGACAAACCACGCCAAATACAGTAATAGTTACTATGACTATTCTCTTGGAGTGAAAACAGAAAAGGGGGAAGACTGAGAGCAAAACAAGGGTTTTTGGTTTTTTTTAAGATTTATTTATTTAGGATATGAGCACCATTTGCACATATGCCAGCATGACAGCAGAGGGCATCGGATCCCATGGTTGTGAGCCACCATGTGGGTGCTGGGATTTGAACTCAGGACCTCCGGAAGAGCAGGCAGTGCTCTTAACCGCTGAGCCATCTCTCCCTGTAGAGCAAGCCTTATATTTGTCATGATGACCTAAGAATGCCAAGTTTCTTTCAAAGTTAAAAATCGAGACTATCCTCAAAATAAAACACTATTTTAATTAAGACCTAAAACTGATGGTTTTCCCCACAAATGAAAAGCGTCATCAGCTGGACCATAGCTCAGTGCTTGCTTCTAGAGGTCCTAGGTTCAAGTAAATGGGGGTGGGGGTGGGGTATTTTTAGTTAAGGATGTCCCTAGACTGGACTCCCTTACCTGCCTCAGTTTCCCCATGTCTCCAGCAGTCTCTCCTCCTGGTAAAACACATTCCTTTGGTCCAGTCTGAATCAGAAGAGCCTCGAGGTTGGAGAACTGATCATTGTCAGGAAACTCACATAACCCTAGCTTTCTCTGGAGGGAGTCCACAAACCCAACTCCGACCTGTCTTTGACCATCAACCACGGACATTTTAATACCCATAACGCCAATGGAAGCTGACAGGTCACTGTTCCCAAACAGGATGTCTTCAAACTGAGAAAGATTGCCAGGAGAAGCCTAAGCAAGAACAAAAACAGTTTTTAAGAAATATTAAACATTTTTAAATTTTGCAAGTGAATAATTATCCAAACCTGATCAATTTTGTATTTTCTTACAAAAACATGCCGGTCAGTATATTTTCAATTATTATGTGCTATAAAGACCCTCTCTTTCTTTTGTAGTTACCGACTTCTACAGAGACAGACTTCCCTTGAAACTTAGCCAGACAAGAATAACGACAGTGTGCTACTGCAGCTTCCTGAGAGCTAGGATTACAGGCACACATCACCATGCCTGGCTATGGTTGCTTCTGTAACACTTAGGCACATCTAAAAGCCATTCTGCCACCAGGCAGTGGTGGTGCATGTGATCTCCGTGAGTTTGAGGCCAGCCTGGTCCACAGAATGAGTTCCAGGACAGCCAGAACTATTCTGCCAAACTGATTTTCAAGCCTCCCAGCACAGGAGACACTGAGACAGAATGACAGAGTCCAATCAAGGTCAGCCTGGGCCACAGGAATTTGCTATCTCAAAAACCAACACATCCTCCTGGCTTGTGTGACTCTACACCGCTCATTAAAGGTATAGACTGAGAAATGTGTACACAGTCCCAAATGTTCTTAAAAATGAAACATTAGGAACAATAAAACCTGTCTGGCAGGGCTGGAGAGATGGATCCGTGGTTAAGAGCACTCGCTGCCCTTCCAGAAGTCCTGTGTTCAATTCCCAGCAGCCACATAGCAGCTCACAACCATCTATACAGGGATCTGATGCCCTCTTCAGGCAGGCACAGGTATATGCAGCAGAGCATCCATACATTAAATAAATAAAATTAAAAAAAAAAAAAAAAAAAAAACAATCACACCCTGTTTGAAGAAAATTGTTCCGTAAGCCGGGCAGTGGTGGCACACGCCTTTAATCCCAGCACTCGGGAGGCAGAGGCAGGCGGATTTCTGAGTTTGAGGCCAGTCTGGTCTACAGAGTGAGTTCCAGGACAGCCAGGGCTATACAGAGAAACCCTGTCTCAAAAAAAAAACAAAAACAAAAAACAAACAAACAAAAAAAAAACCCTGTCTGACATACTTCAGATATAGAAAAGGCAAAGGCAGATGTGACAGAGCATGTCTGTAATCACATCAGCACTGGAGAAGTGGAGGCAGGATGATCAATAACACCAGACTGAGCTTGTTCTAAGAAAATTAAAAAAAAACAAAAATCCTTTAATCTTTCAACTTGGGAAGCTGAATTGGGCATTTGTCTTTGTTTGTTGTTGTTTGTTTTTGGCTTTCAATACGGGGTTTCTCTGTGTAGCCCTCCATCTGTAGACCAGGCTGTTCTAGGTCAGCCTGCCTCTGCCTCCTAAGTGCTGGGATCAAAGGCGTGCGCCACCTGCACATCAAGACAGCCATTTTCCACGGATTGCCGAGAATCCTAGGCCATCCTACACTGAGGACACAGTGAGACCTTGTCACCAAAAGAAAAAGAAAAAAACTAGAAACAAAAAACTGGAGGTGGGAAAGATACCACCGACATTAAGAACACTGGGTGCTCTTCTAGATAGAATCTAGCTCACAGAAAGCTCACAATTCTAACTCCAATGCCAAGGGATCCAAGGCCCTCCCCTCTGACCTCCTCCCGCCAGCAACAGGCACGAAAGTCGTGCACAGACAGACATGCAGACCTAGTACACATAAAAATAAGTAATTTTTTAATTAAAAAATAAATAAAACCAATCTTTTTTTAATGTCCAGGTTTTATGTCCAGGTTATCACCCACAGCTACGTTTCATTTTAGGAACAGTGAGGAACAAGGTTCAGTGTGCTCAGAAACGCTGAATAAAGACCACTGAATTTCTAAATTGTGATAAACTGTAACTTTTAGAAACCCAACACTATCAAAATTTCTCAAAGCACTGTGCTATCACAACCTAGTTAATATAGTAAAACATGCACTGAATTTAATTTTCTAAAACAAACAGTCAAAAGGAAGACAATTACCTTAAATGCCAAATACCAATCGTTCTCCTTAGATGCCTTATTTCCAGCTTTATTCTTGTAAACTTCAACTCGATACTGACGGACCAGAAGAAGGTCTTTCACAAAGGACTCAAAGTTCATCTTGCTAAGCACGACACTCTGCAGTGTCTTTGCCCCTAAAATACACAACAAATAAACAAACTGAAATGTTAAAGATGAGGATCTGAGGTAATACATGCTTGAGCACTTCACTAATTAGCCCAGCCTTGTATGCCCGCAGCAAGCCAACCTTTCAACACTGCTGAATGAGCAACCACTACGGACGGATGCACGATGGAGCAAGTCCACAGCTCTAGCCACTTGAAGTCTGAGGGCAGCCTGGACTAAATAGCAAGATATATACGGTCTCAGAACAAATAAGCACGGTTATCAAGGCAACACTTTGAGTCAAAGCTTGGTGATCTGAGTTCATCACTGGGACCCTCTGGATAAAAGGGAAGACCTGATTCCTGCACACCTATTGCATTGTGTTCACCCATACACAGAACACACAAAAGACAAGAAAAATAAATTAATCTACAAGATGGGTGTGGTGGTCCTCCAGAGGCAAAGGGAGGGGGATCTCTGTTCCAGAACAGCCAGGCATGTTACAAAGAGAAACCGGGTCTCAGAAAACAAACAAAAAAGCAAATTCCTCTGCTGGGCAGTGGGGGTGCACTACTTTAATCCCAGCACTGGGAGACAGGCAGTCTTCTGAGTTCAAGGTCAGCCTGGTCTACAGACTGAGTTCCAGGATGGCCAGGGCTACACAGAGAAACCCTGTCTCAAAAAACAGAAAAGCAAAACCAAAATAAGTACATTTCCAAAGGACTATGGAGCCCCTGAAAATGAAAGTGCTGGGGGGGGGGGGGGGGGCTTGCTCAGCGTGAAAGTGAAAGCACTCTCCCAGCACGTGTGACATCCTGGGCTGGTTTCCCAGCAACACAACACAAAACAACACCTAGTATACTCCACTCACACAACTCAAGAGTCAAAAGGTTCACACACAGTCTCCTTTAGCACCATTCCCTACCTGGCAGCCTACCAGTTACCGGCTGGAGTTTGTCTACACTCGCTAGCATATGGAAATCATTACATTCCCCTTTATACACTCACACAGCACACACACTGTTTCTCACCACCATGGAGCTTGCTCCAACCACACAGAACTGCTTTCTGTGTACTGGGACACATGTCTAGTGATCTAGACAATCTCCTCAGCACTGCCAAGCTTCAAAGAACCCTGTAAATGCTCCAGGCTCCCTCCCAATGTGTTGAAAAGATTCTAAAAACATTCTATCACATGTGTGATTTTAATAAACTGCCAGACTGCCCCACTCCCTTGGTTATGTGTCATCTACTTTCCTAGTCAACAGAGTTCTCAGGAAGCTGGGTGTCTCTGCAGTCAAAACACACACAGGCATGACCTCTGTGAGTGAAAGGCCAAGCTGGTATAGGCCAGGTCCAAGCCAGGAGGCAGGGCTACAGAGCCAGACTCTGCTTCAAAAAAAATTAAAAAATAAAAATAAACCCCATAATAAAGTGTTTTCAGGGGCTGGAGAGATGGTTTAGTGGTTCAAAACACTGGCTGCTCTTGCAGAGGTCCTAAGCTCAATTCCTAGCACCCACATGATGGCTCACAACCATCTGCAGCTCTGGTCTTCGGGGATCAGATGCCCTCTTCTGGCCTTTGTGGGCACCAGGCACACACACAATATACACACATACATGCAGACAAAAACTGGTGGCGCACGCCTTTAATCCCAGCACTCGGGAGGCAGAGGCAGGTGGATTTCTGAGTTCAAGGCCAGCCTGGTCTACAGAGTGAGTTCCAGGACAGCCAGGGCTACACAGAGAAACCCTGTCTCGAAAAAAACAAAAAACAAAACAAAAAAAATTTAAAATTTTCTCATCCGTATCTCAACTGGGCATGACTCTGCTTCTCTGGGAACATATACTCACTGTGGGAGACACATAAGTTGTCACAAGGGAACACCAGCACTTTGGAATCCAGTGGACAGGAGCAGAGAAGTTGTTAACAATAAATGAATTCTTTATTCTTCAAAATGTAATAAGCAGTACCAAGGATGAGACCCTGTCTGAGCAGAAAGTATTTCAGATGCAAGGAATCCAATGCCTTCTGCTAGATTCATGCACATGGTGCACAGACAAGCATGCAAACAAGATATGCATGACATAAACCACACACACACACACACACACGCACACACAAATTAAATCACCACACTGAAATTAAAACTCAATTTTCCCAGCACCCACATGGCTGCTCACAACTCTTTTTTAATTCTAATTCCAAGGGATCTGAGGCTCTCTTTCAACCTCCTCAGGCCCCAGGCATACACAGACACGCAGGCACAACACATCCATATATGTGTTGAACATATAAGTATGTAGCTGTCTAAGAGGCTAGTCTGAGGGAGAATGCCCTAACACTGGGAAGACAGAGAGGCAGGTGGATCTCTGTGAGTCATGTTAAGTTCCAAGCCAGCCACGGCTACACACTGAGACACTGTCTGAAAAGCAAAAAGTGAAATAAAATAAAAAAATATATCAGCTCTCAATTTAGAAACTAAAATGCAAAGTCTTATTTGGCAAAAATATTGTGGTGAGGGAAGATGGTCTGGATTAATTCTGGGACAGCAACTGAACCAACTCACAGCATGTGCCAGAACCATCTGGTCAGGACGGGGCTGCTGAAGCACTGCATTAAAGGCCCATCCCTTCATGAAGCCCTCTCAGATGTACAGGCACCTCTGTTCTTTCTTGTAGTTAATGTTTTTCAGTTTGGAGGGGTTTTGATTTTTGGGAGTGTGGGGGTGGGAGGAGGTGGTGTTCAGACATGGTTTCTCTATACAGTGCTGGCTGTCCTAAACTCTATGTGAACCAGTCTGGCCTTGATCTCACAGAGATCCACCTGCCCCCGTGCTGGGATTAAAGGTATTCACCACTATGCCTGGCTTCTCTGTTCTTATGCCTATCTACAGTACACAGCAGTGGTATCTATCTGCCACTAGCTAGAACCCAGAGAAATGTTTCTTGGTTGTTTTTACTAATCGGAACGCATTGTTAAATGTGTTGATGTTTAAGACAAGGAAGTAAAGAGGTAAATGAAGAGAGTCCCCTCTTCCAAACCTAGTACCATAGAGATACACAGACTTCCCAGGCAAGATGGTGCTCACCAGGCAGGCTAAGGCAACAGGTCTCAAGCCAGAGGCCACCCTGTGCTTCACCATGGAGACCACACCTCAACAAAAGTTCACGGTTATCCTCCCAAGAAGCCATTTCTCTAGAAGGCAGAATATGTGTGACAGACACACTGAGAGGCAGTGCATACTTGATGACAAGCATCTGCGTAAACTCTAAGTTCCTGAAGAACCAATGTATAAAGAAAACAGGACTTTTCTGCTGTGAAACAATCAGAACTGAAAACTGTACCCATTCTCCACAGAAGGAAGAGACTCACGCTTGTACAAGATTCCCGAGAATGATGTATAGCCCCTATTTGCATTCAACTGTGCCAGGTAGTGAGACATAAAAGAGCTGGGTTAGACCCTGCAATGATGGTGCACATACAGAATTCCAGCATTTGAACCTGGGAGGCTGAGGCAGGAGGCTCTCCCTAATCACAAGACTTTAGAATAACAGATCATTACACGATCACAACCAAGCCGGTAAAATGTCAGTAAAGGGGTACCAGCTCCAGAGAACTACAAAAAATCAACAAAATCCTACCCAAGTCCATGGGATGGGATCCAGAAAGCGGCAAAGAGTTTACTGTTCACTGCACTGTTGGGAAGAATGGGTGCAAATGCAAATGAAAGCGTAGGTTCAAGTGACAAGCTCAGCTGGGCTCCGTGGTGAAAGCCTGTAGTCTCAGGAGGCAGTGTAAGGCTCTAAATCAACCTGCTAGGCAAACAACCTACTGAGTTCCGGGTCAGCCAAGGCTAAACAGAGAGACCAAAAACCAAGCCAAAACAAATTCCACAAGCAAAGAGCTAAATTAAAAGTGGGAAATCCATACCATTATTTAGCAACCAAATGGAATGAAATGCTGATAATACAGAGAAGCCTTGAAACAAAGAGCAAATATGACTTCATTTACACGTTATATCTCAGAATATCTGGAGAAGGAACATAAACTAGTGGCAAGGCTGGGAAGAGTAACAACGGAACAAGATTTCTTGTGTGTGTGTGTGTCTGTCTGTCTGTCTCACTCTTTAACTCAAAATAAGAAATAGCTGTCTAACAAAACCAAATACACTGGGTGTGGAGGCAGCAGGCTATCACCCAGCACAGGCCAGGTAGAAACAGAATAGAGCTATGTCTGTAACGTCCCATTTGTATATAACAGCATAAGAATTAGAACTCACAACTCCAAAGTATGCTAGAATGGGCATTCATTGTAATTGAAAGAAAAAGCAAGGGGGGGGGGGGAGTGTGTTATTGTGCTGATCAAATTAATCTACCTAGCCCGAAAATGAGGTCTGAAGCCTTTTAGGTAGAGATGATGGTGGGTGAGTAGAGCCAGGTGGCGGGAAAAAAAATTAAAAAAACAAAATTAAAAAAAAAAAAATTGCAGAGCACACTGCACTCAGCAAATAGTGAGGGGGCTGCAACTGAAATCCGGGCAGATCCCAGGTACAGACCACTTGGCGATACTGCCAACAATGGTCCATCACAGGTCCTCAAGCCGGACGGTTTAAAAAACAACAACAACAACAAAGTTATACTGGCAAATGAGGGTGTCTGAAAGGAATCTCCCAAAACGCCCTCCACTCTTCACTCCTAGGCTGCAGGCTGTGATAGATTTGGAACTACGCATGGTGGCACATGACTTTAATCCTATCAACTTGGGAGGCTGAAACTCGAGGATCGAGCGTTCGAGGACAGCCTGGACAAGGCGGTGTGTTATGAGCTCTACCGAGCCTAACCTAGCCCGCTGTGCCAAAGCGAACCAAAACAATATGCTCGACGCGTGGCCCAGGAGGCACCTCTCGGGCGCTGGGGAGCAGCGCCGCCGCCCGGGATGAGCCCAGATTCCCGGTCCCGGCACTGCAAAGCTGCCTGCCGCGCTCCAGCCCTTAGCCCGTCCCGCCGCCGCAGCTGCCCTCACCTGCCGGCCCCATGTACTTGATCACGCCCTGGGTCTTGAACACCTCGCGGGCCGCTAACAGCGCGTCCTCGCCGTGCGCGGTGTAAAAATCGCCGCGGTCGAAGAGGCGCACCGTGGTGCTCGGCTTCTCCGGCATGCCCTCAAAGAAGCGCACGAAGCCCACCTCGGCCGCGCCCTCCAACTGCAGCGTCTCCTTAGGCTGCACCGCCATTTCCGAACCGCTCCACACAACACCAGAGATCACAGCGCGACCCTGCGCTAGCTGGGTCGTTTCCCGCCTCCCCAACCTCGCCCCTAAACAGCGTCCGGCCCCCGTGGGCTCGCCCAATCAGCATGCAGTGTTGCGCCTAGGTGGGTGGGAGTCTAGCGCGATAGCCAATCATAAGCGAGCACGGCCCCAGCTTCCCGCGAACTCCAGGACTCTAGCTACTGCGCATGCGTCCGACTTGCGGGCAGGCCGACCTGCAGCCGCGCAACCCCTCCAGAGGCAAAGCTTTCTGGTCTGCGCTGCCTAGTGCCATGTGGGTGGATAGCAACGGTAGGCGGGGTCACCTGCATTTGTGTATCAAATTACCAGATAGGGGGGAGAGTGAAATCACAAAGAACGTGTAAACAGCCTTGAATGCATGACTGTACTCTTGCAGTGCAAGCTGCCTAAGGTAAGATTTCAGGTTTGTTCTGCACAGCCACCTACTGACTCAGTTTCGCTTTTAGCCCATCGGTGGACTGTTTCATTCAAAAGACACTTCGCAAGCCGAGTGTGGTGGCGGATGCCCTTAATCCCAGCACTCGGGAGGCCTTTGAGGCCAGCCTGGTCTACCAATCGAGTTCCAGGATAGTCAAGACTACGCAGAGAAACCCTGTCTGGAAAAAAGTAAAATTAAAAAAGAACACTTTGGGGGCTGAAGAGATGGCTCAGCAGTTTCTTAACTTCTTAATGTTTCCACAGTTCCCTCCCTTGAGTTCAGACCCCAGCACCGGTGCAGCTCACCATAACTGGGAACTCCAGATTCTCGTAGTGGGTAGAGGAGGTCAGATAGAGACACTTGCGCTCACAAAGACAAACATACACAATAAATATTTTTTCTTAATTTAAAGAAAAAGAAATCTAATTTGGAAACGAGCATGTTGACACACACTTGAAACCCCAGCTCTCCGGAGGTGGTGTCAGAAGGACCAAAAGTTCGAGGTGGGGTTGGCAAGAAGCTCAGTACAATTTTTGTGTAGCAAGACCCTATCTCAATAAAGAAAAGGAGGGGAAGAGGCAGAGGTTGCCTCTTGTTTTTCTTGTGTGCTAGTGAATGGATGCAGACAGCACACTGTTTTAGAAATAGGTATACACAGAGAGATGGAGAGGAAGAGCTGTAAACTGATAGGAAAATCTGCAGGGTTATCAATATTCTGTAGAGCTAATTAGATGATTAAGATGTGATTGCAGAGAGCTGAAATATTGCAAGCCCTGAGCCAAATTATCTTGAGCCAATTTTAGTTCCCTAAGGAGCTGCTTATTGCCCACCTCTGTGTTTACCTTAACAGCCTTGTGATTATCAAGTAACGTCTTTGTACAGACCCGTTAGTTTCTACCTCCTTGATTTATAACTTTCTTGTTCAGTTACTATAAGACTTCTTGAGGGCCACTGAGATGGCTCTGGGAAAAGGCATTTGTACCAAGTCTGATGACCTGGATTCCATGCCTGGACCTATTGTGTGGTATCCCCCAGAGAAGACAAACTTGTACACAGGTTTAAGCCGATAGGACAGCCTTATTAATTGACCAGTAACTACCCCGAATGTTCAGGATCCCAGTGTAGCACTGAACTTTTCTTGGGGTGAGCTTTTAAGCACAAAAAAATATACATTCTGGGTTGTCATACTTCAGTTAATGAGAACAGTTAGACAGAAGTGGAACTATCTAAGCCAAAACGCAAGGTTAGTACACTTAGAGCTGTTCCCAGAACTATGGGCTTCGATGAACTGGGCCGTGGTTTTCATTATGGCAGGTGGTGCTGTCGTTTATGTGCTGGGTTTTACAGCCTGAATGGTACTTTCATCATGGAGTCAGTTGTGCTAAGGTCTGGGGTCTGTTACAGACCCACAAGTACAGAGAACCGACTCCCACAAGTCATCCTCAGACTTCAACAACCCCCATGCTATGGGATTCATCTACTTACGGATGTGAGCACAAATACACACAAAACATCAATAAATTATTAATTTAATTAATAACAAAACAACTTCATGAAACTGGTATCATGTTGGAACATTGTATTTGGAATAACCTAGACTGTGTTTCTAGGCTATGGTATATTTGATATCAAAATAAACTATCTTTTAGTCCCTTTGAAGTGAGGGCTGTGTTTTGTATTGATATGTGGTTTAAATTCTATAGGATAAAGACCTGAAGGAGGTCAGGGTCCACTGTGTTTGACACCCCCTACCCCATTCTGTAGAAAATTACTCTATAGATTTGGGGGTTTTGTTGTTTTGTTTGGACAAGACTATGTGTAGCCCAGGGTGACCTCAAATTCAGCATGTAGTTGAGAATGATCATAACCTAGAACCCCCACACCTAGCCTTTCCCAGTGTCTTTAAGGAGTTTCCAGGGCATTTTTGACAGCCGAATTTAGACACCACTAGCTCACAGGCTATCCACATACTTGGAAAACCAAGGAGTGTAGACGATCTAACTGCAGACTACCCTCCCCAGCCATATTTCCTGAAGCTTGAACATGCCTGCCTATTTCCCTGAGCCCGATCTGGGGCCATCTAGTTCATCTTGCAACTTGACCTTCTGCTCTGGAATGGCCCTCTTTTGACCTGTCAGAAATGCCTGGTCATCTTTCAATCCTCAGTCCAAACCCCTTCGCAGGAAAGCCTGCTCAGTTCCTCCTCCCCCCTCACCCCCCACGTTGTAACTAGCTTCATTTCTTCTGAGGTCCCACCGCATCTTTTACAACTCAGGTTTCAGGAGTCTGGGCACTTGGCTTTTTTACCACACACCTGGAAAGGACTGGGGTGAATACGCATGCATTTATTCATAATAATATTGAGTAACAAACATTTGCTAGTTTGTCTGACAGGTTTTTAACTTCATGCATGGCTGTTTGGGGGCTTTTTATTTCCATTTCTGAAGTTAATGGATATAAAATGAAGAACATGAGCTGACTGTCAGCCTTGGCAAAGAAGAGTGGCCACTCTTAAATAATGGCGGCCCAGGCTGGCCTCAGACTCCACATATAGCCAGGGCTCACCTCCTACTCTACCTCCTTTCTGAAGGGTTGGGATTACAACCATGTGTCCATTTTGAGGTTCTTTTAACATCTTTTTCTTGCCAATGATATGTATTTCTTGGCATCAATGGCTGATGAACTCCCAAAACTGAAGACAGGAAATGGGTTAGGCATGGACCACTAAAGGCTAGTTATGTGAAATAATTTGGAACTCAGTGTGAAGGAGACTTGGAGATTGTTCATCCGCTATCTACGGTTAAATGGCAGGTAACTAAGACAAGATGGACAGACAAAACAATGAACAAACTCTGGAAACATTAGCATTTCAGGATCGGTACAAGTGGCAAATGACCAGAGGACACCAAAGATAGTGTACAGACAGCATACTAGGTGGGGACTGAAGCACTCACCATGACAGGCTTTGGAGAGGCTGTACTGGCCATGTACAATCACACTTTAGCGTTACATGTACCAATTCCAAATTTTCCAGGTTTGTGCATATAGATATGAAGCAGTATCAGCAGAGGGCGCTAGAGAAGCCCAGCAAGGGGAAGTTGTTCCCTAGTTCTGATAGATGCTTGGGGCTACTGCACCATCCAGCTGCTGCAGCATGGGTGGCTTCTCTAACTTCTGCAAGGACCACCAGCACACCTGCTGCTGCAATCCCATAGAATGCTTTGTTGGTTTGTTGGTTTGGTTTTTGAGAAAGGATCTATGTGGGAAAGTAGCTCTCTGGCTGGCATGGAACTCAGTATGTAGACAAGGCTGGCCTCAAACTCCCTGAGATCCACCTGCCTGTTTGCCAAATACTGGGATCAAAGTAAGACCAAGTCTGAAGAAAGCTGTTGGTACAGGTGGTTTGAATTTGACTGCCATGCTCGTGCCTTGATGATAATGGACTGAACCTCTGAACCTGTAAGCCAGTCCCGATTAAATGTTGTCCTTTGTAAGAGTTGCCTCGGTCATGGTCCATGGCGGTGGTAGGAAGGAGGGAGGCAGCCACTCGCATTGTGTCAGCGGTCAGCGGAGATGCTGATGCTGCCCAGCCCACTGTGTGTGCATACTCATAGTAAGTTCCCTGTGAAGGTCTACAAGAAGGGCTGTTTCACATCCTCTATGTGTTCAGTACTCACGAAAAGCTCCTAGTAGTGCAAATTAAACCCAGGGCCTCTCAGATGCTAGGCACATACTACCACTGAACGACCCTCCCAGATCACCCCACGCTGCCTGAGCTTTCAGAACACGTTACTGATGGGTCTCACTGGGTAGCCTGGCACTCTGTCTACATAGCCTGGGCTGGCCTCAAAACCACAATGATGCCTCCCACGAGACTTATCCAAGCTTTTAAGCTTGTCTTTTATGTCTTCTTTCAGGTAGGGCGTTGGATAGCCAAGGCCAGGCAGTGCCTAGCTACACACATAGCAGACACCCTGCAGACCCTAACCCTCCTCCACCTACCTCCCAAGTACGGGAATCACAAGTCTGTACCACTTAGCAGTGCCAGAACATTTAAAGATCTATGATCTTATATATATGCATATACCAACAAGATTCAAACAAACATAGAAACTCAGTTTAAAAATGTTTTATTTCATTAAAAAAAGTTTATTATGTACAAGACTCAGGTATATAGAAGGGCAGCTTTAATCACACACACAAAAAAGAGACTAGTCATCATATTCTACTGTGGAATGTTTGTGACGCACACTCTTCAATAATAATAAGCATAACTATCTTAACTTTGCAGGCTAAGTTCTCAGCTCCACACTGTACCTGCACATCCAAGAAGACATTCGTCTAATTTTAAGATCGGTAAGGCCAACCAAGCTGCCTGTATTTATGAGTAGAGATTTCACTATTACAACTGTGGTGATAACTAACAAAGCAGTAAACCTTGAAAGGTCTTCCTCTTCCCCAGACTTAGACATTTGCAATCCGAGTTTTTCTGCCACTCCTCATCTGGTGGCTCTCTCCTCAGTTCAGTACTCAGCGTAGTTAGGCATTGAGCTCTCTGTGGATCTCACCCATCTCCTTTATCTGCAATAGAGGAGGAACATGCAAGGAAACAGGGTTTCTTTGTTTAGCTTAGGCTGTCCTAGAACTCACTCAGTAGACCAAGCTGGCCTTGAACTCAGCGATCCCCTGCCTCTGCCTCCTGCGTGCTGGGATTAAAGGCGTGCCCCACTACCACCTAATGTGTTGGGGTCTTAAAGTTACTTTTTCAGCTGGATGTAGTGGCTAACACCTGAAATCTCAGCACTCAGTAGGCAGAGGCAGGTGGGTCTTGAGGCCAGCCTGGTCTACAGAGTTAGTTCCAGGAGAGGCTAGGTAAAGGGATCCTAGCTCTAAATATATATAAAATTTTTAGGTTTTTCAAAACAGAGTTTCTCATTTCTCTATGTAGCCCTGGCTGGCCTTTGTCTCCCTAGTGCTGGGACTTAAGGTGTACATCCTATGCCCAACTCAAATGATTCGTATCAACTGGTAGAGACACAGGAAATCAGGTCAGCAGTCCTACTGGGTTTCTGTAACACAGCTTCACTGGACTATGCCTCCACAAGTATGAAGTGGCCTGTCATGGGACTCAGAGTTAGGTAAGAGTTCATCCTGAGATTGTCCCTAAGACTGTAGAGTCTACAGTATGAAGGACTTCAGTGTAACTGTGCTCTGCCAGTGTCTTGAAATGGACACTGATTCTCAGAATAAGAAAGAAACTCAGCAAACCCTTGTATCCACTCACCTCAGCCTTCTCGTATTTTGCGGATTTCTTCCTTGTAGATATAACCTGAAAGAAAAAACCATTACTGTCACTACTCAAACAAAAATGGCAAAATTAACACACGTGTGGACAAGTTTGGGGATGTAAAAACTGGTCCCACAGTACCAATTCTCTGAACAGCTCTATCAATACCAGAGGTACCTTGCTGGAGCAAAAACTGTTAACTGAACGTAGGCAAAATACCCCACACACTGCCTTCCCACCTATCCTCAGATAACAAATACTCAGCCTGTTGTCTGTGAGGGAAACAGCCTGTGGAGACCAGGCTGGCCCCAAGCTCTCTGC